>JAQJVL010000125.1:626897-1071897 GCA_035578905.1 Stictocephala bisonia
ATGACTTTTTAATATAAAAAGTGTAAATTTGATGCACATTGAAAACTAGTGAAAATATCGGGACTTATTTTGCTCTAACAAAGACAATATTTGCTAAAACTTATAATAAGATTAAAAAATACATGTCCATAACGCACAATTAAACGAGGAAAACAATGGTATTATTGGATTTGTCATAAGCTTCTTAGTTTATTAGTGAACAACCCTAAAACTTGGGTGCACATAATTTTTGCGCCAGAAATAAGTGCACTTACAACCCACCATATACGACTGAAGAGTAGTACCAACCTACGTTCTGGTTACGACTTGTAGGGAAACGACAAAGCTCCTTAAGGGACTGCTTACAACTCACCATTTACGACTGAGGAGTGATACCAACCTACCCTCCGGTTACGACTTGTAGGGAAACGACAAAGCTCCTTAAGGGACTGCTTACAACTCACCATTTACGACTGAGGAGTGATACCAACCTACGTTCTGGTTACGACTTGTAGGGAAACGAAAAACTCCTTTAGGTACTACTTATAACTCACCATTTACGACTGAAGAATGGTATCAACCTACCCTCCGGTTACGACTTGTAGGGAAACGAACACAATTCTTTAGGGACTGCTTACAGCTCACCATTTACGACTGAAGAGCGTACAGTGTTATTTATAGGTTACAAATTATAGGTAAACGAGCACAACTTCTTAGACACTACTTACAACCCACCATTTACGACCAACCTACCCTCCGGTTACGACTTATAGAGAACTGAACACAACTCCTTAGGGACTACGTACAACCCACCATTTACTCAAAAGTGGTACAACCTGCCCTCCGCTTATGACGTATAGGGAACCGAACACAACTCCCCTTACAACTCACCATATACGACTCAAGAGTGGTACCAACCTAACCTCCGATTACGACTTGTTGGCACCATTTCACAAAATGTAAATTGCCAATATGACAAAGACTTGTATGCCAATAAGATTTCTGTGAGTGCAATATCATTTAAGAGTATAAAATTTCAGTTTTAACCCGACAAATTTGATGAAAGATTTGGTATAGTTCCTCTAGCAATTTTGATATTCCGTATACTTGCAGTTGTATAATTTCGTACTTATTTCTGTGTTATAGGATTGTGCTTTTATAAATATCAATTTTATCTCAATTTAGTTTTAAGGGTTGACTTACTATCTCATGGTTGGATAAATGATAATTCCTATGCGATATCTATAACAATTATGTCACTTATTCTTAATGAACGATTTATATCTCATACAGTATTGGACATTTTCCCCGTTCCCCAAATTTATCGGCAATAATCTTTCGAAGAAAGTACTGTTTGTGTTACTCTTCAGTTTACAATATGGACATTGCCCTACGATATGGGGTAAAGTTTTAGAAACTTAGTTCTTAATGCCCAAACAATGCCCGCATTGGTTCCCATCTCTAGACCTTCATGTAAACTTTTGACACGGGCCACATCAGTTATAATTTTCAAATTAAACTTAAATTGTAATTCAGACAATCTTTTGCTTTTAATCATGTTTTAAATATTCTTATTCTTACACGTTGTACCTGTGTATTATAGTAGAATTTTTCTTGGATGATAAATTACTCTCTGGTCAAATGCTTTTAATGTTACGACGTATCGGGTCTTATATCTTTTCACGAAAAAACATAGACTACTAAATAAAACACATTTTTAGGTAAGGAATTATCTATATATATAAAAGGCAAAGCCCTCACTGATTGACTCACTCATCACTAATTCTCCAACTTCCCATGTAGGTAGAGAGCTGAAATTTTGTACACTGTTTCTTTAGAACTTAAATAGGACAACTAAAGTATTTTCATCTTGATAATGTACTCCTAAGGGGTATAAAGCACCCTTAAAAGATTGGTCCATAAGGATAACATTGGGTTGATTTTAGTAAATTAATAACAGCTGTTTTGTAAATAAATAAACAAGTCTATTTTGAATGTTTGACATTATACTATTTAATATTTTACTATGAGTTTAATCTTCAGCTGTTAAACAAAAATAAATGAAATGAACACTCTTGAAATAGGCTAAATAGGTGGCAAAGCAATTAGTGTGAGTGAGATACTGTACCGAAATGTAATATTGTAATTTTACGTTATATAGTTAATATACCGATTTTTGTATTGAATAGTTACATGCCGAGGCCGAAGGCCGAGGTGTATCGAGCGTCGGGGTTGGCACGCGAAGCGTGCAGGGGTGTTCCCTAGTTTTATATAAATGACTGAACAATACTAAATCCAACCTTTTTATAAATAGTTACGTATTTCAAGAACAGCCTACGTAATACGTTAGTTGTTCATAAAAATGTTAGGTGTGCAAATAACCAAACACCTATTTTGTCATTAAAACTGCAAAAACTATCTTTACATGAGCAGATATTACAAATTGTACAAGTTTTAAATTGATCGGAAAATCTAGAGAAAGACATGGACACGTTTTAAGTCTACTGATATATTAACTAACAAATATTTAAACATAAGGGCACAGGAGTAGAGAGAAGATGAAAAGGCAAGGTGTCTCGAGTTGGGCTTGAGCCGTTTAGATGGTATACTCAGTGCTTGGTATTCGGTGAATGCTCACTAAGTGATATGAAACAAAGACTCGAACAGCTGAGACTCCAAACACAATGCGTCAAAGAATCGCTCTCCAACTCTGCATTGATGTTGAAAGAAGAAGCAATCATACATTTCGCTTGTACTTAATTTAATTTTCAAATTTATTTATAGATTTACCCATTCCACGATAATTTAAATTTCAATGACAAATCATTACAGTCGTTTAGTTTAAATTTTTTAAACAGAGTGAAATCGTTATTAATTTCTTCACTCTACGACTCATTTGACAAATGTTAACTGCTCGATATGAAAGACAAGGGACCATTAAAGTTACAATGACAATAATTATAGTTGTATAGATAAAATCTCTTGAACAGAGCTAAATACTTTATAATTGTTGTTTCTGTAAGACTGTCGAGATTAGAGTTAAATGCTCGATATGAAAGACAAGGGGTCATCATTAGAGTTGTATAGATAAAATCTCTTGAACAGAGCTAAATACTTTATAATTGTTGTTTCTGTAGGATTCTCGAGACTAATGTTAACTGCTCAATATGAAAGACAAGGGGTCATTAAAGTTACAATGATAGTCCTTACAGTTAATAATACAGTTATATATAGTTTAAATATCTTAAATATCTTTAAGTTTAAATATCTTAAAAAAAGTGTAAAGGTTATTATTTGTTGGTGCTGAAGGACTTTTGTAACCAGTGTTAATTACTCGTTATGGTAGACAGAGAATCATTAAAGATAAATTGACAATCATTACAGTTGTATAGTTTAAAAGTCTTAAACAGAGCAAACTCGTTTATAATTGTTTTTTTCTGTAGGACTCTCGAGACAAGAGTTAACTGTTCGATACTGAAGACAAGGGATCATTAAAGTCACAATTTCAATCATTACAGTTGTATAGTTGTTGCTCCCGAATTGACTCTCGGGACAAATGTAAACTGCTCGATATGAGAGACAATGGATCATTAAAGTTGCAATTACAATAATTACAGTTGTACAGATTAAATCTCTTAAACAAAGCAAAAACGTTTAAAATTGCTATTTCTGTAGGACTCTCGAGAGTAGAGGTAGACCTAACTGCTCGATATGAAAGACAAGGGATCATTAAAGTTGCAATTACAATAATTACAGTTGTACAGATTAAATCTCTTAAACAAAGCAAAAACGTTTAAAATTGCTATTTCTGTAGGACTCTCGAGAGTAGAGGTAAGCCTAACTGCTCGATATGAAAGACAAGGGATCATTAAAGTTGTAATGATAGTCATTAGAGTTAGTTGTATATTTTAAATTTCTTAAACAGACTGTAAAATTTATTCACTGTTCTTGCTGAAGGACTCTTGGGACAAGGGTAAACTGCTTGATATGGAAGACAGGGGATCATTAAAGTTGCAATGACAATCATTAGAGTTGTATAGGTCGGAGTTGGCCGTTCTGTGCACTTCAATTGTGTAATTATTCAGTGACTTCAAGTATCTCCACGATGTTGCAATCAGAACAACTCTCTCGGACAGTATTATTTATATATGTATTATATATATATATATTATATATATATATATATATATATATATATATATATATATATATATATATATATATATATATTATATATATTATATTTTTATTTGTGTTATATCAAAAGATAAGCTTTTGTATAAGATTGGTAGATTGCAGTGTCCTTAAACATAAAATAATTGTCAAATCATACTTATTTTTTATTCAGAATGTTAATATCTACGTTTGTATGATTAAAAAGAACGTTGAAATCAAGAAAAAGAATAAATAATATTCATTAATATTCTATTAGTTTAGCTGTCTTAAGAATAACACTTATTCAAATGATGTTTTTATAAAGGGATTTTTTAAATTGCAATGAATTATTTAATTCTGCTATAAAATCTCAAATATAACAGAATGAACACTTCAAAGATATTAGAGACATACATTATGACAAACAAAATTTTTGTTGTATCAGAAATTATAGTATTTAACTGTTTAGAACTAATTCAATAGAATTGTGTAAAACTGAAATATAATTGTAAGGGATTTAAAATGTTTTATAAATAAAAAATTAAATTAAAATTGTGAAATCAGCAAATTTTCAATTTGTTTAAATTTGACGGCTCAATATAGAAATTGCTAAGAGAAGACACTTTTGAATAATTATCTACAGAAAATTAATTTGGTTAGTATAAGAATTTACGAATATAATAAACATTAAAATATGTATGAACTTAATCAGTGCTAATTCAGTAATAAAAATAGTATTCTCAATATTTGAAAAAATAAGTTATTATTTATACAATAAATTAAGTGAATAGAACAAAAATAAGTGAACCCTTAAGCTATATTAAATATTAATCATAAAAAAATTATTATTAAAATTTATTTAGATTATAACTTTTTTACTGTAAATTGCTTCAAAATACACCAGAAAAAACACATGAATATTTTAATACAATTGTTTAAAAATAGATTTTTCCATACCAGAAAAAAAACTGAATGTTCTATGCTACATGAATATTTATTTAAAATGAAGTATTACATTATGGCTACGATAAATCAAAGTGGTGAACTTTGGTATCTTAGAAATATTTCTACCTTAACCTCCTGAACGATTTCTTTTATCTCTCGCATTTTCAATTCCTAACACCTGTTGGCTATGGGTTTAATTAGTGGCGAAGGATACATATATTTATATTTTGTTGAATGTACTTGATGTAGCATATTTAGTTTTAGAATAGATCATAAGTTTGTAATATTACACAATATTTATTTGTTTTTCTGCTTCAAAACGGATTATGGCGCTTAAATAAATGTTTTGGAATATTACAAATAAGTATCAAAGAGGTGTACAAACACATAGAAAAAATAACAACAACAATGAAAAAGAGAAGACTAAAATTCTAACACATACAAATATTGGACGACAGTAAACTCACAAAACAAATCATGAGAACAATAGACCAGAAATCAACAGTAAAACAGATAGAACAAGTAAGGCAAGATGCCAAAACATTTGGAGTAAAAAACGAAGATTTCGAAGACAGTAAATTATAAAGAAAAATTATATATGAAGCAAAATTTGTAGAAGAACGCTAAAATAGAAAGCAGGAGCCTAATGAACAAATGAAAGAAAACGAAAATTCAGTGAGCAAATTAAATTTTATTGGGAACAAAAAAGACAAGCAGGTGAAAAATGGAAGAACAATTGAATGCATTGTTAAAAGATTCTACGTAGGCCTTAGTCGATTTCAAAGCAAATAATAATAACAATAAAAGAGTTCAATTTGAACATGTATTTGTTGTTTTTCAATGAGTTTTATAAATTTAACTTAAAACTAAACTCATACACAGAGCAGTGAGTAAATCAAGGCGCCGCACCAGTAGTCTGCGCAGGCGGGGTACTACTGTTAACACCAAGAATTATTCTGACCCCAAGTCAAGCGGAAAGGTCTCGACGGAAAGGTCACTTTATTGAGCGTGGGTTGGGGCGGAATTAGGCCCCACTTGACGTCCATAGTGTAATTCCGTCGTTTACAATATTGTCGAGTTTGTCCAATTGCTGGACACAGTCCACTCCTTTTTAGGTAATATATGAAACGTTGAAGTACCCCTGTGCGATGTGTTACTATCATTAATTTTCATCGCTTCTTTTGAAAATAGCACTTTAGTAATTGATAAGTTGTTAACCAGTACCATAGAAGAAAATGCTTGTTGTATTCTATTTAGCCATACCAGTGTAGTTTCTTTGTTTTCTGCCATATGTGTTAGCATAGAGAAAGTATTGTGATCGTACAAAAAAACTGTTTTAAAAGTTGCTCTAAAAGTCCATTTTGGGGTCCCCTGAACTAAAAAAGTGGGGTTTTTGAAAAAAAGTTTGATGCCTATGCGTATTTGTGTCTGTCTGTGTTTGATCCATCATTTCACTGGAAACAAAAATGATGGATCAATTTTTATGAAATTTGGTATGTAGGCGTATTTAGCCAATGTCTCCAGACCATTTTTTCATTTTTTAATTATTTTTTATATATTTTTTAAAGAGAGACCGATCTCCTCTTTAAGTCTAACCTTTTCCCACCTTAACCTGTGCTGGGAATTTAACAGTAAGTAAGGGGGCGAACCAGTACAGTACGAGGTGAATATTACTGATACAACCAGTCAAGGTCAGGATTAGAACCTGCGCTGACTCTGAGTTTTCCCTTTAAAATGACTATTGCTTCATTGATTTAAAATAGCAGCTGTCTTGAGACGTGCAGAAAGACCTTCTTGTCTTTCTGCTTGACTAATATTTCATCACCTGAACAGAAATGGGAAGTATTAAATAAATGAACATGGATGTTAAACATTTTGAAAATGAATAAAACCGAAACGTTTTAAAGTTGATGAATCAGTAAAGCGACCCAGCTATTAAAACAGGCAATTTTATACTCTCGGCCTGGAGTAGAAATAGTTTTCTATGCTTTGTTACTATTATAGAGCTGTAGACACTGGTATGAATATCTCTGTTCAAATAGACATACAAATATTGTGGGAGGCTTTAGTAACAAGATTACCTTACGTCCACAAGGAGATGTAGCGACGTTCGGTCCAGACTTATCTCGCAGTGATCTTCTTACCAGCGTCTTCTCAATTATACGGAACCTCTACCCTAAATAACACGTTGGATGCTCTAGGGGAAGGATGACGTTAAATATTCTTATATTTTCTGTATCCTAAATTGTTTTTGTTCAAATAGGTTTTGAATATCAAAGTATGTGTGTAATTCAATTCGTTTTTACTATTTCTTTTCTCAATACAAAAATTAACAACACTGTATATGTAATTCAAATCATGTCGCCACTTGTGGCGCAGTGTTGTAACCAAGCTACTATGGAACAAAGTGTTTGGGAGATTGTAGGCCATAGGTTCCATGCTCGGTCCACGGTCGGTTGTGTAAGAGAGAGAACTAAATTTCAGTTAGCTGAAAATCTGACCAATACTACGTGGTTCGGATTCCACGTAAATCTGTAGGTCCCATAGTTGCCCTGGCTATTGGGCTATGGGTGTAGTAACAATGTATACACTCGTTCATCTACACTCATCACACTCATTCACCCCTCATATTCGCCTATATCTCTACGAACGGCGTCTTAGAAATGAATAATAATAATAATACATAGATAAATAATACTGGCCAAGAGAGTTGCTCTAATTACAACATCGTAGAGATACTTGAAGTGACTTAATAATACTTAGACAATCGAAGTGCACAGAACGGCCAACTCCGACCCATACAAAAGTTATGATTGTCATTGCAAATTTAATGACTTGTATTCCACATGGAGCAGTTAACACTTGTCCCAAGAGTCCTTCAGTAACAACAATTAATAACGTTTACAGTCTGTTTTAGTTATTAAAACTATACAACTGTATTGGTTGTCATTGCAACTTTAACGATCCCCTGTCTTCCATATCGAGCAGTTAACACTGTCACAAGAGTCCTTCAGCAATAATTATTAACTATTTTACTCTGTTTAATACATTTAAACTATACAACTGAAATGATTGTTAATAAATAATGTCAATACATTCAATAAATAAAATCATTACAAACAAGCCCACTCATACACGTACAGTGGTATTGACCCTTCCTCCACCCATATACGCACAATGGTATTGATTAAGGCATTTAAAATAAATTTGATATAATTTATTGATAAATTGATTGATAAAATATTAATTTATTGCAAATTCTGAAACCGGACGGTCTAAGGTGTCATGACTTTGATGCTGTATTACAGATACAGATTATTTTCGAGTCCAGTAAAGTACTGGAAGCATTTTACAGTGGTATTCATTCACATTGTACTGTGCTTGTTCGCTCCCCTATTCCTTCTGAATACGTTTCCTGCACATATAAATTGTCTATGGGGAGTGGGCAGACTGAGGTTAAAAAGGAGTTTAGCCTCTTTATTGTAATCTAACAGTAGTAAAAACATTATTGTTGATTCAAACTTAGAAAACATGTAAATAACTTAAAACTATATATCTTGGTTTAATGTGGCAGTTTCTTCCAAATATAACCGAGAACAAGTTAAAAAAATAAAATAAAAGAGTATTTGATAACACCCCTCTAACTGAACTTTTACACAAAAAAACCAATTAACAAACCTTAACATTGTGAAAAAAAGTAATATTCTTGAGGCAACTTTACAATTTGACACACTAATTGAAAATTGAAGTGTACATATGGTGACAAATAACTTCATGTTAAGAAAATTACACTTTTTGCCTAGTTATTTAATTAAAACAATGTTACAAAAAGGTTCCCATTTGATTCTGGCTTTAAATGCGAAAAAATGTTTAACTGATAAATTTACAAAATAATTTTTTTTGTAAATTTAGGAGTTTATCTTTATTGGTAAATGATCCTAATGCTTGTTTACATAATGGATTCGTTGCCCTTTACTAATAATGTAGTAACTAGATATTTATCCCTTAATTTTCATTAGAAACGTTCCTTATTTCTACAAGAACAACTGGTTGAGCGCTGATTGCCCTACATTCGAACAGGGTAAATACTAAGTATACACAGTCGGTCTTTCCATCGGACTGTGTAGAGATGTTTGGGCTTAGATATCTAGGTCAGAATCTAAGCAAACTTTATTGTAAGGGAGATTTGTACAAGTAACTGTGAAAAATATAGCAATCGGGAGAATGGCACAAAATATAAATACTGTTTAAGCCAACGAATAAATTATGTATCTTACCTCCAACTACACTTATTAAGTTTAACGAAAGAGCAGCATATTTTTTGTAAAATCCCTCATCCTGTACTTCCTCATGTATCTGCATATTTCTTTAGCAATATTGATAGGATTTCTCCATGTAAATTATTTACAGGGGAAACCCATACTATTTCAAAATATTAATATAAAAAAACGAAGAAAGTTTGTTGATGTTTCCAACACATTGCCTTTTGATGTGAACTGTCGAAGCCTGTATAAGCTTACCCACGCCTAAAAATATTATCACACAATGTTTACACAATTTCAACTCTACAAAAGAAATGGAGAAAGGTCGTTGACAGGTCCCCAACACGTTGCCTATTAAAGTAAACTGTCGAGCCTCTTATCAGCTTTTCCACGCCTATCAATGCTGTCACACAATGTTTACACAATTTCAACTCTACAAAAGAAATGGAGAAAGGTCGTTGACAGGTCCCCAACACGTTGCCTATTAAAGTAAACTGTCGAGCCTCTTATCAGCTTGCCCACGCCTATCAATGCTGTCACACAATGTTTACACAATTTCAACTCTACAAAAGAAATGGAGAAAGGTCGTTGACAGGTCCCCAACACGTTGCCTATTAAAGTAAACTGTCGAGCCTCTTATCAGCTTGCCCACGCCTATCAATGCTGTCACACAATGTTTACACAATTTCAACTCTACAAAAGAAATGGAGAAAGGTCGTTGACAGGTCCCCAACACGTTGCCTATTAAAGTAAACTGTCGAGCCTCTTATCAGCTTGCCCACGCCTATCAATGCTGTCACACAATGTTTACACAATCTTAACTCTACAAAAGAAATGGAGAAAGGTCGTTGACAGGTCCCCAACACGTTGCCTATTAAAGTAAACTGTCGAGCCTCTTATCAGCTTGCCCACGCCTATCAATGCTGTCACACAATGTTTACACAATTTCAACTCTACAAAAGAAATGGAGAAAGGTCGTTGACAGGTCCCCAACACGTTGCCTATTAAAGTAAACTGTCGAGCCTCTTATCAGCTTGCCCACGCCTGTCAATGCTGTCACACAATGTTTACACAATTTCAACTCTACAAAAGAAATGGAGAAAGGTCGTTGACAGGTCCCCAACACGTTGCCTATTAAAGTAAACTGTCGAGCCTCTTATCAGCTTTTCCACGCCTATCAATGCTGTCACACAATGTTTACACAATTTCAACTCTACAAAAGAAATGGAGAAAGGTCGTTGACAGGTCCCCAACACGTTGCCTATTAAAGTAAACTGTCGAGCCTCTTATCAGCTTGCCCACGCCTATCAATGCTGTCACACAATGTTTACACAATTTCAACTCTACAAAAGAAATGGAGAAAGGTCGTTGACAGGTCCCCAACACGTTGCCTATTAAAGTAAACTGTCGAGCCTCTTATCAGCTTGCCCACGCCTATCAATGCTGTCACACAATGTTTACACAATTTCAACTCTACAAAAGAAATGGAGAAAGGTCGTTGACAGGTCTCCAACACGTTGCCTATTAAAGTAAACTGTCGAGCCTCTTATCAGCTTGCCCACGCCTATCAATGCTGTCACACAATGTTTACACAATCTTAACTCTACAAAAGAAATGGAGAAAGGTCGTTGACAGGTCCCCAACACGTTGCCTATTAAAGTAAACTGTCGAGCCTCTTATCAGCTTGCCCACGCCTATCAATGCTGTCACACAATGTTTACACAATTTCAACTCTACAAAAGAAATGGAGAAAGGTCGTTGACAGGTCCCCAACACGTTGCCTATTAAAGTAAACTGTCGAGCCTCTTATCAGCTTGCCCACGCCTATCAATGCTGTCACACAATGTTTACACAATCTTAACTCTACAAAAGAAATGGAGAAAGGTCGTTGACAGGTCCCCAACACGTTGCCTATTAAAGTAAACTGTCGAGCCTCTTATCAGCTTGCCCACGCCTATCAATGCTGTCACACAATGTTTACACAATCTTAACTCTACAAAAGTATTGGAGAAAGGTCGTTGACAGGTCCCCAACACGTTGCCTATTGATGTATACTGTCGAGCCTCGTATCAGCTTGCCCACGCCTGTCAATGCTGTCACACAATGTTTACACAATCTCAACTCTACAAAAGAAATGGAGAAAGGACGTTGACAGGTCTCCAACACATTGCCTATTGATGTAAACTGTCGAGGCCCGTATCAGCTCGTCCTCAGCCATCAATATTGTCACTCAATGTTTACACAATCCTAACCCTACAAAAACAAAAATTTTTCATACTTTCTCCAGAAAAGGCCATAATTATTTTCTCTCAGGAGAATTCTAGATTTAGAAATGGTTTGTCGATATAAATAAATAAATAAATATCATTTGTAAATCTAAATACTCTTACAATGTCACTTGTTTAAGGTTTTATTTAATTTCATATAATTTTTTACTTAAGAAACTTTGACAGTATTTAGTACAAGAAGCAAATTATATGTAATATTCTCTGAAAATAAAGTTAATGACCTGATTATCTTGTTATAATTACACATTTTAAACAAAAGCATGATTTATCACATTAAAATTCAAAATAATTTTTGTATGATTAAGTAAAATTTAAGGTTTACGACAGATTTTAAGGTTTACAAAAGTAAATTTAGTAAAGCAGTGATTAATTCTGTTAAGACATTCTACATGCGAAGAAAAGCGGACCACTTCCTACCACGCCAGACATAATATGCTATGTCATATGACTTTATTGTAGAGGTCATATTTGTAACTTACAGCCCAGCTTGCCTTTGGTGTCATTACAAACATCTCCATATTTTTAGCTTGTGGTTGCATGACAATAATAAAGTCCCACAATTTTATTTGTAAGTATTCTACTCATTGTCAACTTATCTATTTAAAAATGTCGCTTCAAATATTAACCGACGTTTTATTCATATATCATGTATATGAAGAGAATAGTATATTTCATAACAAGAGTGGAAAGTGGGGTTTTGCATGTTCGAGACCATATGTTTGAAGTGCGAGACTTGTCGAGCACTTCAAATGGTCGAGAACATACAAAACACTTTCACTCGAGTTTTGAACGATACTTTTCACTACACTACGGAATAAAAACTCATTTTTGGAATGTGAACTGTTTATTAAATTAGAAACATGTTTTAAAAACAGGTATTGTTGACTGTGGAAAATTTTCGGTTGTAAACAATGTTACTTTCGGTAGTAAACAATAGACAGCTGTTGAAAATATGATGTTTCGCAGGTTGTAAACACATAACGAAAACAGCTGAACTCATAGTAGTGTAGTGAAAAATAAATTTTAACTTGTCAAAAAACAACATTTCCGTTGACAATCACCTAAGGCATTCAAGGGAAGAAGCTTATTAATTTGTTCTTAATATAAAATTTGATATTTAATAATTTTAAATTTGATTATTGATTAGATTAACTTGCACGTTAAATAATTTATTTTAAGTACAGGGGTAATGAAATGAGATTGATGTTGTTTTTTATCAATATCGACTATTATAAAAGACTATTTACTACCGTTCGAGTGGCAAAGTAAACTGAGAGATCTACAGTTTTGCGTGGAATACGAACACGTATGGCTCTGATTACTTTTTTGGGTTTTTAATCTGCCTGACTTTTAATTTTAAGTGAATGTGGTGCAAAACATGTCCACCGCCGTTGTTATAGTTTGGTATGTGCAATAAACATTCTTAGCTCATTACACACGCGTGTTTTACCAACAAACACCTTAACTTCAAACTCGCGTTAAATATAAATACGACAAGTATAATATATACGTAGATTCCTCACACAACAAACACACGAATGAATTTATTTTTAAGTAAAAATTAAATAAACAATTAAGTAATCTTAGTCGAACAATTAAAAACCGATTAACTCACTCATCACGAAGTCTCCGGAACCACAGAACAGAGTTTGATGAATTTTTAAAGAAAGTTAGCTTTTGTATTATAGAGACCCACAAAGAAACAATTTCTCGAAATGGTATTCCTAAGAGGTAGAAAAGGCCTCTCAATATTTCTTTTTTCCATAAGAGTAATATTGGTATTAATTTAATAATTGATTCCAAACAGCTGATACAAAAAACATAAAAATGACATAAACAATTGGCTAATTGGGGTTTTATTGGGACATTTATTAAATAATTTCTAGTAACTTTGATATGATAGCGCTACTTTGAATTTCTCTACGGTAGACTTATAGGGGTTTCCAGACTATAAAACTTTGTTATCTAGGAGAACGGCAGCAGGACGTGCTTTTATACTGATGTGATGTTTCAGAGATGACTATGGAGGGAAGGGTAGGTTAAGCAACCAAAGAGAACAACCCCAGCGAAGTAAGGACTGTCTTCCAGCTACAGATACATTTAGGAGAAGTATAGATTGAAAAATAATATAATTTGTGAAAACTCATTAAAATAGTAAAAACTAGTAAAACAAAATATTTAGTAAAATCCACTGCCTTTAAGTCTCTTCAGATCTCTACTCTCCACCTTGAGTCATAGGATTAAGGAATGCACCCTCACCCCTCTAAAGGTAACGTCTAAATGTCCGTAAACCGAATAAGGACACTGTAGGGGAAGGAAACAACAGAATATGGAATAAGAATATTATAATGCCTTAGGGCGGCAACGTTGTTTGGTATTCACCCCATGCGGGCAAGGCTGATTCGGAGAGGGGGCGTAATGTGACCAAACCTGTCTCTCTCCTCTTTCGGCATTTCTACTGTCCTTAGATAAGGATCTATGAGAAATAGTCGCAAGATACTGCTTATTTGAAAATTGGTTTCTATGAAGTTTCTTGTCACCTAGCAAAATGTGAAAACGTTGCTTGAAATGGTTCAAGAATCGGCTATATTTTCACGAAATATGCATTTTATTATGCGGAAATTACGCTTTTAACGAAAAATTTGAAAAACATATATCACAACTTTAAGTTTTTGTGACATATTTCCGTTATTATAAATTATTTTATATCATATTTATTTAATATGACGCCTTTCTTTAGGCTGAAAACGAAGTTGAAAACTATTTTGGTCTAAAACAATTATTTTTCGAAGTATAACAGAAAAACTCGCGGTGAATCGCGATTACTGTACATTACGCGATATCTGTACACACAAAATAATAACCACAAGAATTTAATTTACCTACATGCCCGTCGGAGGGACGAACGGCAGACCGTCCCGTAGAGCAGATGCCTGAATTTAAGGCAAACTACGAATTTTGGTTGAGTAAATAGACAATTAGGATAAGTTTTGTTATTTTTGGATAGGTAAATAAAAAGTGAATTTTCGTGGCAAAAATAAATTTTCTTGAAAAAACCCAATTATACATGTTCAGCATAAAGACATTTTCAAAAAAAGATTTTTTACAAAAAGTAGTTTTTTCACTATCTAATAAAAACCAGTTTTTAGAGTTTTCTGCCGAGAAAACTGAAAAAAACAACCTCCTCAAAAAGTAAACTCATATTTCACCACTTTTTAAACAAAAAAACGTATTTTCAAGTATCTAGAACGTGCAAAGTCAGAATATTAACATTTTTAATAACACTATCGTGAGTACTATAAATCAATACTAAAGATCTTCCCCCTCCCACCAAGATTATTAGTAGGTAATATCAGTTTTTAAATGTTCGATGATCTATCGTTAATGAACTTGTTTTGATTAATTCTAAAATAACAATTATAACTAATAAACAATTTAACACATGTTAAAGTTGCAATCATTCAAAACGCAACATAGCATTCCAAAAATATAAAGTTGAATAAGGTCATTATAATAAATATAAAAAATATGAATGGCAACATATGACAGTTCATTTATAACATTCGCTTTTATTCCGGTACTAATTCAATATTTCAATATGAAATTAGAACATATTGTTTAATCGTTCGCATTTTTGTGTATTTTTTAATTTAAATATTTTATCACGAATACAAGAATAATACTGTTTCAATTTATACAATATCTACAGAATAAAATGCATATACAGTAGTACATACAATATACTACAGAATAATTGCATAAAATAAATACAATATACTACAAAATAATATGCATATAGTACATACAATATACTACAGAATAATATGCATATAGTATATAAAATATATTACATAAAATAATATTACTATACGCCAGAAAAATGAGTGCCCACTGTCAACCCTTATCTGTCAGATTGGACATTTCAAAACTCAAAAGAATTAAGCTTTTTTAATTTGATAGACACATATCATTTAACGAGCAATGTAATTTTAGATGGAATACAGTATATATTTAAAAAAATGGGTACATATATTTTAAAAATTTAGGCCTACTACTAAAAAACAAAAATTAAAATTGAATGTTCAAAACGGTAATTTCAATTTTGTTGGTTGATAATTCGTTATATGTTGGTTGATAATGAATTCTTTATATTTTTCCAATTCTAGTACAACTTTCGTAATTGTGCTAATTATTTATTACAAATATATTACGAAACAAAATTTAATACTTAAAAATAATAAATCGAAAATCAAATTTCCAAATATAGTAATAAATGGTTGATAATGAATTCATTATTTTTTTCAATTATAGTAGAATTTTTGTAATTGTGGTAGTTATTTATCAAACAAATGCAGGACAGTAACGAAAAAATAAACATTTACACCTTATAAAATACAAATTCAATCTATGACACAACAAATTTAATTTTTAATTATATACGACTTTTGTTTGTATTTTTATACATATATTGCGTTAATTTATGTTGTTATTCTATACCTTACTATTTATAGAAAATGCTACAAATTAGTGTGGCATAAAATGAAAATTTTATTTTAAAAATAAGTTCTAATTATAAAATTCTAATCGTAAAATAAGTTACCAAAACAAATTATAACAAAATTGTTGTATCGTATAAAAATGTTTTCTAAATAAATTAAAGGTTATATTAAAATTAATTTTAAAATTTATGTAGCTATAAAATAAAACCGATACGTCGATAATTGTTATCCGTCATAATGAAGCTGTACGAATCTCTGTGTAATGTACAATACATGTTCAGTTCGTGTGTCGAGACGCCTCCTGTTCTTTAAGCCTCTCGTTTTCTCACAGAATTAAGATTTCAGCTGAAGATAATCCCAGTTGGAGTTGACTGTGTATTTTCTGCTAATGGTTGCCCCTGCAGGAATCACAGCTGCAATTTGCAAGGCGGCTGTGTGTTTTGTCTGCCTGTTTAACACCTGACACTAGAATACTGTGATGTTCGCGTCGCGGATTCCATTGTTTTAGTACGTCATAGCTGAATCCGTGTCAAAACTTGGCAGATGGTTGGATCACGACTTGTTATAAACGAGGTACACGTAAAAATGTTTTAATTTATATTAAATTGGTGGTTGTTAATTTTTTGGAGGGTTTGTATTGATGCCGCACCACGAGAAGTCCCCTGGAGTAGGCCACAAATCATACACGTAATCCAGAAGTATCACCTATTTTTGAAGGCACGTTTAGATATTGGCCTAATTGTTTACAAAAATTATCGACTATACGTTTGTTGATAAAAATTACAGTTACAGTATTCATATTTTAGTTTGTTACTTTTTTGTAGTCTTGATATTTTATAATTACAATTTATCCAATATTTTGCAGGTTTAATTCGTTAGTAATTAACACAAAAAGTAAGTAAACAACAGGAATTTTTAAACCAAATTAATAAATATTTCTCTAATTTTTATTTATTTATATTACATGTATTCTTTTCATAGATCTATTTTAGAATTGATAAAGTTACTATAATATTTCAAACACGTCTAATAATATTTTTAACCACAAATATATTACTAACGTCCGTCAACAATTATTTTGTTATGATTCTTAATTAAAGTTGTTAACAATAGTTTTCTTTCGTAACATACTTATACAATAACATTTAGTAAACAAATCGATACCGACGGTGGGAACCAGACTTCTTTCTACTCTCTGCCAAGTTGAGGCACCTTCAATATTGATATAGGCCAGTGCCGAAGGGTCTTCTCTTGGTTCGGTATCTGTAATGAACTAAGTAGTTGTTAATATTGAAACTGCGGGGGCTGCAGACTATTGTTAAAATAAACAAGCATTGACAATATTTTGTCATTATAATTTTTTACTTTTGTTAGTTTCTAACGTTTGGTGTCATTCTAAAGAAATTGTCAATGAGGATATTAAATGAGAGAGTGAACAAAATGACATTTGACATATATTCTCAAATTACTATCAGTTGTGAGGTACCGACACAACTACATATATTTAAAGTGTAAGCTGGTACTTTTTACCATTCAACTGTGTAGATGCACTAGTCTGTGGCATAGTTGTGTAGGTAGGGCCCACCTTAAAGTGATGAAATCGATTTTCGGTTAGTTAATTATTTCTAAATTTTATAATTAAAATTAGTTCATTTACTTCCCTTGAGACAGGAAAAAACAAAAAAATTTTTAACCACTACGTTAAAACTTTGGCCTTATGAAATGGTGAATTTAGCTGATTTTAAATCAACTATATGATAAACCGTTCAAAGTACAAATTAAAATTTTCTAACTACGTTTTTTAGACAATACTGAAGGGATTAAGATGTTTTTCATTTTTTTAAAAGATGTCAATACCTTTTTTTATCTTTAAAATGATAAATATTTTTACATTTACAAAAATGAAAACATCTTTTTTTTTAAACTTCACTCGCCAGTTGACATGTCAACTTTATTCAATGAAGTACCGACCGTTGGCTTAGTGGGGATTCGAACCTTGGACACTGCCCTCCGTAGTCCGAAGCCTTAGCCACTCAGCCACCACGCCGGCATCCCTTCAGTTATGTCTAAAAAACGTTGTACTTTGATTTTATATATGATCATGGATACGAAGAACATACTTTTTGACGCCAATATCGAAATTTAATCTTTTCAGGGGGACGGCCCACGAGGAGTTGAATGAAAATCTTAACGTAAGTCTAGCTTAAGATTAATATCAAATGAAAGGTCTTTTCAAGAAAAAATAACTGTCGCAAACCGGACTACACTCATATAACCAATCATATTCGCCTTAAAATACCAACAACGTTGTGTCGGCGTCTCATATGTAAGAATGTAAGAATGACTTCGAAGGGTTTATCCTTTCCAGAGAAGCGGCCATTTGAATTTCAAACTAATTTGAAAAATATCATTTCTCCACTATTTAACGGTTTTAAGTAAATTATTCTGATCAAAAATTATACATTTCGGAACAAAAATATAAAAAATAAAATATTAAAACATCAAATAATCTATGGCATAAAATAACGTTGTTGTGAAAGAGTTTCCATATTTTTTTCCCACCTTGTATAAAATGCGTGTATATTTTTTAACGTTTCTCGTCACTTCACATGAGTCTACAGACATAAGTGTGACCTTTAATCAACGAGTGAAGTACCGACCGTTAGCTCAGTTGGGGGTTCGAACCTTAGGCCTTATCCTTACAGCCCGAACCTTAGCCAACGAACCATCACACAGGCAAATATAAACACAACCTTCCCAAGGCTAAACCTATAAAAAGGTTGCACGTTTGCAAATAATACCTTATCGACTCTTGTCACCTCGGGGGACGGCGGTCAGCCTATCTTTAGGGTGGCCAGTCGGAGGAGAACAGGCCATTTAATTAAACCACATTCGATTTTGGCCACTAGCTTTTGTTTACTACCTTAAGCTCCCGCCGATCCCTCGGCTTTGTGGTGGAAACATTTAATTAACAACAAGCAGGATTAAATCAAAGACTACAGAACTACACTTTAATTCTTAGTTATTTAATTTTACAGTCTTTTACTGACATGTATAGTGTATGTTTAGATGTAAAATATAAATTAAAAAAACTAACTGAAAGTCCAATTTCATAAACGGCCAAGTAATCTTATAAATGGCTTAATATTCTTCTAACAGACCTAGTATTCGTTCAATCGTGTATCTTCATTAATGTACAAACAAAATTAAAATAAACAATATTATTGTTCTGTACAATCAAAAACTCGTGTTCTCATTATATTTGTAAGGACTGTTTATTCTATGTATTGTGGTTATTCAGAATGTAAAAATAATAATAGTAAATTAGGTCATAGCTAATTAGCGTTAACTTTTTCTGTAAGTGTCAGGTAAATATAAGGGTGGCCATAGGCTTGAATTTTTAACAAGTTAAGAATAAAGATTCATTTATTTCCAGAGTATCACAGTTTTGTTTGCAAGTCATACATAGTAAAAAAATATTTTTCATTAAGATTTACAATTTTTTTAAGGGGGGCGATTTCCTTCTCATCCTTACTCTGTAAATTCCTCAAATACTATTGATCTGTGCGAGGAACTTATTCAGAACAGAGTAAGGGGGCGAACCAGTACAGTAGAAGGTGAATATTACTGATAAATATTCCTTTCTAGGCCGGATTCGAACCAGCTCTAATTCTTACCCATATTCAAGTCCTGACGCCTTAGACCGCTCGGCCACCGGCTCGCCCAATTAGGTAGATCTTGGGACATCTTTAATTCTTTTTAGCTATTACAGTATGTAAGGAGATTCAAGGTAATTAAGTACAAATAACACACCAAATATCACCACTTTAGGCTGTAACAGTCTGTAAGTTGGTGGTACAAAAGTAACCAAGCAGAAGAAACTAGAGAAATTTTATACTTTTTAATAAGAATAAAATTCACCAGTAATGCTTGGAGTGCAGATAACGGAATCTACCATAAACTCAGTTTAAATTGTTAGTTTTTGTAAAGCACAACTTACCGTCTAACAAGAAATTTGTTTAAAGTTTTAAGTACATTTCTTCTTCTACAGCCTGGGATGGACATTTTCACGTTTTTTTTTTTTTGAACAAAATATTTAAATCCCTATAAAAGTGTATAAATAATAATCCCTAGGTGTCACTTCTTTAGGAATATCTCGTTTTTGCTGAGTCTAACCTAAAACAATATATGTATAAAGTTTTGTTTTATAAGTTTTACCAAGTATATATATCGTAATATATGAATTACAAAAACGTAGGCCTACTCACTCATTGTGAAATACCTGGACTACTGGACATATTTTGACGAAATTTGGAGGGAAGTTAGCTTTTGTCATAGATACCCACTAAAAAAAGGATTGATTAAAGCTACATCCTTAAGGAGTAGAAGAGACCCTCGATGTTTCTTTTTTCCGGATAAGATTAACATAGGCTTTAATTTCATAATTTATTTCAAACCGCTTGTTTTCAAAAAACAAAAATAAAAAAAAATCCACAAGCATTAGACAAAATATTGGCTAATTTAGATTTCACTGTGAAATCTTTAATTAACTTACGCTTAGTCTGAAATGATTGCTCTATTATGCACCCCCCTAAAGTAAACACTTTGTTATCTAGGAGAACAACAGCAGGTTGAGCTCTTATTTTGATTTGACGGTTTGGAGAGAACCACAGAAGGGAGGGTAAGCAAGCGTAAAGAACCACCCCGTAACGAAGTAAGGGCTGTCGACTAGTATATTTGTATATTCAAATATTAAATGCAGATCCATTTTAATATATGGAAAACATCTCTGTGTGTGCACTCAGTGTAACATAAAAATTAAGTTTTAAGAAGACGAAGACTTAGATATATATGTAACTGTGTAGTTTATGTTAGCCGTTTATCTGTAGATACAGTGTTATACAGAGTTAAACGAGACCATAGTGTTCGATATAGACATAATACTCGACGTAGCTACCGTATAAACATTTTGTATAAACTGACCATACGGGACCTAATTAATAAGTAATTGAGTTGTGGTTAAATTTGATTACATTTCGACATTAGGACACATCTAATTAATTAATCAACGCAGGAACCAGGGTCAAAGGCGATTAGGCAGCCAGTGCTGAATGCCTGCTAATTAAATTGGTTCATAGTTTCCGTAATGATGTACAATAATTTACCATTCATATGAGTCATTGAATAATTTGATAGCGTAATCACAATAATGTAACAACGATATTGTAAGTACGTCGAAGCAAACACTCTCTTGACTCTAACTTGTCTTCGACAAGTGATCTTTAGTGTAGCAATGAAAAAATACGTGAAACTACTATACTTTATTTAACGAATGTCTCGACTTGACTTCAGTGCACTCTCACGGCAAATGCTGGAACTACGAGGAGTTTGAGCCGGCTAGGAATAATAGCGTGACGATATAAGCCAGGTGCAAGCGTAGCATTGACTTTACGTTTTGCATTGTTGCCACGTTTCAGTTCTTTGAATGCACCTGTTCTATATCCTGCTTGTTTAATATTGTGAGTTTTAGTGTGACGAAACGTATTATGATCTTTACATCATTGTTTCCTATTGTTTATAGGCCTAATTTAAGGGGCATCTCATAGGAACAATTAAATACGTCTTGCTAAAAACGATTAAATTTTGATTAATTAGCTTAACACTTATTAGTCACGAATATCCAAAAGTGCCGTCTAAGTGTGGTGAACTTTCAATAAGGGCTTCTAAATAGTTTCTCTAAAAATTTCTGAACTGTCTAAAGATAAACAAATATTTACTGGTTTCCCAGCTCAGTAGCAAGTATTTTAGTTGATTATTAATGTAGTTATTATATTTATTAAATTGCAGTCATACACATAAATTTGTTCTGTGTTAATGCTATATTTTTACAACAGGTTTTGAAGCCACTGGACCTGGACAAATCCTCATTGATATATACTGACTTCAAATAATCTTTCAATAACAAAAATTTTCAGTGAATTCAATACTAACAAATGAAGTTCTCTAGAATGTATTAGTACGTGTTCGAAAATAAAAATTGTCTATAAAATAAGATAGGCCTATAATAAAAATAGACAACAAAGAAAAATTATGAATACGGCCATACACAAAATTATTAATAACGTCATAAATTTGTATTCCATAAAATAATTGTCTAATGACAAAAACATACGAAAAAAACTGCTAATGAAACTGTAAACAAATATTCAATAAAAATATCACATGTCTACGAATAAAAACACCCACATGAAGTGAATCAAAATTTAAGTTTGAAATAAATGATTGATTTCTATAAGTTTATATATTTTTAAATATAAAAAATTAAATCAGCTATATACAGTAATAAAAAAAGAATTAAGGGAATTTATTTCCAAAAAGTTCTTCTAATTCTATTTAAAATGTTTAATTGTTTATTTCGATGTTGATAGATATTATGTAGCATAACATTAAACACTGAAAATGAAAATAAACAAATATATCCACGAGTTGAACGAAAGGTGCTGTTTTCTTAATTGAAAAAATCCTCGGCTGAGCATAATTCATTCTGGTGAAACTCACAATGGCAGTAATAAAGAGCAAATCCCTAGAAGGCGAGTACAAGAGACATTATTTCTGGTTAAGGTATGCTAAAATTCGGAACAGCTTGCTTCCTAATCTAGTCCTTTCTCGCTCGGTATTAAGATCTGCTCCAAGATAATCCGACGTAAGACGTTAAAAGTGCATTTCCTCTAATGGGTTTCTCTTCGCGAATTACGAGGCATTTGCATACTAATATTTATCTAAGGCTGGCGTTGTCTGAACGGTCCAGCCCAGGTCGTTCACTCCCTTCATCAGTCCATAGGTACGTGGACATACTAATATTTATCTAAGGCCGGCGTTGTCTGAACGGTCCAGCCCAGGTCGTTCACTCCCTTCATCAGTCAATAGGTACGTGGACATACTAATATTTATCTAAGGCCGGCGTTGTCTGAACGGTCCAGCCCAGGTCGTTCACTCCCTTCATCAGTCAATAGGTACGTGGACATACTAATATTTATCTAAGGCCGGCGTTTTCTGAACGGTCCAGCCCAGGTCGTTCACTCCCTTCATCAGTCCATAGGTACGTGGACATACGCTTGTACCACATTAAAGAAAAACTATTGTTGATACACTACGAATCATGATTTAAAAATCTGCTGATGAAACCATGGTTGATTCGGACAGGTTTTGGATTCAGAGAGGGGCTTTTTAACACTCTGGACGTTTTGTAGCTATCGTCTTGTACAACGTGTATGGATGGGTGGAAGGTCACCATACCGTGCGTTTATGGTGGGAAGGAGGATCATTACCAGGTACGTGTATGTGTGGGTGGAAAGGCCATCCATCACCACTCAACGTGTATGGGTAGAGGGAGGTTCAACACTAGTGTACATCTGTGGGTGGAGGGAAGGTCATCACCAGTGTACGCTTGTGCGTGTATGTGTGCAGGGAGGGTCATCACCAGTGTACATGTGTGGTTGGTGGGGTTAACGACATTTATAGAAATAATAGAACAGATGGATTACAACATTACGCAAAACGTCCCTTGCAGTGAGTACAGCATGCACAACAACCAAGTTTGCACTTAAATACCACCCACATCAACACTCTGACTCAAGGAAACGCGATTTTGTGTAAATGTAATTTCATTTTGCAGTTCCCCTAACTAAGCATTTTATGTGTCATCTTCAGACACCCCTACTTGACACATGCCTCAGTGAATATATTACAGCCATAGCTCTTTTAATAAAAATAGAATTTCAAAAGATCGAAGAGTTTATGGATTGATTTCATTATTCATAAACTTTATGTCGTTGTCAAATAAAGAATGTACTTTGTTCAAAGAACTCTTTATACACCTCATGATTTATCTAATATATAGGCTAATATATTATGTCAAAGCAAATTCAAAGAGATAACAATCAACTGCATTAACGAATTTTTAAACTGAGGAATTGAGACAGAAAATGAAATTTTTAATACTTTTTAATATAATATGTTCAATTATTATTGTACTGTAAGGTATTGCGTAAAACATATTTATGAAAGAACAGTTTATTACTGATAGACAGAATTATTTTATAAGAAAATAAATTAAACATTCCCTAGAATTCTTGAAAAGTTTTCAAGAAATACAGCAATGCATGTGTTTTAAATTCAAATTGATATCGATATAAGGGAGAAACCTCTAATTATTTTATGTCAAATAGACTTGAGTACTTGTTAAATCCCAGAAACAGCAAATCATTTAGTAAAAACGTCTCCTTTGATAAAATAATTATTAAATTAATGTTCTTCAAATTCCATTCTTGAATCACAGACATTATGAAATCACATCACTCAAAACTGTAGTGATTAAGTGCATAGATATTATTAAAAATAGAGACATTTCAAGGAAAAAAAGAACAATTGAACGATCGAAAATTAGAAAATTCTTGTACATTTTACTAATTGCACTCCAACCAACAAATATTTTAGAAACAAGTGATGTCAGAAGACAATAATATAATACAGCATGATTTTCTTGTGACGTTCCTAGCTCGTATATGTATTTTCTTGTGACGTTCCTAGCTCATATATGTATTTTCTTGTTACGTTCCTAGCTCGTATATGTATTTTCTTGTGACGTTCCTAGCTCGTATATGTATTTTCTTGTTACGTTCCTAGCTCGTATATGTATTTTCTTGTTACGTTCCTAGTTCGTATATGTATTTTCTTGTTACGTTCCTAGCTCGTATATGTATTTTCTTGTGACGTTCCTAGCTCGTATATGTATTTTCTTGTGACGTTCCTAGCTCGTGTATGTATTTTCTTGTGACGTTCCTAGCTCGTATATGTATTTTCTTGTGACGTTCCTAGCTCGTATATGTATTTTCTTGTTACGTTCCTAGCTCGTATATGTATTTTTATAAAGTATTATGCAAACCTCGTTACAAATCCATAAACATTGTTTTAAATGTTATTGATGTTTATACCAAAGGCTAAAAAGCTTTCAAAAACCGTATAAAAATAGGTTGAATTCTCTTTAAATAAATTTCCACGGTTTTTAAATAAATTTTCTCGTGACTGTCTACAGCTCTTGCTTAATAATTTTAAAACTCAGATCATTTTAAAAAGTTACTATTTCAATTATATTTTACATTTTCTCACAACATCAGCAGCTGCCATTTGACCTCCGATCGCTCGTCCTTTATGTCCATATTAAGTATTCACAGTTTGCTATAGCTACAAGAATATTCCTGAGGGATCTTGCACGTGTGGAAGGTCATCGGTGATCAGCGAGTCCTCCCTCTGATCTCCTCTCAGATGTCACTACTGGAGAAGGTTCGACGTCTGCCAATTGACCCTCCGATTGCTCGTCCTTTCCCTTATCCCCCTCCATGTTCCTTAATATTTTACTCCCTCAAACAACACCAGGGATCTCCCTCCTTACACATTTATGAATTTCGGGACAGTATAAGACTCCCTTGTGTACGAACACGACACATGAAATGGAATGATTTTGCTGGTATTGGAAAACTGTCTGTTAACAAAATACGACATAAAACCGAAGGTATTCCTTTTAAATTTACGTACATTTTTAACTACTTACAACTGTTCTCAAGCATGCTTAGGATTGTAATAATTATTAGTGTTTAATAAATAACTTAAAGTCAAGCTCTGTACATATCCTCTCTGTTTTGAATTCAAATATGTATAGTACAGTTACTGATACATACTGGCTATAATTCTTTTTTTATCAGATTCGATGGATTGACGTGAAATATGAACCATGGCTAGGGAATACTCTAAGTAACGAAATGTATACAGTGAAGATGTGTCATTTTACTCTAGGGAGTGAATTTTATGTAAGAAAATTCATGATTCGGCAGAAAAACGAATTCAAAATAAAAAATGTTTTGAGCAAATCTTTTATTAGCCAATAACTTTGTTTGAGATATTGTGCCTAAATATGTTTATTTTTATGTTTATTTTACTTTTAGTCCAAAATATTCACGTGTTTAACCAATTTTTAGTAAGAGTGTGTAAGACTACAAGTCTTACAAAAAATGGCAATAAGCACAAAAAGTAATTTAATAAAAAGATATTTTTGCATTCTTGTACGTTTAAAAGAACCCGAGTTATGAGTCCTCCTAGGCTGAAGTCCCTTTAAAGTTGACTAACATAAACACTTTATTAGTTTCGATAGTACTAATACTAAATATTAGTTTCTATATATCGTAAATTATTTTGTCCTCAATATTAAATAGAACATTTACGTTACAAAAGAAAGCGATGATTGTCTTCAGACAATACCCTCTCTGAATGCAAATCTTGGAAGGTGGCGTGGGACAGTGTGTTGTTTATGTTGCAAATTGTGAATTTGCATGTGTAAGACGCAGTCAGGAGTCCAGGTGGGGTTCGGAGTCCAGCTGGCAGTCGGGCCAGTGAGGCAGGTGACCCGTGCTAACCGGAAGGAAGCAGGGAGCGATCACTGGGTATCGCACATCCTCCTTAAATGCTAACCAAACTAAGTACATATTACAGACTTGTCTCAACATTTTAAGAACTAACGTATAAGAAAAACTCAGTTCTCTTTTTTACTTTAATTTTTATACTTATCCCTTTTATATATCAACTGAAGGATAGAAGTGTAGGTATAGAAGCATTTACTTAAGTTTTCTGAAGTAATAACAGTATTATAACCTTAAATTGAATTTAATAAATAGTTTGTGAAATGGATATAAATAAATTGTGAAACAGTATTACCTGCCAGCTAAGTCAAGATTACAAATTTTAACGTCAAGATTACTGTTGAGAGCCACGTAAGTTGAAAATATTAACTGTAACCATAATTGTGTTTATTAGATGCATTTTATGGTCATCAATAAGAGGTGTGGATGAATCTATAAACTACCAAAATTATTATGTGAAAAAATATGTGGTTACCTTATTTCTTGACAGGGTAGACAATCTGTGGCGGATAGGCGCCAATATGGAGATGTGTATGAGAAATCAAAGGAAAGAAAAGATTGAATATCTGAGCCACCACCAGGCGATGGTTGTTTGAATGCTTAAGTGAACCCTCAACAGCTAGAAATAGAAGATTGACTGGTGATATTCTGAAGGTGTGCCTCATGTTTCAGATGATTTGTAGAATTATATAGCAGAATCACCAAGGGGCAGGTGTTTATAATGGTTTTATGGCAACAAAGTGAAGGAATTACATGACTTAATAATCCACTAAGGACTGAATAACACGGAAGGATGTGTTGAGGATACTTGTTTAAGCCACTAAAAAGTAGAAATGAAATATTAGATGGCTGAACCACCAAAAAGAATGTGACAATGATTACTATATGTCCAACAGATGGCTGTTTGGTAACAGCCTCAAGGAGGCACGTGACTAGAATCAAAATTGGTGAAGTACGGAAATACTTTTTGGAAACATTTTGCCAACATTTTTCAAGTAATTCATAAACTTTCACTAAGTGATGTAACTTAGTTTGAGTCTTTGGTTACCTGGAAGCATCTTTCAGCGTCTAGGAATGGCAACGTGTATCGATATATCGGAAATATAGATTAGTATGTTTCGACATATATCAGTATCGATATTTTCTTTTGATAATATCGACCATATCGATATTTTGGCCCGATATATCAAAATAATGACGTTATTCTCTCTCTTTAAAATTATCACAATTCGAAAAAAAATTAAATATCCTCTTATGCGTAAATTATCATTACAGTACATTATTATTTCACAATTAACATAATAATTAAAGGTATAACTATTCTAATTTTGAAGAGTTAGTGCATAATGTTAAACAGATATATCATTTACAATTCGATATAAAGGATAACCGATATATCGGATTTTCTCTCTCGATATTATCGTTAGATTGATATTTGGGTTGCGATATATCGATATGTTGAAAATATTTGCCATCGCTACAGCGCCTTTCCGGCCACGCTACACTGTGTCGTGTGTACGAACGCGCACGACAGCGGCTCGGTGCTCATCTAAGACAGATGCGGGCGGGGCTGGTATTTTTAGAGGCGGGCACGTCCCATATGTCGTCAGCGCCTCTATAAACACATGGATGCAATGTCGGTTGTTTAACACCTCATCGTCAACCGCGCAGCGAGCACACCCAGCGTAAAATAGCTTGTCTATGACGTACGCACACGACAAGTTAGGTTTTCAACACTGTGGAATTAGAACCATACATCGCTATTCTACCATTTTCATCGCTCATATACAGTTCACTTTGCAACATTAACTTCCTTCTCCGGAGAAATACTGAAGCAACAATTGGTGAACCAGTAAATTAACTAGTAGATTTTCATAACACCGATCTAGTTATTTTACCGCCAGAACGGTCACTTCAAATCTCGAAACACTCCTCTACGTACTGCTTCTAGTTGAGTAGATAAGATTTCTCGCCAATTACTAGCTGGGCCATAGTGCGGAAAAGTTTTGATGGACAAAATAAGTTCATTATTAACGATCTGTCAATACCTGTAAGTGGAATGAACCTCCCTCGTAGGGAGTGGACATTGTTGAACCGGTTGAACTGGATTGGGCAGATGTAACTACTGGAAATACAAATGGGGATTGACAGGCTATTATTGCGGGGAGTCAATACAAACAATGGATCACATAGTTTCAGAGTGTCCCTTGCGCTGCTTTACGGGGGGATTAGCTAGCTTAAATAGAATCAGTGAGGTATGTCTTAAATGGCTTGATGGATTGGATTTAGCTTTGTGACAAGCTTTGTTATTTAGTTATTTTTAATTTTTATTATAATCTAATGACTTGATTTTTTCCAAGTATAAAACACAGCTTTTATATAATTTCTATTTAAAATACAGTAGATGACAAAAAACATCCATATACTGTATATGATTACGTTATTATTAAATATACACTGTTCATGTAGAAAACAATACGAAAGTTAACAACGGGCAACTAAATGTTACAATAAAATAGTTTATCGAGATAAAATAAATAAGTTGCAAAAATTTACTAATGCAGGATAGTGATTCAGATTTAAGACTACCCCAGTGAATCAATATAAATATTTATTTATAAGTTTAAAAAACACATTAAAATGAGATACCCATAATCATTTATTGCTTTTGATAATTTTTACAATTGCATAATCTAACAAAATAAATTAAAAATATATATATGCCAATAGAAAAATACTATTTAATAATAGTTAAATAAAATGTATGAATGAATATCAAAACCTTGACGATAATATAAATAGAATTTTGAAGTTCTGAATGTCAAATTTGGTAAATTTATCCTTTAATGATTATCTTCTAAAAAATCTTCAGGCTTGTAGTAAGATTTATTTTCTAAATAATTTACTAACTTTATCCTTAAATGTTTTGTAATTGTTTCTTCTTTGAGGTCTTTGGGGAGTTTATTGAATAATTTAACTCCATTATAAAACAGATTTTGTTGAAGAACAACACAGTTAAAGAATGTGCAGATAGAACAAGAAACTTATTTTTGCCAGTTGAAAAAAAGAGTAAATCAGCTCCTTTATAACCAAATACTTACGTGGTTATCGTGAATTCGAAGGATCTGGAGGCTCATTGACTTGGGCTGCTTAAGGAGGATACATGAAATTAATACATTGGTCCAGTAAGATATCTTGAGATAGTGGTACCCACTTCGCGTGTTCAAAACTTCAATACATTTTCTTCCTTAATCACTCTTCAGTGTTAGGATGAAGTTATTCCATAGAGTAATATAAAGTACTGAAGCAAAGTCAAAAAATGTGAATTTGGACAATCGTCACAGTTTGACCTATTTGTTTACTTGTAGGAGGTGAATTCGGAACTAGTTGAAGATATATTTGGGGTGCGCATTCAGATGCGAATGGAGCTATTTGTTAAGGGGTGTGCATTCAAATGTAGATGGAGTTATTGTTATGGGGTGTGAATTCAGATGAGGATGAAGCTAATTTTTATGGTATTGGAATCTAGACCTGGCTGAAGGCATTGTTTATGGGGTGTGAATTTGGATGCAACGACTTGGCATGTATAAGTGTATCCATCTGGCTAAGCCCACGTAGGTTGAGTAGTTAGGCTCAAATCTACACCGAATAAGACTTGTCTTATGCTTTCATAAATGAATCCTACAAGTAAATCAAAACAAAGTTCCCAAATAAATTAAGACATAATTTATTGAAAACAACTCCGTACCTGGAGGTGACTTTCTATTAGTATCAAAGTGTCGCAGTGTAATAAACGGAGGGACCAATCATGTCGTAGTAATTGAGTGAGTGCAACAAGTTCCTTCTACCAGCCATGTCCGTTTTAAACCACGTAAACCGGGATGACAATAAAACACGGCAGTAAAGTAAACTTGGCCTAACGCCCTTTTACGGCTAGGGAAGCTGGGAGATTGTTTCTGAGAAAATACTACGTACGGATTAGGGCGACTTCCTTACTGTGCGTTGCGTTGGATACGTATGTTGCCCACAGAAATACATAGTTCTACAGAAATATTTTTCACTTTTTTGAAGTTTAGTTTTTTTTTTTATTTTTATGGGCAAAAAACATACGAAAATAGAATTTTCTCAAAAATAACTCTAACGATTTTGATTAATTTTTCAGGAAATATTCGAATTACAATTTAAAATATTTTAGCAAAACCCGCATGTCTCTAACTTGACTAGTTTTTGAGTTATGGCAAACACATATTTCGGAATCAAACTGGTAATTTTTGAAGTTTTGATTTTTTTAGTCTTTTATATGGGGGAAAGTTTGTGCCAATTCTTTTGAACCATTTATTTACTATAAATTAATAACCTAATTTAACACGTAGACCAAATAATCTAATTAAAATTGTTTTTCTTCTTCGTTCTTTAGCTCTTATAAAGAATACAAACTTTTGGAAAATACAAACATGTACAACTTTTGGAATCTTATTGCATACAAACATTTATTTATTAGCATAACCGTTTTGGTGAAATTACAAAAGCAGTAAAGTTATTACATAGAGGAATAGTAGAAACTATAATATTTTTTTAATACGAATTATAGTATTTATTATTATTTTAATAGTCCTAATATTAAAAGTGCAATAGTGTAATGTGCCCTATCTTTGATAAAACACAACACGGCAATAATATTGATAATAATTACTTTTTCGATTATAATGGGGATACATGTCCAATTTTAACACCCCTACTTGCAAAAACTAGTCTTTATCTAATTCTGTCAGCTCGTTAGATCAACAGAATCCAAACCACGGAATTTATTTTAACAGCAAGAATCAAATACGGGTGGGCTGAGATTATAGAACTATTTAGATAATGATTTAAACATGTAAATAAGAATTTCTACACAATAATAATTATTTACATCGTACACCATTCAACATAATTCAACATAATTATCACAAATACAAAGGATACGTTCAAATGTATCACAAATAAATATATTGTAGCGTTGGACCATACATCAGACAATGAATTAAGAGTGACAACCCATGACTAATAGATCAGAATTGGGATTGGTAATAAATGAGAGGCGGGAAGCAATGATTTGTTGTGAATGGGGTGACGTAGCGACTGATTGTCTTCCTCAATATGGTAGTTTGTGTAACAACCACTTGTGGTGGCACCTGTAGCAGCATTTTCCACCACGGCTATTTATATAATAGTTGTGAATGGGGTGACGTAGCGACTGATTGTCTTCCTCAATATGGTAGTTTGTGTGACAACCACTTGTGGTGGCACCTGTAGCAACATTTTCCACCACGGCTATTTATATAATAGTTGTGAATGGGGTGACGTAGTGACTGATGGTCTTCCTCAATATGGTAGTTTGTGTGACAACCACTTGTGATGTCACCTGTAGCAACATTTTCTACCACGGATATTTATATAATAGTTGTGAATGGGGTGACGAGCGACTGATTGTCTACCTCGTTATGGTAGTTTGTGTGACAACCACTTGTAGTGGCACCTGTAGCAACATTTACTACTACGGATATTTATATAATAGTTGTGAATGGGGTGACGTAGCGACTTATTGTCTTCCTCATTATGGTAGTTTGTGTGACAACCACTTGTGGTGTCATCTGTAGCAACATTTACTACCACGGGCATTTATATATTGTTGTTCATAATATTTTGAATGATGTGAAAAAATTCACTATTCAAAACTAATAAAGTTAGACGAAATTAAAACTTGTTAAATTAAATTTATTTTTGATAAGTCCAGATTTACAAACCGAAATAAAGTGTTAGTATCTTTTTAATACTAACCGAGAAAGGCTCTTTCAACATTATAAATTTTGATAGCAATAGCTGTAGTAAACACAAGCTCCATTTCATCAAAACTTACTCGAGTACCATTAAATTGCTGAAAAACTAATTTCTTGGTCCGACATTAAACGTGACAATTGCATGTATCATAGTGGTCTAATAAAACACAAATTGTCATTGTGTTAAGACCTCTACATTTTATGACTCAGCACAACTACAGCTCGTTTAGTAACTTTACCTCGAACTGGACTTTGTTTTCCGGTGGTTAAAGTGATGGCATTAGGCAGAGTAGACTGAAATTAGACTGTGGCCCAATTCCAGTAACTTACATAATTTTATCGATTAATGCATACTCAAAGTTTAATAGGTGATGTAACTTGTATGCAAGTTACATGAACCGCACTAAATGTTTACAGGTAAGTTAGTTCCCTTGTATGTAATTAGTATAACACACAGCTGTACCTTGTTAATGATATTATTACAAAATAGTGCTATTTACACTATTTAAAGTTATAAAGCAGTTTAAAAAAAATCAAGATTGAGATAAACGTTCACACACATGTACAACTATTACAGAATTTCTCATAATGTTACATTATCTGTCAATACATTAAAAAAAATCATAAATAGAAATAATACAGAGAATATTTGAAACCATGGCTTCTTTTTCAAATTAAATAAAAAAATAAATAGAAAAGAATAGAAGTAATAAATTGCCCCTAATTTGGTAGTGCTATCCATATATCATATTTAAAGGGTACAGTGACAAACTGTCACTCATATGGCACTGACGTAGGCTAACAATCTGACATGTTTTTATAACGAACTGTCACTCATATGGCACTGACTTAGGCTAACAGTCTTACATATTTTATAACAAACTGTCACTCATATGGCACTGACGTAGGCTAACAATTTTACATGTTTTTATAACGAACTTTCACTCATATGGCACTGACTTAGGCTAACAATCTTACATGTTTTTATAACGAACTGTCACTCATATGGCACTGACGTAGGATAACAGTCTTACATGTTTTTATAACGAACTGTCACTCATATTGCACTGACTTAGGCTAACAATCTTACATGTTTTTATAACGAACTTTCACTCATATGGCACTGACTTAGGCTAACAATCTTACATGTTTTTATAACGAACTGTCACTCATATGGCACTGACGTAGGATAACAGTCTTACATGTTTTTATAACGAACTGTCACTCATATTGCACTGACTTAGGCTAACAGTCTTACATATTTTATAACAAACTGTCACTCATATGGCACTGACGTAGGCTAACAATCTGACATGTTTTTATAACGAACTGTCACTCATATGACGTAGGCTAACAATCTTACATGTTTTTATAACGAACTTTCACTCATATGGCACTGACTTAGGCTAACAGTCTTACATATTTTATAACAAACTGTCACTCATATGGCACTGACGTAGGCTAACAATCTGACATGTTTTTATAACGAACTGTCACTCATATGGCACTGACTTAGGCTAACAGTCTTACATATTTTATAACAAACTGTCACTCATATGGCACTAACGTAGGATAACAGTCTTACATGTTTTTATAACGAACTGTCACTCATATTGCACTGACTTAGGCTAACAGTCTTACATATTTTATAACAAACTGTCACTCATATGGCACTAACGTAGGATAACAGTCTTACATGTTTTTATAACGAACTGTCACTCATATGGCACTGACGTAGGCTAACAATCTTACATGTTTTTATAACGAACTTTCACTCATATGGCACTGACTTAGGCTAACAGTCTTACATATTTTATAACAAACTGTCACTCATATGGCACTGACGTAGGCTAACAATCTGACATGTTTTTATAACGAACTGTCACTCATATGGCACTGACTTAGGCTAACAGTCTTACATATTTTATAACAAACTGTCACTCATATGGCACTAACGTAGGATAACAGTCTTACATGTTTTTATAACGAACTGTCACTCATATGGCACTGACTTAGGCTAACAGTCTTACATATTTTATAACAAACTGTCACTCATATGGCACTGACGTAGGCTAACAATCTGACATGTTTTTATAACGAACTGTCACTCATATTGCACTGACTTAGGCTAATAATCTTGCTTTTTCTATGGATTTTTATAACGTGCTGTCACCCATCTGACACTTGTTTCTATTGATTTTAATATCGATCTGTCACTGGTTTCTATGGGTTTAGATAACTAACTGTCATTAATCTGGCACTGACGTAGGCTGATAATCTTACTTGCTCCTATGGGTTTTGAAACGAACTGTCACTCGTCTGATGCTGACGTATGGAGGTAGTCACAACTGTCACTCATTTGGCATTGACTTAACCCTATTACATTTTAATAAGGGTATTGACAACGAATTGTCACTCGTCTGATGCTGACGTATGGAGGTATTCACAACTGTCACTTTTTCGTTCTAATGTAATAGTATCAGTAATTTGAAGAACTGGCTCCTAAATATTTGTCTGTTATATGAGCAAAAAACACCTTAAGATAAGAATTCTATAATTCTTGGAAAATGAAGACGTCAAAGGCATTTTGGTCACTTAAAAATACTGATTTTCTAATTCGACTCTTACCACATTCAATAGCAGTCAATAGCAGTATCTGTATGAGTCTTTAACACTACACAACTATTGAAATGGTTCTCTTTGAGTGTCAAATAACAAGTGTAATAGGTCATAATGTACTGTTAGTGGTGGGGCAACTGATATTCAATAGTTTTATTATAGTGACTGTATCCAGGTATCCACCTATAAAACATCGGAAAGTCAATACAGGACAAAGTATATTTCACTGGGATTATATAAGAATCAACCGACTTAGGAAGCTACTAGTCCCTGGGGTTCAACTATAAGAATCACGTGACATTAAAGTTGGAGTTATAGTTGTGTTCACTACACCGAGCTGGGACCCGGTATTACGCACTGCGGTGGCCATTTGCCAGCCAACTGCCAAGTTAACTGCAGCACTGAACAATATTGTGTCTGTACCACCCACTTTCAGACACACACCTCCATAATCGGTGACCACCCAACTTGCGGACCTCCTTCAGTAGTCTGCTCTCTCTAGTTATCCATGAGAGGAAGTTTACGACCATCGCAGTTCCACTAATGAGTTTATACAGCGCAATCGTATTCAAGTACAAAACACTAATGGAACTGTTTTCGTTTTGTAGTCGTTTCTCAATACAATTTGTTTCCTCGAGCAACAAATGTATATAAATTGATATAGATTTGTATTATACAATGTTCGGTTTAATACAACAGAGAATAAGTAAACAGAGTTCGCATCCAAAAGCGAGCTGATCGTGTGTCTAGTAGTTGTTTCTCCACTTTGTCTTGTGATGGCAGTGCCAGCTCCTTGTCACTCCCTCCTTTATTACCCCCAAATCCTCAAGGGTTAACATATTAACTACTACTACACATGTATAAGGTTGTACATTAGTTGTAATATACTTATAACTGCCACCGAAGCGTTGCCTGCGGCCATAAGAAAGCGACCTCTGTATATTTTTCTCTGTGGTGTAACACAGTTTAAAGAGCAAACGTATAGTTTATTCATAAAACAAATAAATACTATTTCATTTGATTGAAATTATTACAAGTTTTTAAGGCATTCCACTGAAACCCTTTATTCCGAATATTTGATACTTGTAGTTAATTCATACCCAAAGAGAACCCTTTTATTTTTATGATTGTTAAAGACTCATACAGCTACTGCTATTAACTCCTACTGATTGGTAGCAAGAGTTGAATAGGTGAAAATAAGTATTTTCGATCTTCCAAAATGTCTTTGATGCTTTCATCTTTCGGGAATTTCAGAAATCGTATATTTAAGGCGATTTTTGAAAAAATAACAGCCTAATAGTCAAAGGACAGTCCTTCAAAATACTGATAGTATTACATTAAAGCAAGGAAAAAGACAGTTTGTTACGACTACGTATCCTGTTCTTACGTAAACATAGTAAAACAATATGAATGTATGATAAAACAGAGTGTAACGTGTAAACGTAATAAAACACTAAATGTACAATGCAGGAAATGCAACTTGGAAATCAAAATGGCTTCATAAATGAACAATTGTGAGCTGTAAATTTAATTCTAAACGGCTGGAGCTCCAGTTGGTGACGACGGAAAGTTATGAATATTCCAACCCCCGTAACTCTGGGCCAATATATGTGACAGTGTAACAAACACTTAGCCAAACGGAACAGGGGGACACTAACTCAATCCTGATGGATCCTCTGCACTCGCCATTATATTATTTTAGAGGGTGGCTTATAATACAAAAACAGACCCCATTAATGTTTGGGCTTTTAGACATGAGCATACGTCATCGAAACTTAGTAGATAATAATAAACATACACAATAGAAAACAAGCTTTGGAATTTTATTGATATCCTGTTGGTATTATACATAAGTAATATAGTTTTTTAATTAGCATAATATGTGTTGGTACAAATACAGTAAGAGTAAACATCATACAACACAAATATATTATAATATAAGCACAAAATGCATAAATAATCACTGATCAGCATCCGTAAATTACATGTTACAGATTTGTAAAGTAAATAAAAATTGAGAAGAAGTGAAATGGGCCTTTTAATGTCTCATATTTTTGTGTGTGCCATGTGTTCGGTGTATATAGATCGCGAATCCATACGTAATACATAAGTAATACACTTTTTGATATAAGGCATTTTCTGGCTTGGTCGTTCATTTTCTGGCTTAGAATTGTGGACTCTGGGTCCAAGGTTCGAATCTAAAAATTTAAAAACGAAGAGTAAATAATTTATTAATTGGTCCATTTTTACACCATCAGTATTATCCTGATTGGTTGAATTTAACAACAGTTAGTAAAATAAATAATTTTGTTTGTTCCGCCACCAATCTTGAGTTTTTTTTTTTAGCACGACTGGTTTCGAAGGATGTCCTTCATCTTCAGGTGCACTTCACACTGGGCTTTCACTTTAAACACCCATTTTACCATTTATTGTTAATTAAAATTGAGTAAAGTTCACGCTCTGCCATGTGATTTAAAGAATTAATATTTATTCTTCCTAGCCTAGTGGTCAGGACTCCCTTTAGCCTCCTACTCAATTCAATGACCAAGATTTCAAGTCACGAGAGGTCCAATTAAATTTAGCTTGATGGGTTTGGACCGCTGTACCATAAGAAGCTTAAAGCGTTAAAATTAAAGCTTAAAATACATTAAATAATGTTCTCCACGAATGTAAATTAAATGTTTAGTGGCATTTAACTCAATTCAATTCAATTCAATTCAAATAACTGTAGGCATTGTTATTCATTACGACGTTATTTTCAATATATAGTTAAATTGATAGCTAGGATCAATTGGAATGGCATTGACTCATAAATTACCAGCAGTGACTGATGTATTTATGTTAAGTTTCATACACTACTGTACTGTTCACTTATTTGAACAGTGTCCATACTCAGCAGAACTAGGAGAAGTCAAAAATATTAAAAGGATTCGTTAGAAATACTAATAATTTTTTTATAGCATTAGTCTTTCTATTAAAAACGGATCCTTAAGGAAAGCAGCTCCAAATAAAGTAAAATTTTAATAAGCTATTTTAGAGTTAAGTTTAGTGTAATTAAATAAAAGAGAAAGTGTTTATCAGATTCTATTAATCCGTAGGGCATATGTATAAATGATAAGGGTCGACTTAGAGTTCCCTTCTCGTATTGCTGCCTTCTTCACTCCTCCTCACACCTAAAACTTCCTATGAACGAAACGAGAGTCTTAAGTTGTAACAATTTGCTTTAATTTATAAACATATGGTGGGATGTGGGTGAACACCGAATACTTGAAGGAGGAGGATGTGCGATCGCAGAGTGGATGGATGAATCCATTCAACATACTTTTTGAAAGCAGGTGATGGACTACAATTCTGAAATTTCTGTTACCTGTGATGATATGAAAATTACATTTTCAGTACCCTTGTCTCGTCTAGGTGCAAGTTCTTTATGAAGGATTAATTAGTTATTGTTTCTTATCTGCCTGAAAGACGATCAATTTAGTTCTCTATGGTTTAAATGTTTATAAACTGTTAGCACACTCATTGGTCCATCACGTCTATGATGTTTTTTTTCTTAAATCCAAATATACCATCAAATTTAGGAAAAGTCAAAATCAATGGGCTCCATCTTAAAAAAAAAAACTTAATAGCTTTATATACAATTGAAAAAAAACTCAATCGAGATAACAAACGAAACGTTTGATTCCCAGAATTCAAATAAAAAAGAAAAGCAGCAAAGAGCATAATGTGTGACAGTGTCAGAAAAGTATCGAGTGCAACGCAGCCACCAGGAGTTCGTACACATAACCGAGAGCCTGGTTTGAAAGTTCTGTATTACGTGAAACACCACGTAGAAATGAACATCTGTTCCAAGTTGTATTTTGATATAGCAGAACCAGTTGAAGAGGTTGTGTGGCGAGGCGGCCAGGCGAGTGTTTGTTTGTTCCTGGCATACTGCCAAGACAATCATCATTGACGGCGAGGGGGGAGAGGGGGAGGTGAAAACCATCCAGTTGGCATATGCACACAGTAAATGGCACATGTGTATCCATTTAAAATACTCGTATCTTCTCGTGAACAATATTAGGAAAGAACAAGCGATACATTACTAACTAATTGGAGCGTGGGAAACTGTATTATTGTTCATTCAATATTATTAATGTATTTCAAAGGATCGGAACATATTAATTTAAAAATTGACACTAGATCACTCATGTGATTGCGGTGAGTCTATCCAAACAATGGATCACATATTTACAATATCCCTGTGTTCTTTCACGGAGGGATTGGCTAGTATAAACAGAATAAGTGAGGCAGGTTCATTCCTATATCCAAAACATCGAGATAGGAATGTCTCGATGGATTGGATTTAGCTGTGTGACAGGAGATCACTTTTATTTTATGATATATATTGCATGACATTTGGATCTTAATCCAAATATATATCACAGCTTAAAAAAAATTACTCAATAGTAGCTGACAATAAACCATACGATATATAGTATATATAAAGGTTCGGAAGTTCATGTAAGTTTATGTAATATAAAACAACGTGTAAGTAATTATTAATAAAAATTAGTTCGCATTTTAAAACCTATGCATTGGAATAACAACACTAATAAAAAAAATACATGTATAAAGTAACTATCTTTATCATAACAGTCTAATTTATTGTTTATTGAACATTCCAAATAATTGAGAAAAACATGTAAAAGAAAGTACACAATTAAAAACACTGTATCCCATTTATATTTCAGCACGTCATTGATAGCAGTGTTTTTATGTTTTATAAATTTCATAATTTTAACTTTTCAAGAAAAAAAAAAAACATCTTATCAATTTTCTGAAACAACGTTTTCTTGTATTATAGAGGTCATAACATCAATTACTTGTTCACGTTGTAATCCTTATGAAATGTATAGTTGCGATACATTACTTTTATATCCGTAAGTAAATGAAGTGATTTTAAATCGTCAATTTAGCCAACAGTAGTGCAGTTGTATACTAAATAAAAAAAAAAAAAAAAATGCACTTTTCACTTCATTCTACAACATATGATGAGAAAGAGAGATAGGAATGGAGAGAGAAATAGACAAAGGATCCTACCAGCTGACGGGCGAGGATAAAAGGATGATCACCTTAATGTTTACCCGTCCAAGAGCCAAGCAGGATGAGATTGCTCCAATAAACCTTGTACCTTTTATAAATACTGCACTGTATTTCATATTTTACCAGAATTTTATTTGAGGGAAATACAATTGTTGAATGAAAATATTATCTTAAATCATAAACTTTTACCCAAAAACTTTAAATATCTAGTATTTAATTCGCATTTTACGTACTGGTGCAGATAACAGTTCAAGTGAACGTCACAAAACACACATATATTACAATACAAACAAAAACTGCACATATGTACTACAATACAAGTACAAAATTCACAAATATACTACATTGTAAGGGAAAATGCACAAAAAGCGCGATAATATAAGTAAAAAATGCTCAAAAACTATAGTGATCGATCTCGGCAAACCACGTCCACCTTCCTCAAACCAGAGGGACTTACAAGTCATAAGTACTGTTGTGCATTTCGTGCTTGTAATTGAAAAATATTTATGCACTTTGTACTTTTACTGTGGCATATTTTTGCATTTTGTTCTTGTATTGTAAAATATTTATGCACTTTGTACTTGTACTGGGGTATATTTGTGCATTTTGTGCTTTTATTGTAAAATATTTATGCACTTTGTACTTGAACTGGGATATATTTGTGCATTTTGTGCTTCTATTGTAAAATATTTATGCACTTTGTACTTTTACTGTGGCATATTTGTGCATTTTGTTCTTGTATCGTAAAATATTTATGCACTTTGTACTTGTATTTTGGTATATTTGTGCATTTTGTGCTTCTGTTGTCAAATAATTATGTAATTTGTACTTGTACTGCGTTATATTTGTGCATTTTGTGCTTGTATTGTAAAATATTTATGCACGTTGTACTTGTACTGTGGTATATTTTTACATTTTATGCTTGTATTGTAATATATTTGTGCATTTTGTACTTATTCTGAGGTATATTTGTATATTTTGTGCTTGTATTGTAATATACTTGTGCATTTTGTACTTATTCTGAGGTATATTTTTACTTTTGTGCTTGTATTGTAATATACTTGTGCATTTTGTACTTGTACTGTGGTATATTTGTGCATTTTATTCTTGTATTGTAAAATATTTATGCACTTTGTACTTTAACTGTGTCATATTTGTGCATTTTATTCTTGTATTGTAAAATATTTATGCACTTTGTACTTGTACTGGGGTATATTTGTGCATGTTGTGTTTTTATTGTAAAATATTTATGCACTTTGTACTTGAACTGGGATATATTTGTGCATTTTGTGCTTCTATTGTAAAATATTTATGCACTTTGTACTTGTATTTTGGTATATTTGTGCATTTTGTGCTTTTATTGTAAAATATTTACGCACTTTGTACTTGTATTTTGGTACATTTGTGCATTTTGTGCTTCTGTTGTCAAATAATTATGTAATTTGTACTTGTACTGTGTTATATTTGTGAATTTTGTGCTTGTATTTTAAAATATTTATGCACGTTGTACTTGTACTGTGGTATATTTTTGCATTGTGTGCTTGTATTGTAATATATTTGTTCATTTTGTACTTATTCTGAAGTATATTTGTACTTTTGTGCTTGTATTGTAATATACTTGTGCATTTTGTACTTATTCTGAGGTATATTTGTACATTTTGTGCTTGTATTGTAATATATTTGTACATTTTGTACTTATACTGAGGTACATTTGTACATTTTGTGCTTGTATTGTAGTATATTTGTACATTTTGTACTTGTACTGTATATTTGTGCTCTTTGTTCTTATATTGTAAAATATTTTGTGGAACGTTCACTTATGATGTTTATATATCTCTCAGAATTGACAATCCAAACGTAGTTTTAAATTGGGATTTTATACTAACTCCAAGATCTAATTAATTAAATAATCTAAGATAGAACTACATATATGACCATGTAATAACAAACAAATATATTCCTACATTACAATAGTGTTGTTAAGTATACGCTTGAATATATTATTGTGACTTATTTAACAATAAAGGACATATTGGTAATAAAAAAGCCACCAGGAAATGTTACGGAAAAATATGTCTGCTACGTTTTATAGATATGCAAATACCAATATTTTATGGGTCCATGTTTACAATAACTGTGGGTCCCTGGTCCTTCAATTCCAATTCATTTATAAGATGCTTACATGCTTTGTCAGATGTTTTAGGAAATGCATTTTTATTGTGCCATTAACTTTAGTAAAACTGTGTACAAACAATTAAATTTTTAATTTCCAATATTTTTATTGGATATTTTAAAATCAAATAATATGAGAATCGTTGTGTACGATACGATATAGTAGTATAAGCTATTTGCTTTATCAGTTAAAGCCTCAGATGTTCTTATGACGAATCAGAATTTCTCCACCAACCCAATAATAAGCAATTTTTGGTTATAATATACCTACATACTTAAGGGTTTTCGATACAAAATTATTTTTGAATTTTCTTTTAACAACATTTTTTGTCTTGTTACAAGTACTAAGTGTGTTGAGGGAAAAATAAAAAAAACATTTTATGGATATATGACTACTTAAAGTGGCTAATCTGGCCTTTATTGGTTCTTAACTAATTAACAAACCGTGCGATATATTTTATTCAAATTTTGAGAATATAAAATTTTGGGAAAATGGTACTAACTAACTTAAAGTAAATTAAAACTAATAAAATAACATAATTTTTTATATTTAACCAAATATTATTTTATAAATGACGTATGTGTGAATTTGGAGTTGATATTTGTACAGTTAACTTTGGCCGAAAAAGTAGCTTAATAGTACGTAAAATATTTATTGATAAATTTTAAAATAAATTAGGGAGTTATTCCCGTTTTTTCTCCGGACATGCAGCAACAGTGCTGTTACTCTCCCATGCCCTCAGCACTTTGCTACTCGTGGCGAAAGTGGCGGCAAAACGTTGAACTAAACGTCGGACGAACACCCTTAACATGTTAATCTTGACCACCCTCCGTTGCATCAAAGTTTTCATGATGGGTCACCAAAACCCTTCTATGCTATACGATACTCTAGACGAACCCGATCCATCATTTTCACTGTGGTGCACAAGTTTTTTTAATCAGTCACCCTCCCATAGTATACAAGATTCTTGACTAGCCCACCCTCCCATAGTATACAAGATTCTTGACTAGCCCACTCTCCGATCGTATACAAGATTCTTGACTATCTCACCCTCCCATAGTATATAAGATTCTAGCCTAGACCTCCCTCCAACAGTATACAAGATTCTTGACTAGCTCACCCTCCCATACTATATAAGATTCTAGCCTAGCCCTCCCTCCAACAGTATAAAAGATTCTTGACTAGCACGCCCTTCTATAGTATCCAATATTCTTGACTAGCCCACCCTCCCATAGTATACAAGATTCTTGACTAGCCCACTCTCCGATCGTATACAATATTCTTGACTAGCTCACTCTCCAATAGTATACAGGATTCTTGAATAGCCCACTCTCCTATAGTATACAAGAGCACGCCCTTCTATAGTATACAAGATTCTTGACTAGCTCACTCTCCCATAGTATACAAGATTCTTGAATAGCCCACACTCCCATAATATACACCCTCCCATAATATACAAGATTCTTGAATAGCCCACCCTCCTATAGTATACAAGATTCTTGACTAGCCCGCTCTTCTATAGTATACAATATTCTTGACTAGCTCACCCTCCCATAGTATATATGATTCTTGGCTAGCCCACTCTCCTATAGTATACAAGAGCACGCCCTTCTATAGTATACAAGATTCTTGACTAGCTCACTCTCCCATAGTATACAAGATTCTTGAATAGCCCACCCTCCTATAGTATACAAGATTCTTGACTAGCACGCCCTTCTATAGTATACAATATTCTTGACTAGCTCACCCTCCCATAATATATATGATTCTTGACTAGCCTACTCTCCTACAACATTCTTGACTAGCCCGCTCTCCTATAGTATACAAGATTCTTGACTAGCACGCCCTTCTATAGTATACAATATTCTTGAATAGCCCACCCTTCCATAGTATAAAGTATTCTTAAATAGCCCACCCTCCCATAGTGTACAAGATTCTTTACTAGCCCACCCTCCCTTAGTATACAAGACTTTTGATTAGCTCACCCACTTTTCAATCCAATGCAAGTTTTTTGAGTGGCTCATCCTCTCCACCATCGCCCACAAGTTTCCTGAAAAATCCTCAATCATGCACAAGATTCATGAGGGGCCACCCATCCTTCACGATGTATATGAGGTTCTTATAAAGATTCTTCCCGATCCATGGTCTAACGTCTTGGAGAGGGTGGGTGGGTTCTTAAAACCTAAATAAACTTAAAATAAGAAGACGATCCTTCGATCGGCTGTTGGAAACTGTAAATGTTATCACTGTCGAACATTGTCCTCCGTCGAAGTTCATCAGTGTGTGGAGTGTAGTGCTGTACCTAATGGTGACGACGGCCATTTGTGTACAGCCGTAATGAAAGGGAAGTTGATTGCAGGCCTGTAACACTGCGGACACCCTCTGCGCTAATTACAGTCTCTCGCTGAGACATTGTTGTCAGTCGACCCTTTGTCTAGCCATTAAAACCGCTCTCAGTCCATCAACTACGAATATGAATTGATTTATCTCGGTAAAAAGGCCCGTTGTTATCTTTTAATTTAATATCTAATGTAAGTTCCAGCGAATACAAATACCCAGTAACTGCTAACGTCGTTTGGCCAGAGTTAGACCATTAAATTAATACAATTAATAAAATGTTTCATCAATCATACCAGGAGGGTTATAAGTCAGTTAGGCCTACCCATTAACTTGTTTCACAATTTATAAAATATTTCTTTTTTGACGTACCATTAAATTAACATTAACACATACTACGTTAAGAGTGTTTCGATGTTGTTAGGGATCACTTGGGGTCCAATATCTAGGAGTCAAATTTAATTTTTTACACGGAAAAAGGTCATCTGATGTCAGTTAACTTCGTCATTTTAAGCTGAAAACGATAGTGCAATCAGAATTTAAAAATGACGTGTCTTTCTTTAGTTATTACTTATTTTGTTATTTTATTTAACTCGTCATGGTATATGTATTTTACTAATTAAAACTGATTTGTCATGGATAAAACAAAAACCACCATTAATTAAAAATAAACACAAAAATCTGGGTTTGTTTTAGACATGACAAAGTAGTTTCACTTCTGGAAATACGTAGGCGATGACAAATAAAATAACAAAATAACTAATAACTTAAAGGACGATACACCCTTTTTAAATTCTGATTCCATTATTGTTTTTAGCCTTAAATAACGGTGTTAAGTGGCATATCACATGATCACGTTCGCATTTAAAATTTTGAAGTTGACTCTTAGATCCTTGTCTCCAAATGACCCCTAATAACATCGACACACTCTAAATGTAGTGTGGGTTAGTATACATTTAATGAAATATCCAAATGCAAAAATTTTATAAATTGTGTAAACAAGTTAGGGCGTAACTGACTCAAAACTCACCCTTTATACTGAGTATGACCAAATAACAATGAAAAGTGGGGGCTGTTCTAAGTTCTGCTAATACTAGCCAAAGTTGACTCAGTTGTTCCAATGACCGCAGACACTACCAGAAAAGTCTGGTACACCACGATCAACGTATTATCAATAAATAAATAAAATAAGACAAACGATTGAATTGTACACTGTTAAAACGGAGACTTATATAATACATTTTACTTTTCGAAAAAGCTCACAATGATGGACCACTTAGATGTGTTGAATTAAATCAATTTAATCAATCGAAAGAATCATATTGTAGTACCAATACAATATTTAGCATGTGATTTTATCTTATCCGGCCAATATCGTGCTAAAATATAAGTATACCTTTTTTGGGTGGTAGTGCAAAGGCACGATGATTGTATATTCTAACTTTCTTGCAAAAGGGAACATGTGAAGTCAGTGTTAAGAAGTGCACGTTTTTTGACTATCCTTATTTTACTCAAATAACTTTAATATTAAATTATAATTCTTGACTTTAAAACTTAAATCTAGGTATAACATTTAAGCAAACTTCGTCAAATCAGTCCAAACCAACTAGTCAAGTATTTAGACTAAACTTTCAATATGATAAAAAATTTAAATGAAAATAAAATTAACTAAAACTATACAAAATATTAAGTATAATACTGAATATTGATCGATCTTCATATTTTTGTTAGACAGACACTCTGTATTAAATAATAAAGATCGGGAGAAAAACTTAAGTGAACTCAATTTATTCACGTCTGGTTAGAAAGAACAGGAATTAATTTCCTTTGATGTTTTTCGTTCCTACATAAGCATCTCTCAAGTACGCTTCATGCACAATGCGTTCAACCATTGTCTTCTTAAAAATGAAACTGGATTCAATTTTGATTTGAGTGTTTACACTTGATATTCCGTAGATTTTACAAATGATCTTCGGAATTAGAATGGCAAACGATCCACAGAGCAAATTTTTGATAAATTATAAACATATCAGATAAGAAGTGAACTAAGATTGTCTCATTTCATGTTTCAAGGTTATGTTAGAAATTCATTTGTCCTGAATGATACATACACATTTCATGGTAGAAAGAGAGATTTGAACAAATCACGTTGTAATGTTGTCAATAGTTTGTAAGTATAGCGAAAACAAATCACAAAGAGAACCAAGAAGTGATACTTTATTTAATGTGATTTTGAACGACATATGTGGATGAAGATATGGAAGATATAAAGGAACTGAAGGTGTAAAGATATGGAAGATTTATGAAATTATGGGAAGTGTATATATATGGACGCTGTATAGCATTGGAAGGTGTAAGTAATGGAAAGCATATAGGTACGGAAGCTATCTTTGTACATAGGGAAGGTGCCTAGAAAAAGAAGATGTATAGATAAGGAGGGTGTATAAATATTACAGATATACTTAAGGTAGGGAAAATGGATTAAACAAGTTGAAGTTATTCTTATCAGGCTGTAGAATGATCACTGAGCTAACCCCCTGAAACTTCGTCGAACTAATTGTAGCTATGGGTATTGGATTAAAATTTGTACGAACAAAATAATACTTGTGTTTAACATGAAGTTAGAAGTGTGCACACACTGGCTCTGGCCACTTTTAAGTTAACCATGCCCTTAACTTCTGTCCAATTAACAAATTAATATTTCACGCAGAGAAATTAGTTATATTGTCTGTGTTCTAGCACATGATACTTCTGAAACATCTGATAGAACCTAACTGTAAAAAGAACAAAATGCTACACGGAAGGTAGAGGTGGAAAACAGCGGAATAAATGTATGTCGTAAAGGAAGTGGCAGTACATGTATCCGATGGGCTGTTCCCGCTTCCTGCCACTTCAGTATTGTAATGAAACATTGCTGCAACACGACAGCAATTTTTATGTAACTACATAAAAAAATAAGAGCTTAGAATTTCTTTATTTAGTTTAATCTATTTAGGAGAACAGATTTTTGTTTTGACATGTTTTAGTCATAAAAGGTTTAACTTCAAGGGTCTAACATCTCGATTCAAGTCTCGATTACTAGTTCGATTTCAATATTCTTTTCGGATGCTATAGCTTCAAGAACTGTTTTAACTTGTTAAACGTAAGAAATATTATTTACTATTAACATGTAATATTGACTATGAAATGAGATTTCAGCAAGTTTTAATACTTTTTAACAATCCAAGCCAGGAGATTAAAAATCTCCAAATACTAATCTACGAACTTATGTAACGTACGATGAGGTACCCACCCACCCACCCTGAAAACAAAATTTACTAGCATTGATGTGTTTACGATCCTCAGAATACATAAAAATGACAGTGATCTTCAGAACACATAAAAGTGACAGTGAACCACTTACTGATCCTCAGAACACATACAAGAGACAGTGATCTACCCACCGATCCTGAGAACAATTATAAATGACAGTGATCTACCTACCGATCCTCAGAACACATACAAGTGACAGTGATCTACCTAACGATCCTCAGAATAAATACAAGTGACAGTAATCTATCTACCGATCTACAGAATACATAAAAATGACAGAGATCTACTTACAGATCTTCAGAACACATACAAGTGACAGTGATCTTCCTACCAATCCTCAGAACACATACAAGTGACAGTGATCTGCCTACCGATCCTCAGAATAAATACAAGTGACAGTGATCTGCCTACCGATCCTCAGAATAAATACAAGTGACAGTGATCTACCTACTGATCCTCAGAATAAATACAAGTGACAGTGATCTACCTACTGATCCTCAGAATAAATACAAGTGACAGTGATCTACCTACTGATCCTCAGAATAAATACAAGTGACAGTGATCTACCTACTGATCCTCAGAACACATACAAGTGACAGTGATCTGCCTACCGATCTACAGAATAAATACAAGTGACAGTGATCTACCTACTGATCTTCAGAACACATACAAATGACATTGAATTTCCTACCCATCCTATATGGTGAAGCTTATATTCTTACTCATTTATGTTAGATTGATAATTATTAGATATAATTTCACTGTCTAAAATTATTGTTTGACGAAGTTAAATTAATGGAATTATGATAATTTAAAAACAGATAAAAAATGGGCTTTCATTAAGAAAATCATGGTTTTAGTCACTGTTAAAGGTAACTCAACAAGACCAACCCAGAGGTAACTGAACAAATTAGAGGAAACTCCAGCGAAACAAATCAAATTGGGCCAACGTCTACCTCTGGCTACAAAGGCATGTTTCGACGTGCCAGCTTTCAGTCTTCTTGTGTAAGTCGCTCCTTGACACCCAACATCATCTATGACCAGCTAAATTACTAAATAAATAAAAGTATGAAACAAGTTTATAAAAAATCTCTGGTAATGAAGTATTATTTTGTTTTTAAGTTAATAACAGTACAACAGATTGATTTAAATTATAAATTCATAAGTTGTACTAGTTTATTTGTACTTATTCATTATTCATCACTAAGACGCCAATCGTAGAGATATGGGCAAATATGAGGAAAGAACGAGCGTGATGAGTGTATATGAACGAGAGTAGTCTTTGTTACTAACTGAGTTCGACTTAAGAAAGGCTGTATTTATAGCCCATTGGCCAAGGTAACTAAGAGACCTAAAGCTTTACGTTGAATCCTAACCACGAAGTATTGGTATAATTTTTAGCTATTTGACAAGATTTATACTCACTTCTCATTCCTTCACTGCAACCCAACATGGATACCCTAGACTTCTCTAGCAGTGTCTATGTCGATGGTAATCATTGAGCTGGTGCCGTGTCGGTATTAAAACGACCGATCATAGAACTTATCGCCTACAACATCCACCACCCTTTTCCCCGAGTACCTGTGTTACAGCAATGAGCCACTAGGGCCTAAAATCGTCACAACACTTTATCCCCAAGTAGCTGGGTTACAGCAACGAGCCACTAGGGCCTACAATCTCTCAAACGCTTTATCCCCAAGTAGCTGTGTTACAGCACTGTGCCTTTAGAGCCTACAAACTCCACAACACTTTGTCCCCAAGTAGCTGTGTTACAGCACTGTGCCACTAGGGCCTACAATCTCCAAAAAAATTTGTCCCCAAGTAGCTGTGTTACAGCACTGTACGACTAATGCCTACAATCCTCACAACACTTTGTCCCCAAGCAGCTGTGTTACAGAACTGTGCCTTTAGTGCCTACAATCTCCCACTAATGCCTACAATCCCCACAACACTTTGTCCCCAAGTAGCTGTGTTACAGCACTGTGCCACTAGTGCCTATAATCTCCACAACATGTTGTCCCCAAGTAGCTGGGTTACAGCACTGTGCCACTAATGCCTACAATCTCCACAACACGTTGTCCCCAAATAGCTGGGTTACAGCAATGAGCCACTAGGTCCTACAATCTCCACAACACTTTATCCCGAAGTAGCTGGTTTACAGCAGTGAGCCACTAGGTCCTACAATCTCCACAAAACTTTATCCCCAAGTAGCTGGGTTACAGCAATGAGCCACTAGGTCCTACAATCTCCACAACACTTTATCCCGAAGTAGCTGGGTTACAGCATTGAGCCACTAATGCAATCTGGTTACTTAGTGAACTACTATTTCATTGCCTTCCGTTACCAAAACACCGTTATTAAAAATAGCTGTATTACAGTACTAATATAATTACGCTTTCCATTGTAACTGTCCTGTAAATGGATACATTCGTTATGTAAATATAAATGCCTCATATTTCGGCACAGTTTCATTACGAAACAATAATTTTGGTTCTGTTATTTTGGCGAGATTAAAAAATATATATTCAACAAAATCCACTGTTTTGCAAAATAATACGGTAAAAAAAAAAAAAAAAAAAAAAAAAAAAAAAATACACAAAGTGCCCGAATATCTAGATATAACTTAACAACACGTTGAGTGGAGTGGACTTTTCCCTTTAGTTAGTGTTCCTGTCTCCAACAACCCCAGGATTGTTTCCGTTATGGCAATCAATTTCGCATCTACAGTCATAACCACTTAGTACTCAGTTTAGTCACACACCACTTTACGTGTATGGTTCTGTAGGAGGTCATCACCATTGTACTTATATGGTTTGGTAGGAGGGTCACCACCAATGTACTTATATGGGTGAGTGCGATGCTTTTCACTGCTCTAAGGTGGGTAGGTGGGTCAATAATACATTGATTGAATGATCGGAAATTAACCTGTAAATTAAACATATTGAAAACACACTTCTAACTATTCTGCAGGTAGCATACGTTTAGGGTACACGGTAAAACATTATAGCCCATGTACGTTTTTTTGAGAGCTGTAAGGATATCATCTGTAGGAGTTATTGTAGGATAAATGACAAAACGTTACCAGAAGAGTTTGTACGTAGATTATGGTGGGGGAAAGAAGTTGGATCGATGGTGTTACTTCTAGTCTTCGTCTGATGATGGAGGATTTAAAATATAGATTTTATGTATTTTTTAGGATACTCTCAAAATATACATGTTTGGGCAAAAGGCTGGAATATATTTATTAATAAAAAAAATTGTTTAAGAAAATTATTAAAATAGTGTGTTAAATGTTTTAGTGAAAATGAATAAATTTATCATATTATGTAAGTTAAATTGTAGCTGAATGCAGCAATAGAGTTATTAAACTGACTGTCAGCCTTGCCCTTAAGTAGTATTAGTTATATGACATTAAATTATTTGAGAGGCTATAATTTCTGATTGGGTCATTTTTTGTCTCAGGTTTGCACTTTGGAAGTAAAATATGTATAAATGTTTGGTATAGGGACATGTACATAACTAAAAAGTTTCATTACATTTCTTTCAATAGTTTTAAAAATAATAAATATATTCCAGACTTTTGTCCAACCCTGTATATGCTGCTACGACTACACTGTTCGATTCCCGGAAGAATAAAAATTCCGTAATAAATTGTGTTCGTCTGATAGATTGCACAAATGCAACTGTTGGTTTAATCAGTGTGAACTTTTGCGAATCTTGCAAAATTAAAAAAAATTATATGATGAATGATAAGCACGGTCGTATTTATTGTTAAGATTGCAGTATATTACAAATAAAGACAAAAACGAATCAATTTACTTCACCATAGAGATAGTGATGATCATAAAAGTAATTATATTGATTCCGATACACAAAAGAAAATTTATTATATATTAAGTGACCTTCTTATTTTCGACCCGCATCGGGCAACAAAACACCGCCTGACGCTCAGTTGAATGATTCATTCAACTCTTAATTGCTTCGTGTCCATCTAAATTAACTTTGGCTCCCTCAAGAGCTGCGTGTTGGACCCCTCACATATCGCAATGCTGTGTTTACAAAACTGGCAAAATAAACTGCTCAAACATCACTAGTTAGCAGCCACTGCTTATTTGGCTGTAAAACTAAAAATAAAAAAATATACACGAAAACTAACATAATACACAACAATTTCATAAAAATAGCTTCTAACATTAATTACTGGTTTAAACTTGTGAGTTTCTCTATTAGGTTTGTCAAACTACCAATTTAGTTGTTGTCACAGTTGATAGATCAAACAATTAGAAATAACAAAAGTATCTGTACATTTTTGGTGCCCCAGTGACACTCAGGTGCAAAAAAGTGCACCTTGTTGATATGAACTTTTAAAATGTATGTACTTATGCATCCTTATATACGTCGTTTCTCAATTACTATCAGACCCTTGGATCAAAATTATTCTCAAACAAATGTCCCTAAACTGTTATTCTCGTAAACCCCTTAAATTAGACTAGCTAAAAAAATCCCAAGTGTGCAACAGGCTAATTTGTATCAAAATGTGAACGAATACTGGGGTCACTATTTGTGAGTCTCATTATTAGTACCCATCACTAATATTTTGAGACATGAAAACATCAAAATACTCAAAATAAATAAAAAACACACTTTATTTACTGTATTATTTAGGTTTACATGGTATGCGATAACATTATAAACGATTGCTTTTGATGTCAACACCGTCGGAAATAAAAACAGGCTGTTAATGGTTAGGAGAAAAAAATTGAAACGAAGTAAATTTGGGAGTCTTGGTGCTAAACAAATTATCAATTTGAAGTTTTTAGGTAAAGTTTCATAAATTAGTGTTTAATAGTTCCTAAAGCAGCTTGTAAAAACGAGGAAGACGTTTATAAAGTATATGACATTAATTAATATAACCATTATATTATTCGTGAATAAGTTAGAATGAGTTATTATACATATAAGTACTAAAATTCAGATTTAAGCTATCAATAAGTTATCAAAACAATTATCAAGGTTGAGTGGAAGTAACAATTATACTTTATAGTCCTGACTCCACCTAATAAATACAATTTTCATTTGATTTCAATTAACATTATTTTAAAGCAGAGTTTAATGATTTTTGTAGAGTAGATTATGGATGGCTTTTGAAATCTAGTTAGTAAATGAGATTGTTCTGTCATAATTTAACCTCACTTGGCTTGAACTAACATTTCTAAGCAAATCAAACCTAACCTAACTCAACTTTAGCTAATCTACTTAACCTCACGTAACCTAATCGAACCAAACCTAACACAACTTAACCTAACGTAGGTTGTGTAATCTGGTTATTGAATGAGATTGTTCTGTCATAATTTAACCTCACTTAGCTTGAACTAACATTTCTAAGCAAATCAAACCTAACCTAACTCAACTTTAGCTAATCTACTTAACCTCACGTAACCTAATCGAACCAAACCTAACACAACTTAACCTAACATAGGTTGTGTAATCTGGTTATTGAATGAGATTGTTCTGTCATAATTAAACCTCACTTAGCTTGAACTAACATTTCTAAGTAAATCAAACCTAACCTAACTCAACTTAAGCTAATCTACTTAACCTCACGTAACCTAATTGAACCAAACCTAACACAACTTAACCTAACGTAGGTTGTGTAATCTGCTTACTGAAAGAGATTATTTATCATTATTTGACACAATTTAGCCTGAACTGATATAACATAAGCAGCCAAACCAAACCAAATAATAATACAAAGAAATAGTAACTACGTTTATCCTTGAGGGTTTCGGGGTATGAAGGCAGGGCCTGTTAAGGTGCAGGCCTTGCCATCTGCATGCAAACTGGAGAAATAAGAACGCGACACACATTTAGTGCACTATTGGAACCGACCTCTGTTTCCTTATTCCCTGTGGTATAGGAGAGAACTGAGTATCAGATTTGTAAATTAGCTGAAAATCAGGTCAATAGTACATGGTTTGGATTCCATGTAAAAGGAATATGTCCCTCAGTTGCCCTGGATGTTGGGTTATTAATAAATGACCCTTTCTCGGCATAAGTCGAACTTAGTTAGTAACCAGGCTACACAGGTCACTCACTCTCATCTTTTACTCATATTATCATTCATATTTGCTTTAAAATACGCAACAATTTGTGTCGACGCCTCATATCTATCTGAGAATAAAGTATGTTTTTAGATAATTTTTTCTGGAGAAAATCGATGTGCCAACAGGAATAAATACATGTGGGGCATTGTATAGAACGACAATTTATAGAACGAAATTTTAAATGCGACATTGTAGAGAATGATATAGAATACACTCTATAGAACGACTATGTATAGAATGACATTGCATAGAACGACATTGTGTATAAGAACATTGCATAGAACGATATTGTGTATAAGAACATTGTATAGAATGCCATTGTATAGAATGACATTGTTTAGAATGCCATTATATAGAATTACATTGTATAGAATGACATTGTGTAGAATGCCATTACATAGAATGCCATTATATAGAATGACATTGTGTAGAATGTCATTATATAGAATTACATTGTATAGAATGCCATTATATAGAAAGACATTGTATATAATGACATTGTATAGAATGCCATTATATAGAATGCCATTGGATAGAATGACATTGTGTAGAATGTCATTATATAGAATTACTGTATAGAATGACATTGTGTAGAATGACATTGTATAGAATGACATTGTGTAGAATGACATTATATAGAATGACATTGTATACAATGGCACTGTATAGAACGACATTGTAGAATGCCATTGTATAGGACGACATTGTAAAGAAATACATAGTACAGAATTACATTGTATTAAATTAAATTGTTTAGGACGACATTGTATAGAATTCCCTTGTATAGAAGGTCATTGTATAGAGTGCAATTGTATAGCACGACATTTTATAGAATGACAATGAACAGAACAACGATGTATAAATGACTTGACAAGGAAGACTCGGCGCCTAAGCACACTAAACACACAGCGGACGAGGGCAGTGTGCCTACTGTCGGCTTTGATGTGGCAGGACACTGGGCTTTCAACTGAACTCGAAACCACCAAAATACAAGCAGAAAGTGTAGAGTGAAAAGTTATGTGACGAAAGATGGTTTCAAAGGATTGAGTGAACAGCGTTTAATGAGACCCCACTCTCTTTCAGATGACAATTGAAATTTGCGCCAATTTTTATCTTTAAAATTTAGGCATGTTTATTTATGAAACAAATCTCAGGCAACAAAATGTATTTCACCATATATGTTGCATACTTCGATAGAATAAAAAAATTTATATGAGCCAAGGCTCCTTAGTATATAATTTATGTAAGTACTGAACAAAATATACTAACACTTGAAGGTGAGTAAAAAAGCCATGTGTAAAGTGAGTTGGTGGATTTTTCGGTGTCATCTGTAACGAATCACCCGAAATGCCATATAAATTTCTTAATACCCCTCTTAGAAATAATTTTTTATATCTATACATATATAAATTACCGTAAAGATAAAAGAAAACGGCATAGATAACGCAAATGTAATCGCTTGACTTATCACTAAAGCTAGTAGTCCTATAAACACACATCACTTCTGCCTGACCACCCAAGATCAACTTACAAAATACTTTAAAAAGGGGCCATAATAATGGGTCAGCTAGAAATTATTGATGTAGTTTACTGTCAAACAACTTTCAAGGGTGACTATAGCGGGTTTTGTCCACGAGAAGAGTTAGGTCAGTAATATGAGGGTATTGAGGTTTGAAATTGGTATGCGAATATTGTGTAAGACAAGAGCTAGGTTAGGTTGTGAGTGATTGAGGTGTGCAGTCGGCATATGAATATTGTCTAAGACAAAAGTTAGGTTGGGTTGTAACTGATTGAGGTGTGAAGTTGGTATGCGAATATTGTCTAAGACAAGAGTTAGGTTAGGTTGTGAGTGATTGAGGTGTGAAGTTGGTATGCGAATATTGTCTAAGACAAGAGTTAGGTTAGGTTGTGAGTGATTGAGGTGTGAAGTTGGAACTCGAATATTGTCTAAGACAAGAGTTAGGTTAGTTTGTGAGTGATTGTGAGGTGTGAAGTTGGCATGCGAATATTGTCCAAGACAAGAGTTAGGTTAGGTTGTAGAGGTAGTGGGAGATGACATGATAAAAAGTGAAGAGACACAATACAGCAATACAAAAGTGTAAAGTTATTAAAAATCCTTGTTTCAAAATACTCACAAAAGTCAGAAAAAACTGTATTTTGACTCCCACCTGAAACAGAAACGTACATAAGATACATGTTGACTATAAATAACCAACACTCAAGGCATGTCTAAAAGGGGCAATCAAAATGGACGGTGACTGTAAGCAAGGAATCTGAGTGCCAGATCTGATATGATGTTCGGGAGCCATTCCTGGATAGTAACTCAACCACAAATAGGTGAAGGTAACTGATTCATCCAGATATTAATGTGACTCAAACGGTGACTTTAGAGATCTGGCGATCCAGACTTCTGAGTGTTAACATCAAGAATGGAACTGTGAGAGACTGAAACTACTAGTATCTACTGTTTATAGTAAATATTTCTTAAATATAAATGTTGCTTGAAAATATAAATTATCATTATTTTTTTTTGAATATAAATAAGTTCTTTATATGTGAGTATACTTTTGTGAGTACTATAGACCTACGTATGGCACACCTTCTTTAAGTATAAATTTCCAGTAAATAAATAAACTTAAGTTATTTTAAGAACTGTAAGTATATTCTATACGTATAATTATTCAAAACTCTGATATAACTTGAAAACCTAAAGAGGCTAAATAATTATAACTAAAACAAAGAAATAAGTGAAAACAAATAAATAGTGCCTAATGTAGATGCTTGATATGAAAACTCAATTTTCTAAAAGAAAACCTCTAGCTAATACTACTTTTTGGATATTTTAAAAATTCCTAAACTATTCAAACCATCATCAAATTTTCTCAAAATTGTATGTAATTAATTAATTCTGACAAAATTATAAGAATAGTAACAGATATTTAGATAATATACACATTTTCGTCATATAGACCCACCTTGTAATAAATCCAACACTCTGTATGTGTTTACCGAGATCTTTAGTTTTAAGATGTGTGACTTACACTTCTTAACATAAATTTATGTAAATTACATTAAAGGCTTGTTCGAACGTCCAAATTAAGTAGGTGGCCTGCCTATTTACATAAATAGAACAACGCTTTTTTGTAAATGCATAAATGATTATTGGATGGACACTTTAAAACCAAATCAGAACCTTACAATATCTTATATACACAGCTAAAATTATTTCCTTAAAGAAAACTCCTATATATATTACTTCAGGGCATATTTAGTAAGAGGTTCTTAAACCTCCTTACAAATTAAAAAAATGCAGGAAAACACACAATTAGTTGCAAAATTGGACTTATTTGAAAGATAAGCTTTATTCTTCCATTTTATAGTACCAACAATTGTTTTGCTTATAATAACTGAAAGGTTTTCAAATGATATAAAATATGTAATTCAGAACATGAAGGAATGGAACAGTGGAAATTATTTAGCCCTCAGAATAAATCGGGAGGAAAAACCTTGAATTTTTGGAACATACGTCTTTCACCCGCAATATATTCATCACGATAATCACAACAAAATATTCATTCAACGTAAAAATGACTTATCTTAACTAAATTTTTATGAATGTTTGATAAAAGCTTCATATTTTATTTAAAGCTTATTTTCTACAGTATTCTTGATACTAGTTTCTAAAACAAATCAACCTGAAAAGACCGTAGTAGTGAAGTATTAGAAAAGAATTTTAAAAGCTTTTATAACGTATAATTTAAGCCTAATTAATAAAAAAAAAAAAAAAAAAAAAAAAAAAAAAAAAAAAAAAAAATAATACGAACAAAACACACACACAAAATATTTCACCGAACAAAAATTAAAGATAAGCAAGAAAAAACATGAAAACTTCATACTAGACAATGCATTTTCAATTTTACACGCAAACGTAGCGTGGGCTGAAATAATACGCTGATATTAGCTGTTATAAATTTCCCCCCTATTTGTATAAATCTGGTAAATTATCAGAGACACCTCGGCCCAGCCAAAATGTAGAGTGCAGACTCATGCCCATGTAATGTCGCCTGCATAATGCTGGGCAAGACGGGAATTAAAACGCCCCCAGTCACCCTAATATACTTTACATGTCATACATTAAAGGGGTAAGCATTTTCCTACCCAGACCCTGCTGTGTGTATTGTTACCATAACACTTTGTCTCTGGGACACTAATGGGGTTAGTTTTATACGTTATAAAAAATGCAAGGTTTGACTTTTCAATTGAAGACTTTTATAAAACAAATAACAGTAAAGTAAATGAATGGTTCCAAAGAATTGGCACAAACTTTCCCCTATTAAACACTAAAAAAAATCAAAACTTTGAAAATTACCAGTTTGATTCCCAAATATGGGTTTCACCATAACTAAAAAAATAGTGAAGTTAGAGACATGAGGATTTTACAAAAATATTTTAAATTGTAATTTACATCTTTGTTGAAAATTTACTCAAAATCGTTGGAGTCGTTTTTGAAAAAAATAAATTTTCCTATGTTTTTGGCAATACAAATATAAAAAAACTAAAATGTCAAAAAAGTAAAAAAATGGTCTGGAGATATTGACTACATACCAAATTTAATAAAAATTGATTCATCCGTTTCTTCTCCAGGGAACTGCAAATACACACTTATGGACAGACACAAGAAATGTTTTCGAAAAAAACACTTTTTTGAGTTCAAGGGACCCTAAAATGGATTTATAGGCCAACTTGTACAAAATTCTTTTGGACGATCATAATACTTCCTCTATGCTGATGCATGTGGGAGAAAGTAAAAAATAAAAAATAAAGCTGTGTGAAAAAAATAGGTTTGACTATGATAAAACTTAACATCGTATGATAAAATAAAATATCTCTATTTGGTCTTTAAATATATAAACAACGCAATAGATTTGATCAAGAGATGTAGAGTATTTGGTAGAATAGAAAACAACCTATATTGTCATACAAAACATCTGATTTAAACAAATACTGCCAGGTATTATAACTCATTTCCCACACTTGTATTGTTCTAACTTTCAAATTTGTACACACTAGATTAATCCCTCCCTTAAGTTTTAAAGTTTCTCACACAACTCAAGTCAACACGAGAACATGATATACATAACTTGAAATGCGAGTTAAAATTTTCACCACATATTTTAATAAATGTGTAAATAAACATTCACAACTAAGAAATAATTTTCCCGATTATTCTCAAATGTTAAAAACAGAGATTCACAGGACTGGTCTTGCTCATCAGTTATTTTAAATTCCGTACTTTTACAGCGAACTACCAAAAATTATTAATGTTATATGTTTGTTTTTATTGTATTACGTCGAGAAATACAATGTCGTATTTGGAATTTTTTGCTTTTTAATATCACACAATTTACAAAATTGATCAACTTTATATACTCAACATGTGTATGTATTTTTACCCGAATGTTATATTACAATCCAATCGCTACGCACACGTACAGCGAGACACAGGACCCGCACCCGCAGGATCACACTTCAACGACTTCCTGAAATTATAGACAGAGAGGGAAGGGGAGGGGTAGAGTGTCTGAGTGTGAGTAACTCGCGGTCAGACGTACATCCAGCCCTGCGAGCGGAATTCAGTTGTCCCTAATGCCGACCGAACCTCCTTAAGGGACAACGATCCAAACCCCTTTAGCAGATTATTACGTAGACTTCCTGGGAATCGAACCCGTGACCTCTTGTGTTGAAATCAGAACTGCTAACTACTAAACTAGCAACAGGCCTAAATAATTTATAAAAATGTTAAATAACTAAGGAATTGTTATAAAAACTTACAATTACGATATATTTTGAAACAACTAAGAAATTGCCATTCAACCGATTTTAATAGGATGGATAGTCCTCGTGATCGCAATACTTGAGGTAATTAGTCTTGAGATAACAATATCGGAAAACAAAGTTATGGAACCCGAGTGAGTGGCGCAGAAAACGAGAAGGGCGGGTGGGAGGGGAGGGGTTAGCCTCTTGAAAGTATAATTTGGTAAATCCTGAACGATGGTTGGAGAACGAGTGCCTACCGTAATGTTGGGAGATATTACATCCTGTGACACCATCCCCCGTGGAAGTAATGAGCTACGAGAAAAATGAAAAACAAACAACATTTAACTATTTAGTTTTTAACTACTTAATTGTTTATTGTTAAAACGAACAACCTTAACATTTTATTTTTATTTAAGTTTATTATTAAAGAAAATTGTCTAAACACTTCCATGTAACAATCTCGGTGAAGAAGTCTATATAAATATTTTCTATTAATTTATTATGAAAAGCTTGCACCTACATATTTTCCTAGTTTCGTCTTTAGGAGCACACTATAATTTCATATAGTACTTATGACTAATTTAACATATTATGCTGAAATGCACATGTGTTATTTTGTTGCCTGGCATTAGCAACAATGCATTATTTCAAACAAATGTATTATCATAACAAGATATATTTGATAATAACTACTTGTATGATTCAGTTTTATTTTAAAAGTTAAATAACATGTTTTATTTTTTCCGTGTTCCGAAATTTTAATTTTAGCTTGTTTTCAAGTACGTGGACAGTCGTAGGTCCTTTTATATTTAACATAAAGCCTTTAAACTTTGTTGGTTTTGTAAGGAATAAAATGTTCTACGACCTGTAGTTTGGGCTTATAAAAATATGATATACAAACATTTTAAATAAAGAAAAACTATAAAATTGCTAATGTTTATGAGTAAAGATTTTTTAAAATTCGTAATTTCAAAATATGAATGCTTATATAAAAACCCTTCCTGCATGTTGTACATGCATATGTTACATTCAAAATATAAAAAAAAGAATTAGATATCTAGTTTAGTATTTAAGTTGCAGTTGTCCCAAGAAAACGATGTTAGGAACAAAAATCAACCTCTGTTAAGCGGATCAACACAATAAGGGGTGGAAATACCCAAACATATTGTTTTATTACCTTCCTAAATACATATGATAAAGAAATGTATAATTATACTTTTACAAATATATAGCAATTTATTTCAAAGATAGAGTTCCCCCTTAACGTAACCTTTCAAATTAAAGACTCGCAATTTTTTGGAAATACCTCTATCGTGAAAAAAAGAAAAAAAAATTCGAAATAGTTCAACAATTGATTGGACAATAAATCGCATTTCAGGTGACAAATCCCTAGTGTATGATTAATTTTTTTCTAATCTGGTAATAACATTTTTTTACCTTCATAAAACACTGATTAATTATGAATTTTAATTGACACTCTTGATAAAATAATTAAATGCAACACCACCAGCATTTGTAATGGCCTTAAATCATTATAAAAACGTTATAATCCACAAAATCCGTAGATTAATTTAAAGAATAACGTTATACTAAAAATAAAGCAGTAATATGATAAAATAATAAATGAAGTGAAGACCATAATTTAACACTCTAAAATATTTAAAAAATAATACCACAAGAATAACGATAGTACAATACAAAAACAGAATTATATAGTTTAATACTTTAAACATAAGTACAGAAAATAATAACTATAGTAAAAAAAAAAAAATTCAAAACAATAACGATAATACACACAAAAAGCAGCAATAAAACTGTACCACAACATTTAGAAATACTTTATATAGGGCCTATATATAAAAAAACACCAATACCAATACAACATAATTATACGACAAAATAATTCAATACTTCAAATTTAATATAAAAATTAAAACGACACTAAAAAAACAATTAATTACAAAAAACAATAATGGTAAAAATATAAATCAATATAATAACTATGCTAATTTAATTAAGTTATGACAGTAAAATTACAATTATCAATAATAAGAAAATTTATAATATTATTGAATTCATCAGCTCTAATTGCATTGGGTTCAATGCGTTTCTAACTCTAACTGAGATTTGCAAGACATCTACATTACATACATTTGTTATTTGAACAAGAATATAATAAAACACTATACAAACATGCAATCGACTCTTAATATCATAATTATTTCGTAATTGTTTACATCTCTGCCAAGGGTTAAAACGAAAATTGAAAACATTAGACACTCCCTGGGCAGAAATTCCTAGCTTTATCCTTTTCAGATATGTTGCAAATTCATGTTTTTATAAGGAAAATTTTTAATAACAGCCAAATCTTATTATTTCATCATTTAATGATACCCAATTATAGACAAACAATACTCCTATTTAAGGTAATGTGATTTGAATAGTCGGCGAGTCTCGAGAAGACCTCTGAACTTCATGCCTCTGTGATATTGAAGACGCTGATTTCCGTCGAAACAGCACTAGTCATGTAGTGTACATATCATAATCAGTATTTACGACAGGTACACTACATGACTTGTGCTGTTCCAACGGAAATCAGCGCCTTCAATATCACAGAGGCATGAAGTTCAGAGGTCTTTTCGTGACACGCCGACTATAACAGGGTATTTAGCCAAAATATGTAAGTAAAGTGGCGTATTAACTGTTAAAGCTGAAACAAAGGCCAACAGACAAATGGCGAAGGGAAAAGAAATAAAAGTTACAATTTGAAGGATGTATACAAGAAAACATTTAAATGGGCAATCAGCTACTACAAAAATATATTGCCTTGTTATGCTTGTCACGTAATGTCGTAAAGAAAGTTAGTATACGTGACTTGTTATGAAGTCCCATTCTGTATCGTTACATTAAGAAATTAAATTGTTACATTAGAAGTCGTCCTTTATGACAGCTGGTAATTGTATAAGTACTTTAAATTACTACACAGGATATTCCTAGTTGGGCGAAGGGGTGGTAAAAGAACGTTAAGTCTTTCATAAAGACAAGTTTATGTTTTAAAGAGGAGAAATCAACAGAATAACCTCATAAGACTGATTCCAAAACGTATTATACCCATCATACATGTTAGGGTGGGTGGAACGGCCATTCAAGTAGTTACAGTTAGAGGGTGGGGCGGCCATTCAAGTAGTTACAGTTAGGAGGGTGGGGCGGCCATTCAAGTAGTTACAGTTAGGAAGGTGGGGCGGCCATTCAAGTAGTTACAGTTAGAGGGTGGGGCGGCCATTCAAGTAGTTACAGTTAGGAGGGTGGGGCGGCCATTCAAGTAGTTACAGTTAGAGGGTGGGGCGGCCATTCAAGTAGTTACAGTTAGAGGGTGGGGCGGCCATTCAAGTAGTTACAGTTAGGAGGGTGGGGCGGCCATTCAAGTAATAATAATAATAATAATAATAAATTCTTTATTTTTCTCTCAATTAGAGGAATTATTGTTACATTCAAATAACATTTAACTGATGTATTAAACTTATAACAAAATAGTATGTATAGTAATAAATAGACAAACAGTAATAAATAAACACAGTTGTACATTTTTTTTTTTTATACCTATCCAACAATTTTACGTATAGTAAAAAACCAAACAAATAAATACACAGTTATACTTTTTTTTTTATTTTATTCCTATCCAGGCTGACCAAAATATCTAAACTTTTACTGTTTATAATGTACATAAGAGAGAAAAATAATAGGGCCCCTAAGACTGATAAAGTCTGTTCAGGGGGTCCTTCATTCAAAAATAAAAATATATTTGGTATATTGAGCTCAAAAGCAGAATAGTTTACTTTGTGTACACTGAATTGGACTACTTAGAAATTATCTTTAAAAGTGTGCTTTTACCCATGTTTAAAACTAAATTAATTTTTATTAAACGTTTCTGCAAATTAAACTATTGCTAACATAGATATATACAATACTATCAAACACAAAACGAAACAAAAAAATTTACATGACAAGAAACAAACAATACAATAGATTGCTAACTTATAATTTGCAACATTTCCCCGATGTTTTGTTGCGACAATAGCCATTCACGTAAGTATTTTAAAAACCTATGAACATTGCTTTCAATTTTGATACTATATGGTAATTTATTATATATACGTGGTGCTATAAAATTAAATGTTCGTGTATAGAACGTTAAATTTGGTTTAGGTACAGAACTCAAATTAGCATTTCTTAATCTAATCCTATAAGGGTTATCATTATTCAAGAGCCTACCATTATTGTAATATACTTTTAGGACCTTATATATAAAAAGAGTCCCTATGGGTAAAATCTTTAAAAGCACAAAACATGGGGAGGACGGTTCAAATTTGTTCTTCTTCATAATTACTCTAACAAACATTTTCTGTAAGGTAACAAGCGGTTTTAAGTTTGTATTGTAAGTTCCTCCCCAGCATATTATCCCATATTCTAGCCTACTATTAATCAGCGCAAAATAAAGAGATCTTAGCACTACCAAGGGACAAACATCCTTCAAAAAATAAAACAAACGGATACTAGTAGTAATCTTACTTTTCAATCTTATGATTTGCGCTTTCCAGTTTAATTCACTATCTAAAATTATCCCCAAGTATTTAGTATTTAAAGTCCGCCGAATCTTGGAACATTGATTGCAAAAGGCTATTGAGTTAACTAAACACTCCATGCATTTGTAGTAGATATCCCCTTCGAATTGAATGCTCTTTATTTAGTAGTTACAGTTAGAGGGTGGGGCGGCCATTCAAGTAGTTACAGTTAGGAGGGTGGGGCGGCCATTCAAGTAGTTACAGTTAGGAGGGTGGGGCGGCCATTCAAGTAGTTACAGTTAGGAGGGTGGGGCGGCCATTCAAGTAGTTACAGTTAGGAGGGTGTGGCGGCCATTCAAGTAGTTACAGTTAGAGGGTGGGGCGGCCATTCAAGTAGTTACAGTTAGGAGGGTGGGGCGGCCATTCAAGTAGTTACAGTTAGGAGGGTGGGGCGGCCAACAAAGTCAGTAAGGTTTGGGTGGGTGGGACGACCATCAACGTGGTTAAACATTGGGTGGATGGGACGGCTATCATCGTCGGGTTTGGGCTGGTAGGATGGTTATCAACGTTGATAAAGTTTGGGATGTTGGGACAACCATCAACGTCGGCAAAGTTTGAGAGAGATTGGGGGGGGGGGAGAATGAGGGTGACGGTCATTACTACATATAGTTTGTATATTAGCGAATAAACTAAAATCAATTGTAGTAACAAAGATTAAACAGGATTTCATTATAATTTAAATATAAACTTAAATAATATTTCAGTATAATTTAATTCAAGTTAAGCCGTTTGAAGTTGTCAGAAAAGTCCATAACTAGTCATAAATCAACTGATAATGTATTCGATCTAAAATTTTCTTCACTGTCGGAAAAAATCGTGTTCTGTAAACAGGATGTACAACAATATTACTATTCCTTGGATAATATGTTAAATTCGATTAAAAATAAGTATTATATAAGAGTATTCAGAATTTTCGGAAACTTTATCACTATTTTTTGCATAAGACAATACGTAACCTAAAAACCCAGGACGGAAAATCTAAGAGATGGGTTGAGTTTAGCATATTCGCGCCGGGTTGCTAAGGAGATAAGGGATGTTCAGACAGGTGTGTAATGCAGCCGCAGCCATCTCAAGGGAAGACGTGTCTTGGGAAATACTAGCTTTATTCTGCTTTAAGATGTTTTTATTTTTAAGGCTAGACATATTGTTTTAAAACTTAACCGTAAAACTAATTTATAAAAAAAAACTACGTTAGTATTAGACTATTTAATATAAAGGATATGTACACAAAGTGAGACGGACTCCCGCTGTTGTGTACACAGAGTTTTTGGGGAGAAATATCCGTTTTGGTTTCACGAATTAGACTAGTAATGTTAGAATTAGGCTCAAGCTCAATTAAGTCACAGAGAATATAAAACAGAGGTCCCATCAAATAGTTTATGGGATCATCAAAACGGAATGGGTATCGAATAGTTCTCTAGATCTCTGTGGAGGTGAAGGCTCAACACCATTTCAGTCCCTTCTCTTATTCAACTCATTGAAGGATAAAAGTAGTAATTATTATAAAGACCTACAATTATGGTAACTGGCACTAAAACGTTCACTGCGGCCATAAAAAGCGACTTCTGCTTCTTTATCCTCTGTGATTCGGTCTACTTCCCTATTCATGTTCACACAGTTTGGTGATACTTTCTATATAATTTACAAAATACATCATATTACCCCAACCGTACGAATCAGGCCTTACCGGAGCGAGTCACTACGTGCCACTTTAATTCCGCTCATGATAGGCACGTACTGTGGCGTTGACCCAACCCAAACACCCATACATTACAGTAGAATGACCCTTCTACCCACCCAAACTCGTACATTGATGTTGACCCACCTGATCACCCATACACGTAAAGTAATACCAACCGCTCATCCGTGCACGTACGGTGGAGTGTACCCACACAACCATTCACGTACTATGGTGTTGACCCACTTGCTCACCCACACACGTACAGTGGTATTGACCCACTTCCTCACCCATACATGTACAGTGGTATTTATCCACTTGATCACCCGTACACGTACAGTAGTATTTACCCACTTGCTCACCCACACACGTACAGTGGTATTGACCCACTCCTTACCCATACACGTACAGTAGTATTTACCCACTTGCTCACCCACATACGTAGAGTGGTATTGACCCACTTGCTCACCCACACACGTACGGTGGTATTGACCCACTTCCTCACCCATACACGTACAGTGGTATTGACCCACTTGCTCCCCCATTCACGTACAGTGATATTGATCGACCCACCCAGCTTTGATTAGATCATTTCATGAGATGATGAGTTGAAAAAACGAAACACGGAGAACCAATACAATAGTTGACGGTTACATAATAACTGTTAGAGGTTAGAGTGTAGTGATATTGCTTCATATTGTTGGGAACAATAATCGAATATCAATTATGCAACGAAACGTTCTTTCTAAAAGTCCTCAAAAAGTGTTGCTTGAATTTTCAAACCTTATATACAGGGTGTCACAAAAACCTTGGTGTACTCTCTGAACTGAATTTTAAATGTGAAAATAAGTAATAAAATATGTGTTGAATTTGTCAGTTTTAATTAATAAAAAGATAATACTTATAACCCTTAAAGAAATTGTTGAGAAAATTTACATCTTGTTATTAAATAAAATATCTTAAATATAAAATCGTCGATTCCTAATCTGTAGTAAAAAAAAAAAGAAAAAAAAAATGGAAATTATTTAAATATTTAAAGTGTCCATCTACACTGGCCAGGCTCGGTTGATTTTGTTTTTCAACTGAAATGTATATTTATTCATTTTCCACATATAATTAAATGTGAAGGCCTGCCGTAAGACTAATATAATTATTATTTAACTCCTATGATAACATTTACTTTTTGTATTGTATGTCATTTGAGATGGTAAAATATTTTGTTGATATATGACGGCGCAAACCCGTGATTAAGCTACAGACCTGTGTTGCGGAAATTGTCTCAGAATCAGTGAAGGCGCTACCCCCTTGTCGTGGTTAGGCTGCATTGTACAATGCACGTCTAGCGTTCACACAAATTGGGCTTTTAAAAGCATATCTCATGATCGTGCTTACGTACGTTCTAGGACGATCATATGTTACTTGAGATATCCACCCATACTTCAACTACACACATAATTTGTTTAATGTCTGCCCAACCACCCTAATACGAATGAATCTGTTAATGACTCTCTTGATTCCTAACCTCTTCTACAAGTGATCCGCTCATTTAAACACACCAGGGTACCACAGTTAAAGAGCAATTTTCAAATATTTACCCAGATAAATGCCCATTCCCATAATTATAAAGGAAATGTTAAACAAATTATTATTAACTGTATTCTGAAATATGCATATGTTACAACATTGTATTAAGGTTGTTAGTAATTTACTCTAAAACCCTGATAATGGGAAAGGAAAATCACAGGCTAAACTTCTTAGCGGTCAAACTTGTACTGTAGTCGCACACTTTATAGGTTGTATAGGAAGACAGCTAGATTATATGGATACTAAAATATCGGAGACCCTGCTATAAACCTGCTCTTTAATATCTTCCTAAACAACATACAAACTACTATTGGTCATCTCTCTATCTACCCTACACAGAACTACTCTTGGTGGCCCTTCTACCTTCCCTATAAACCTGCTCTTTAATATCTTACAACCTGTACAACACACAAATTACTATTGGTCATCTCTCTATCTACCCTACACAGAACTACTCGGTGGCCCTTCTACCTTCCCTATAAACCTGCTCTTTAATATTTTACAACCTGTACAACACACAAACTAATATTGGTCATCTCTCTATCTATCCTACACAGATCTACTCTTGGTGGCCCTTCTGCCTTCCCTATAAACATGCTCTTTAATATCTTACAACCTGTACAACACACAAACTACTATTGGTCATCTCTCTATCTACCCTACACATAAATACTCTTGGTGGCCCTTCTGCCTTCCCTATAAACCTGCTCTTTAATATCTTACAACCTGTACAACACACAAACTACTATTGGTCATCTCTCTATCTACCCTACACAGAAATACTCTTGGTGGCCTTTTTACCTTCCCTATAAACCTGCTCTTTAATATTTTACAACCTGTACAACACACAAACTACTATTGGTCATCTCTCTATCTACCCTACACAGAACTACTATTGGTGGCCCTTCTACCTTCCCTATAAACCTGCTCTTTAATATCTTACAATCTGTACAACACACAAACTACTATTGGTCATCTCTCTATCTACCCTACACAGAACTACTCTTGGTGGCCCTTCTGCCTTGCCTATAAACCTGCTCTTTAATATCTTACAACCTGTACAACACACAAACTACTATTGGTCATCTCTCTATCTACCCTACACAGAACTACTCTTGGTGGCCCTTCTGCCTTCCCTATTAACCTGCTCTTTAATTACAACCTGTACAACACACAAACTACTATTGGTCATCTCTCTATCTACCCTACACAGAATTACACTTGGTGGCCCTTGTACCTTGCCTATAAACCTGCTCTTTAATATCTTACAACCTGTACAACACACAAACTACTATTGGTCATCTCTCTATCTACCCTACACAGAACTACTCTTGGTGGCCCTTCTACCTTCCCTATAAACCTGCTCTTTAATTAAAACCTATACAACACACAAACTACTATTGGTGATCTCTCTATCTACCCTACAAAGAACTACTCTTGATGTTTCTTCTACCTGCTCTATAAACTTACTCTTCAATGCCTTCTCTTTATAACACACAAACTAGTATTAGTGATCTTTCTATCTACTGTACATTTCCTAGGTTAAGTGTTACAGAGGGCTTCTTCACCCGATAAAATAAGACGAACTTTAGCTTTAGATCTAATCTTGTTGGACCTCCTACCTTTCATATAAATCTACTATTTTAAGGTCTCCCTGGACAACATACAAACTCCTGTTATTGATCTCTCTATCTAGCCTACATAACTCTACCGATTAGTTTTATACAACTACTCACATAAAATATTTGTAGCTCCTAAATCTTTTATAGATTTGAAAAATTTAAAACGCAATGCAAATCAACTAAAACAAAAAGGTGTATTTCATTTCTAATACACATTAAGTTTGGAAAATCATTTCTTGTAGTTAACTGAACACTTGAATAAAAATTCTTTCAACTCATAGGACAGATTTCTTTTACATTTGGAATTAAGATTGTCATTGTTGGTCGCCAACGTGTACTGTGGCTGAGGACATATAGATTCTAATCAAATGAAAATACATAAAATGTTTAGAAAAACAGCACAACTGAGCTAATTAAAGAAAATTAATTTTTTTAGAAAAGTTTCTAAAGTCATTTACTAAATAAATGAGTAAAACATACTCAAGAAATGTATATTTCACAAGCTAGTGTTAATTCTGGTTTCATTTACTACACTGATGGAAATGTCTCTCCCCCTCTCTCAATCGTGAACAAGCAAATTAACTTCGTCTAGTGGTTAGCTCGGGAGCATAATTTCAACTTTATTCAAACATACTAAATACACGAATGTTTCCACACAAATCTACAGAACTCTATGATATGCTTAGAGAATGAAAATTGTTATGTGTAAATAGTATTAGCGAATATTTGTGTAATAAATTTAATGCAGGGTTGTACAAAATAAAAAAATACTTGTAAATCTGAAATATTTTATAAAATAAATATCTGTAGAGTTGTTTCATGGTAAATCTGATTACTTTTGCCATTAGGTCGACTAGTTGTAAAACACATTTTTAAACGTACGCACAGGGATAAAAGGAAACAGAGGTCGCATTCTTATGGAATTAGTGAACACTCAAATGGCAGTTATAAATAGTTTTCGGACATTTTACGTCAATTCACTACCACTACTTTGGTTTGGTTATGTTAGGTTTATTTAGGTGCTATGTTAGGTTTGGTAGGGTTATTATGTTATGTTAGATTTTGTTATATTATGTTAGGTTTGGTGAGGTTGTGTTATTTTTGGTTAGGTTATGTGAGGTTTAGTTATGGTTATGGTAGTGAATTCACGGAAAATATCATATTTTTCAACCAATGTACATTTTTGTATAGCTGTACTAACAATTTTTGCCTTTATCCATTAGTATTTTGGGGAATAAGGGACATACTGAAAAGGTGCTGGCCGTGTTATCTGTGTTATCTGGTGGGAGAAATAACTTCTTGGCACACATATAGCACACTACTGGATGAGACCTCTGTTCCTTTGTTCTATCCAACATATGTTTGAAAAACATACAAATATTTGTAAAAAAACATAGAAAAAAAACAACAAAAATTACTATCTTACTAATGTTTAACCAGGAAATGCGATAAGGAACTTTGGCATGAACATAATGTAAATTCACATTACAGACTTAAAAGAAGTATAGGCTTACATTTTATTTCGAAAAAACAAAACACTTGTTTTGTGTTAAGGGGATCCTTAAATGGATATTTAGACCAACTTATAAACAATTTTTTTTTACGATCACAATAATTTCTATATGCTAACGAATATGGGAGAAAGTAAAAAATGCACACATCAAAAGATAAATCAAATGTTGAAAACAATAGTGCGATTGCATTTTTCATAGGACTCTTTCATATTTTCAAACACTGGTACACGTAATTTCTACGCCGACAGTAAACCTTTTATGAACAAATATTTTATTAAGACCTGTACTGAAACAGTTGTCCACCTGCTCCGACCGGTCTGTGTCTGGGTGAAGGAACCCGCCGCACGACCCAGAGATGGAGATCTATTTTTAGCCAACCTCTTGCCCCTACCCGCCTCCGCAACTATTTCTGTTTGTAATGTTGCCGGTACACAGGTACCTCATGCATTTCAAGCAGTACTCACTAGCGAACTGTAGCATTGCCAACAATTAAATGGTCTCTGTAATTTGATTTTACATTTAATTTGCCTGAATCTATGATAAACATTGGTAGTAATAATGACAAAAATGTAATAAATTACTGTCGTAGATATATGTAGGGCCTACTCGAGTTTGAAAGTAAAAAACCCGTTAATGTATCACATTCATATTTTATTACGAGATTGGCTAAACTATTTTCTATAAGTTTAATAAATTTCAGACTTTAAACTTTTCAAGAAAAAAGGTTTTTATAAATTTCCTAATATAACGTTTTCTTAACCTTTAGTAGTCGTACATTTAATTACTTGATCACTTTGAACTCCTTATGAAATTAACAGGTACGGTAAATTAATACTGTATGCGTAGGTGACTAAACATTTATTTAAAAGGCAGCAACTAAACATTTATTTAAATTTATAAAACTTATAGAAAACAATTTTGTCAATTACGTATTAAAATATTAATGCGATTAATTGATTGGTTTTTTAGTAATATAAGTATAAAGCTGATGCACAGAGAAAACTAGTCAAAATTCAGCTGCTTTTTGTTCCAACTAGGATAATAATTATAAAAGCTTATGTTTTAATTTGAAAATGCATATGTTATAACGTACAAATTAAACGAGGAAAAGAAGGGCGTAATTTTATTTTTCATTGCCTCTTATTATTTTAAAAAACAACCTTCAAACTCAGTTACACATCATGTCTGTCCTGACTGCAGTGATATGCCCTGACAGTAGTAATATTTCTGCCTCGACAGTAGTGATATTTCTTTACCATTCAACTTTGTTGTCTAGAAGAACGGAAGAAGGTCCAGCTTTTATACTGCTGTGATGGTTTAAACTAAGAGGAAATCACGAGGAAAGGTAAGCAATAACCCCGTAGCGAGGCAAGGTCTGTCGCCTAGTCAGCTGACAAAATGTCATAAACATAATTGCTTACAGTCAAACGGTTGTTAATTTTTGACTAATTTAAATCTCTCTCCATGTTATTCTTAAGGCTAAAAACTGTACTTTGAGGACTTTCCATACCCTTCAGGGTAAAAATATGAACAATAAAGAACTTATAAGGGGGATTTGTTTTGACACCTACATTATTAAAATTACTCTACGAATAAGAGAAAAGTTATACTAGCAAAAAACGGTTTCATGTATTATATATAAACAATTTGAAAACACGGACACGTCATTTAGGCAAGTAGCAATTCAGGTATGAACATATATTGTTATTTACTTATACATTATTAAATAATTTACCGATTAAATATTAATTTAAATTTAGGCATAGTGTTTATTAAGAGGAAGATACAGACAATTAATTAAAGATATATATGTATATATAAATGTAACGTATAGTAATTTCATAAAAAAACACTTAATCCAACAGTATACTTGTGTATTTATACGGGGTGCACCGAATGATATCATTAAGTTTATCCTCGAAATTTTGGAACCAGAAATGAATAACAAATCTAAGGTATTATTAACAAAACCAGTTCGAGATCAATTAATTGCAAATAAAATATTACGAATCTAACGAGCATGTTAACAACATTGCGTGTACATTTAAATACGAGAAAATATTTAAAAAAACGATAAATGTTGAAAATCATTAAAAAAACACAGCTTGAACATGTACTTCAACAAAACAATATTTTATAATAACAACCACGTTTTTATACTTATTAAACATTGAATAAAAAACTTCTATTTTTGAGTCAAGTGTCTAGTTTCCGGATTAAAGTAGGTTTAAGTTGTGTTGGATGCCGTTAACTGCGAGGGGCGGGGCGAGTCGATGGAGGCTATAAATATAACGAAAGGCCAAACATTATCGGAGTACAAGAGGCAACAGTACATCATCGATGGCCAGCCTTTATTCCGAAAATGTTCCATGAATTCTGAGCAAAAACATGCTTCATCTTTTACAATGTTCGACACAAACCTATTTTTAGAATGATGGTAAGTAGACCAGCCTCTATTCATAATAATATAATTCTCAAAATAAAACTCTTTGAGAGAGTTTTATTTTATTATTAAAAATACTGTATTCTAAATTCTGACATTACTTGAACACAATTACATATTTATTTATGTGTATTGTAATTAACGATATTTGAAATACTTCCAAAGCTTTTTAATGAATAGGAACTTTTCGATTCATCAAAATATACAAGTACGTTTATTTGAACAACTAATCCAGAAATTAAATTTATATATTTTTCAGGAAAACCGGAAAGTAAGACTTTTAACACTTTGGGAATTTCACACACGTATATATCACGCATAATTATGAAAAATTCAAAAGTCAAATTTTAGCCCGCCAATCAAAATTAAGATAAAAATCACTTCAACTACCTTCTGTAAAAAAAAAAAAAAAAAAAAAAAAAAAAAAAAAAAAAAAAAAAAAAAAAAAAACTACATCAAAGAAGCAGCCATTATATTATTTATAAAATGTACAACCCTACCATCCAGAATAAAAACATTAACAGGATGCAATAATATTATTAAAAATTCTCTTAAGTTTATGTATTAACATTGGACCCTCTGACTGCAACATTCCCAAGATGAATATCCATGTACTAAATTATATTTCATTAATAGTTGTAAATTTAAGTTCTAAATCCCTTCCCCACGCACAGATTGTTTTACCGTATCTTGAGGATAAAACATTAATGCGCACCTCTAAATTTGTTTGTTAAAAAGTTAATAATAAAAAAAACTTAAATTGAGTAATAATTGTAATAAAGCACCCTTTATTCATTTGTATAATTATACACGTATTATTAAATTATCATATTAATTTATTAAAATTATTACTAAATTTATTATCAGTAGTGCTAACTTGTAAACTAATGTATACAGGGTGTTTCTTTTAAAACGCAACCCATGATTTGAAATAAAAATGACTAACAAAACATTTATCTATATACATTTTATTATTATCAACATTTATTTCTACTATTTACATGATTTTTGTTTATGTTTTGTGTTCAAATAAACCAGAATTAGCATTTATACAACGTTCTGCCCTCTTTAGTAAATTTCTGAACACATTTTTCAAAGTTTGTTCAAAACCATGTTTCTAATCTCAACTTAATGACATTGCACGAAACCCAAATAACAATGTAAAGCACCTGATGGCCAAGGAAGAAGAAGATCCAGGGCTACCAGCTTATGACATTTTAATTATTTTAAACCTTAATTTTCTGTACTTGTAAATAGGGTTGCATTTTAAAAGAAACACCATGTACATTTGAAAAAATAATAATATAGAAAAATCTAAATTAATATTGAACATCGGAAAATAATAAAGAAGTACAAACACAAGGAAAGTTGATGTTTCAATTTAATGGACAAATTATTAACGTATTTCCTAATTATAGTTTTTATAGTCGACATTAAATCTCTTACGTTGTAAGTTCTAATTGGCCCTTTGTTTCTTATAGTGTACGAGTGATGATTACGTAATACCGTGTTACACGCCTATTACACTTCTGTTTGTAACGAGACAATGACTGCCTTTCAACGATTTTTATAGGAATGCCATGATCTAAGAGCAGAGCTAATAGATACCTTAAAATCTGCTTCAAGTTCAACCATTAATTTAATTGAAATTTCGTTCTTAGTAGTAAGCTTTAATTAAACGGAGAATGTTTGTAGAGCTTCAGCAATGAGATGAGCATTATAAATAGTGTTTATTTATTTATTTTGTTGTTGTTAATGGTTCGTCCCTAAACTACGTGACAACTTTAAGCGGGGGAGGGGGTTTTCAGCAGCGTTATACACCATTAGGGGGAGGGTGGGGGGTTTCTACTCAGCGTTACGTAACTATTAAAACTTAACAATTTGTTTAAATTAATTAACAGAATTTAAAAGTTTTTCCCAAAAATACAAGATTTTCAAAAAGATTTTAAAGTTATGTTTCAAAAATATATTGGAAGCACCAGAACCCCAACATACATACAGTCCAAACAACTAAACCACTATTGGTCAAGGAATAAAACTAAATAAACAGTTTATTGATTAATTACTTAGAATTATGACAGTTTACTCTGATAAAATCATTTTTCCAGCTCGTATATCTCTTGAATGATTTTTTTAAATTTAATTAATTATTTAGTATTTTTATTAATTATAAAAAAATATTGTTCTTTTTATACCATTACTATCGTATATTATTCTTGTTTACAGCTCTAATATTAGTTGTATAGCTCGTTCAAATTTTATTTTATTAATGGTACAGTATTTCGATCATTAGTATTAGAACATTTTTTTCTAGATCTAATATTGGACCTTTTCCGTTAATTCACCACCACTACTTTTGTTAGGTTATATTAAGTTTCACTATTTTATGTTAGGTTTGGTTAGGTTATGTTTGGTTTAGTTATGTTGGGGTTAGTTATATTATGTTATGTTAACCATAGTTATGGTTATGATAGTGAATTAATGGAAAAGAAGAAATACAAGTATGTCTTGTATGCTTCGTTTTAATTTGATGAACTATTTAATATTTGAATGGTTTAGTGTAAACAAACATTTTTTGAAACCTGTATTTTTTTAATATTGGTAATAATGTTTGTACAGAAATTCGTCGATGATCAGGACAATTTATTAGCAATGCTACATTATAAATATTAACATAAATCAACAACATGAAAAAAGTAAGGTTATGTGAACATAACACATACCATACTATAGATTCAAAAAAGTGTCCCCTCTGTTGTAGCAAAGAAATGCATTCTGCAGTTCATCATATATAAAGAACTGAGACGATTGTTAAGAAGCTGGCATTGATAAATCTTGTACATTTAACCTAAAAAACTCTTTTAATAGCACAGACAGCAAAACGTGCTCAAAATAGAAATACAAACTACCATTTATCAAGTTTCAACTAGATCAGACGGTTCAAATTTATCTCGAGAAGGGGGGGAAACATTCAAACAAATACCGCTCGGCCAAAGTAGAACAAAGGAGATTGCTACGCTAGATCTAAACAACTTGCCAGTAGTATTGGAGTAGGCGCCCTTCGTTACTTCTAAAGCCTTTGAGTTTCCTTGACAAAGAACTCCAATATTTCCTCTGTTAAATATTTTATAAAGACTAAATGTTTAATTAGTTTTTTCAAGCACACTTTGAAACAAATGTATATCAACATTTTGTTACAAAAATATTTATTTAATTTAATTAAGATTTTCAACGGAAATATTCTTATTTTTTGCAGACAACGTTGCATTTATGATGCTGCCACATGCATTATTCAGCACGGGGAGATTGGAGGGAGACCATGCCGTGAATGACGACTACTGTACTTCTCCACTCGACCTAATATTAGAAAATTTAATAAATACATAGTTGTATAACCACAGAAACACAAAACTATAGGTATTTTTTAAAAGTAATACATTTATTTATCATTCTTCAGACACCGATCGTAAAAATATGGGCGAATATGGATTTCGAATGAGTTGGTTAAGTGTAGATGAACGAGTGTAGTTGCTGTTAGAAACTAAGTCCGATTAGTCTTCAGAAAGTGTCATTATTATTATTAGTCAAATGACAAATGAACATCCAGTGGTTATCAGGCGATCCCTCTCAAAATATGTTGGATATGTTGTTAAAAGACTGAGACTGGAATTGAACTGGGAGCAATTGGCTTATGAAGCTGGGCTCCACCGACCCACTCTACACTAAAATTTGTTCATCCATAGCCACTTATCATACTGCAATCTACTATGAACAAACAGTCGTGGTGCTATTGAAATCTTTATAAAAATATTTCACAAAAGGCAAGCGATTGTGCACAACTTATATTACATATAGCAAAAAATATTAAAAAATTAACATTTCCTCAACCAGTATTACTGATATGTGTTTGTTTACTTCGTGTATTATTACATTAAACTATTGTTATCTGTAGTCTCTACGGTATCTGGTTACATTGTGATGACAGAAAAGATAAAACACAGTGACACATGATACTGTCTGAATGTAAATGAACTGTCATCAACCAGTATTACTGATATGTATTCATTCAATTCATCTATTACTACATTGAAAGTAATTGTAACAATGTAAAAATCGATTGCTGTAATTACTCAAAGAAATAAATTAACTACTTGGAATATACGTGTTAATACTGTAGTTTTGATAAAATAAAAAAATATAAATAATTATTAATATTGAATTATTGAAATGAGTATAATATTGGTGACTGTTAAACAAGTAGTGTTTTAAACTAGAATGCTGTAATCCGTGGTCAAACACTTTAACATGTGAGTGTTTTAATCCCCCAATGTTATTTAACAATTTTAATCATATTTTATGGGTTTGATTGAGGTATGGGCAGGTAGGATTTTAGTTTACTTGTATCTGCTTTTAATGTTACAGGTAAATATGGAATATAGGGTCCCACAAAATTTATATGATTTTTTTAAAACTAGAAAATGTTGACCTCACTAACACGAATACATCGAAATTTCCTCTTGGAAATTCATATTTTCAATAAAACATTATGAAAGGGACTAAAATTGATTATACAAAAAACAATGTACATAAAACTTATATTACGTACTTTTTTTATGAACAGGAATATGATGTAAATTACTCGAATGAATAATAACTGACACATTCAATCAGAAAAGTGGATTACGTTAGGTCAGGTTACTACATGTTGATTGCGAATACATATCGCTAACCTAACCTTACTAATCAATATAACCAAACTTTAACTAACATAACTTAACATAACCTAGCGGCTTTGTTAAATATATCAGTTATTATTTGTCGTAGGAAGAAATGGATGAAGCGGGAATTTAGCGGGGGAAACTACGTACTATCAAAGTATTATGCATAGTTTTGTATTAACAATGTTTATTTTTAGATTTTAGAAATATCCCTGTTATAATAAACTTTATTTTTTAAACAGCAAGTACGGTGATAATATTTGCATATAAAATATTTCTAATTTAATTGTAAAAAAAAAACAAAAAACACAGTAAACAAATACTTTACATCGAAATGCAATATAGATACAACTTTTCTATGTGAAAGAAAAACAAGTGAGAATACAGTTAAACAGAACGGGAACGTTTTAGTCTAAAAACGTTGATTGTTGTGTAAGACCTAATGACTCTCGTAACGACCTGAATACCCAATTAGTTTCATTTAAGGTACATTGAACGACAGAAACCGTGAAATATCTTTGTATACTTACAAAACGATTATTCCAGTCGACTCTGTTATTTTTCACTAATTTAAAAATTGCGTTCTACATTACTTTTAGTTTTGATAATTATACAGGCTGCTACAAAAAGGTTGGGATGGCTATGCATATTCAGATTCTGTGTGTGGTTCGAAGCTAAAAATGAAGAATATTTTTTTAATTTCCGCTTTGTTCAGCAGTTAGACACCATTTTGTTTTTTTCCGTAAAATAATTAATATCTTTTTTAATATCTTTACGATTATTACAAAACTCAGTAAACAGGTTCATGTCAGAAGGTGGTATTTAATAAAAAAATTAAAATTATTGTTTCATTATTTCCAAAATGGTGGCCATTTTATTTTTATTGTAACAAATATCCGAAAAACCACGGGTTTTATAACAATTGTGTTAGTTTTAAAAAAGTTTGTAAACAACTTTACCTTTTAAAGGATATTTCATTTGTAAAAATTGCTTAAGAAATAACTATTTTATGAATTAACTTTAACTCATATTAAAACAAATGGCTAATAATTAGACAATGTTTGAACAATTTGTGAATTAATAATTATAGATAAAATAGTTATTTATTAAGCGATATTTGCAAATGAGGTATCATTGGACAGATAAAGTTGTTAACAAACGTTTTTGTAACATACACAATTTTTATAAAACCAGTAGTTTTTTTAGACATTTGTTAAAATTAAAATAAAATTGCCACCATTTTGAAAATAATAAAGATAATTTTTAAATAGTTTTGATTATAAACTACCTTCTGACATGAACCCATTTACTGAGTTTTTTATGACAGAGAAGAATTAATTAACTTATAACTAGTTATAACGTTAACTAGTTATAAGTTAGTCGTGGTCTTCATACTTATTAATTAGTAATAATCGTAAAGATAACAACAAAGATATAAATTGTTTTATGGAAAAAACAAAATTACGTCTAGCTGTTAAACAAAGTGGAAATTGAAAAAATATTATTTTTAATTTTTAGCTCATAATCACACATAGAATCTGAAAATGCAAAGCCAACCCAACCTTTTTTAACACGCTATATAGCATAGGTGTATTAGGTACTATTACAAATGAATAATAATAATAATAATAATGAATTAAGGGGTTTGAGCCAATGAATTAATTGTTTTCTTAATCAATGTCTGAACAACAATACAACAATATGTTACTCCTCATGTCGTATACCTAGGAGTTTCGTTAAATATCCTCTTTGGAGGAGCCCAAACTTCCAAGTATAGCATTTTAAGTAAGTGCAGTGATGCAATCTACAAGCTTCTTAGACTATTATTATGCTTATATTAACTTAACACCAGCTCTAACTACACCATCGAGTTATCATACATTACTGAGTAACACAGTCCGACATTTTGATATTAATTTGAGTTGATGAATTGGCCAATTCAACTATTTGATTGGTTTTAATAGTTTAAAAAAATTCAATTATCTTAGGTGACAATGACACCTAAGATCATTATTAAAATTATCACGTTTGAATTGACAAATTAGTGTGAAGCATTCCTTCTATTTAGGTTAGCACTTCCTATCATTGATGGAGTGGATGTTTCCGGAGCGTGGTGAAGTGGAAACTCGTGCAGAAATGAATTTATCAACCTTATTAGCTCGTCGAGCTGTGACTGACATGCAATTCTATACAGAGTGCTTCATGACCACGCTGGTTCAGTTGAGACTATTGGTCTAAGAGTTCCAGAGAATAACTTTCGATCAAAAGAACCATTTGTTTGCTTATACTTTGGAGTGTGTGATCCAGTGGCCAGAAGAGCTGGCATTGCAAACAGGCTTCACCACGTAGATTTTTTTGACAACAGTAATGGCCATTGAAAGGAATTCTGAAAGCAGCATATGGTCATTGTGTCAGGACTCCATCTCTCAAGTGTTCCATGTTTGCGCCTGAAGGCTAGTTTGAAGAAAAAAAAATGAGAGATGGTGGTGGTAGAGGTAGTTAGTGTTTTGTGTATGGGTGGTTTAATCAAGGTGTCACACTGTCTTTGAGGAATTTTGGTGGTAGAGATTGAATGTTTTGTGTTATAAACCAAGGATTCACACTTCAGTCACACTGATTGCGAGAGACGCTTGTGGTAGAGGTTGTGTGTTTTGTGTATTGATGGTTTGACCAAGGTGAGATTGTGAGAGTTGATGGGGTGTACTGGTAGTATAACCAAAGATCAACACTACAATCACGTTGGTTGTCAGGGGTGGTCATCAGAGCCGCTTACAGAATACGTTTTTACGAAATGTTATTAGTAATATTACAAAGGGGTATAATGCTCCCTGAATAGTCTTGATGTTGTGTGGATATGAGCTTTGATCTGTCAAGAAAGTACCTATAGACTATGTTAATTAAGTTAGTTTCGCTAATGTTTTTGCTTTTTATCATATGTTTAATTTGTCTTTCATACCTTTTATTGACAGGACTGTAATTATTCTGAATCTATACTTTATTACCTAGTATATTTTTTACGTTGTTTACTGTTAATTTTACTATTGTTAATTTTGGTGAACTGTTATGTAATTGGTTTTTTTAGTTGATATAAAAATCTCCCCATAATAGCGATAGGTTTAGTTTACTATTAATAAGCAATTAAATTAATATAATGTTTGGACCTCAGGAAGTTTAATTATATGACCAGTGTGAATATAAGTTTATTATTATACCCTAATTAGTAAGGTGGGCTTTACCATCTTTATCGTTTGAAGTTACCTACACCTTACACGTTTCCCTGTTGAGCCTGACAATATAATTTTATAGTGAACGTATCACATAAAATACTCCCATACCATATGATTTGTGATTATTTATCGGTTAGTTGATTTGGATCGGTTATTTCAGGTATTACATTAACTAAACTGCATGGACCTCAAAATACAACTACAAAAATACTTTTGTTTTTTCTCGTTTTTGTTTCCACCTTTACAAAACATTTTTTAGTTTCTACCAACTCATATTAATTTTGATTTATTGCTTTGTTGATGAATAGTCGTGTTTCTTAGCTGTAAGTATAAGTTAATTTTTGTTTTAATTAGTTAGTTTTCTTGTGAGCATGATAATTTTCTCCTATTTTTATTCCAGTCAAGTGCTTATGATTAAGTATGCTTATTGAGTTGATACAGTTAACTCATGCGCGCGGGCAGGGATTTGTATTTTCCCTTGCGTGTTATCATATTATTTTCAGAGTATTATTTGTTGTACATAGTTTGCTGTAGCAAATAAATTTAATATTTACTATGCATAAATATTATTTTATTTTCATATTACCTTCTATTGTATATTATGAAAATAAATAAAAATTATTAATATTAATTATTACGATTAACACAATTTCACAGCAATGGTTCACATAGTTAACTCACAGGCTAATGTGTTGGAGCAAGGCATAAAAGGCCCACGTACTGAAACTCACACAGGAAACTACCATAGAACAACATAAATAGTTCAACATTTCTAATTTTAATAATGAGTAATATTTTTTATAATATACCAATTCGTGAAACCAAAACGGATATTTCTCCCCAAAAATTCTGTGTACACAACAGCGGGAGTCCGTCTCACATTGTGTACATATTCTTTATATTAAATAGTCTATTACTAACGTAGTTTTTTTATAAATTAGTTTTACGGTTAAATTTTAAAACAATATGTCTAGCCTTAAAAATAAAAACATCTTAAAGCAGAATAAAGCTAGTATTTCCCAAGACACGTCTTCCCTTGAGATGGCTGCGGCTGCATTACACACCTGTCTGAACATCCCTTATCTCCTTAGCAACCCGGCGCGAATATGCTAAACTCAACCCATCTCTTAGATTTTCCGTCCTGGGTTTTTAGGTTACGTATTGTCTTGTGCGAAAAATAGTGATAAAGTTTCCGACAATTCTGAATAATCTTATATAATACTTATTTTTAACAAGTATAAGTATATAAGAGCAAGGCATAAAAGGCCCACGTACTGAAACTCACACAGGAAACTACCACAGAACAACATAAATAGTTCAACATTTCTAATTTTAATAATGAGTAATATTTTTTATAATATACCAATAACAAAAATACACGTTTAATTGGAAACATTTTACTCTAGGAAATTATAAGTAAAAACTATTTCAAAAGACTTTTTATGCATAATAGCGTCATCATAACATAGTAGCTTACAAATTAAGAAAGTAAAATTACAACTACGTTTAGACAATATTGATAATAACACTGAATAATAATTTACAGAGTACAGAAATCGACTATCCTAAGTACAATGAGCTAGAAGGTTCAGGACGCTGAAATGTCACCGAGCTACCAAAAGATTGCGCTACAGACTTTTAAAATTCTTCACGTCTCTCTCAAGTTTTACCTAAGCCATCAAAAAATTAAAAAGGTTCGCACCTTTTTTTTGGGGCTGTTTTTGGAAGAATGAGGTCTTATGAGGTGGAATAGTAAGATTGATATTAGTGCGCAAGTTGTAGTGATGAAGTGGTATTAGTGCGCAAGTTGTAGCGATGGAGTGGTATTAGTGCGCAAGTTGTAGTGATGGAGTGGTATTAGTGCGCAAGTTGTAGCGATGGAGTGGTATTTCTTGATACGTTAATTGCGCTATTCTTAGAAGTAAATCAAGTAAAACTCAATTCCAGGAAGTAATACTGGTTTATAACAGTTTAGTTACATTCGGACAGTATCAAGTGTCCCTGTGTTTTATCGTCTATGTCATACATCGCAGATAACAATTGTGCAATGTAATAATCACGAAATAAAGTAACAAACACCAGTAATACTGGTTTATGACCGTTTAGTTACATTCGGACAGTATCAAGTGTCCCTGTGTTTTATCGTCTATGTCATATATCGCAGATAACAATTGTGCAATGTAATAATCACGAAATAAAGTAACAAACACCAGTAATACTGGTTTATGACAGTTTAGTTACATTCGGACAGTATCAAGTGTCCCTGTGTTTTATCGTCTATGTCATATATCGCAGATAACAATTGTGCAATGTAATAATCACGAAATAAAGAAACAAACACCAGTAATACTGGTTTATGACAGTTTAGTTACATTCGGACAGTATCAAGTGTCCCTGTGTTTTATCGTCTATGTCATATGTCGCAGATAACAATTGTGCAATGTAACAATCACGAAATAAAGTAACAAACACCAGTAATACTGGTTTATGACAGTTTAGTTACATTCGGACAGTATCAAGTGTCCCTGTGTTTTATCGTCTATGTCATACATCGCAGATAACAATTGTGCAATGTAATAATCACGAAATAAAGTAACAAACACCAATAATACTGGTTTATGACAGTTTAGTTACATTCGGACAGTATCAAGTGTCCCTGTGTTTTATCGTCTATGTCATACATCGCAGATAACAATTGTGCAATGTAATAATCACGAAATAAAGTAACAAACACCAGTAATACTGGTTTATGACAGTTTAGTTACATTCGGACAGTATCAAGTGTCCCTGTGTTTTATCGTCTATATCATATGTCGCAGATAACAATTGTGCAATGTAATAAATACGAAATAAAGAAACAAACACCAGTAATACTGGTTTATGACCGTTCAGTTACATTCGGACAGTATCAAGTGTCACTGTGTTTTATCGTCTCTGACATCACTATGCAACCAGATACCGTAGAGACTACATATTACAATAGTGCTATGTAATAATACAGCGGTAATTGAAATCGGCTTTTATATTTTTGCGAGTCCTACTATTACTTATTATAGCTTTTTTGAGTCGTATATCACTATTATTAAACCCTGATGTGGAGGTTTCATAATTTACCGAATATCTTTCATTCAAGTAAAAAAAATAAGTTAAACATATGTATTTATTATTTTAATTTCTAAAAAACAAAAAACACTTAAGTAACTACATATGTGTTGTTAAATTTGAAGATATTAAACAACGAAATTCCAAACGAAGAATATCGTTTGAGATAACGTCCTTGGTATTTTAAAACAAATCTGCACTGCAAACCTATGAACTATAAAGTAAACTTCTTATCAAAATATTTGCTATAAAATATGTTTTAGTAAAAATGCATTCTTTCTTCTGTAAACATTTTGTAATCGACGATTTCGCAGTGCTTAGGTATATTATTGTAGTCACGTGTGCAATTTATTTAACAACGACAAACTGAAACCTTCCATTAAAAATTCGTTCTAAAAATACGAGTTTCACCTGGAGTGTGATATTGTCACGCGTGTTTCTCTCCACGAGGCTGACCATACGTTTTACGTTTGTTTTGAAACTTAAACTGACAGTGCTTACATAAACTCTAAACACAGAACTATACAACTTTATAAAATATACAGAATACCTTTGATGTAGTATTAAAAAAACCAAAATTACTCAACAGGAAAACGTAAACCTTTTAATAGTGAAATAAAACGTAAAATATTATAATCACTGAAGTCGTACGTTTAGTGCAAGTTCCATTAACGTGTTTTCCCCGTTTATCTATCTAGCGATTTAAGTTCCATTAATCCATCTGGATAATATATTTTAACATTATCTGGAAATGTACTTGGAACCTTCGTAGTTTTTAATTCATGGTCGTTAAAATTATGATTCTAAAAATGTTTCATTCCTTCTATATGTTATGATAAATTATACTTTTGTTAACGAATGCCTTTGACATCAGCGCGCTTAGTGGCGTTTGAGTGTAGCTCTGACGTGCAGTGTTGCCAATAGTACTGCGTTTGATATACAACAGACATTACTAACTTGTTAAGGTAGAACTCCGTTTGAAGGCATGATTCGAACAGTAATACAACAGAGTTACGAATAAGTGGGCGAGCCGGTGGCCGAGCGGTCCAAGGCGTCAGGACTTTGAGCTGGAGTTAGAGATAGCGCTGGTTCAATTCCGGCCTAGACTGGAACATTTATCAGTAATATTCACCTTCTACTGTACTGGTTCACCCCCTTACTCTGCCTGAATAAGATCCTTGCACAGATCAGTAGTCTATAAAGAATGGGCAGAATAAGATAGAGAAGGTCGGCTTCTCTTAAAAAAAGTAAAAGAATGACGTATAAATAGCCTTATATACCTGAGTGTCTTGCTATAACTGAGTGTCTTGCTATAACTGAGTGTCTTGCTATACTTGAGTGTCTTGCTATACCTCAGTGTCTTGCTATACCTGAGTGTCTTGCTGTACCTGAGTGTCTTGCTATACCTCAGTGTCTTGCTATACCTGAGTGTCTTTCTATAGCTACCTGATTGTCTAGCTATACCTGAGTGTCTATCTATACCTGAGTGTCTAGCTATACCTGAGTGTCTAGCTATACCTAAGTGTCTATCTATATCTGAGTGTCTATCTATATCTGAGTGTCTATCTATATCTGAGTGTCTAGCTATACCTGAGTGTCTAGCTATACCGGAGTGTTTTGCTGTACTTGCAAAAAGTATATATTGCAAATACTTAGAGAACAATTTATAATTGAAAAAGTTTTAATTTCTAATTGCTAGTTTAAATTATTTGAGCCAGTGTGGTAGCTCAGTGGCTAAGGCTTCAGACTGTGGAGGGCTAATAAAACTAGGGGTAATAAAATTTTAATTTACTGGCTATTTGATCGAGGATGATTGATTGATCGAATTAATACTATATAAGCCTAAGAGATGTGATGTGTTGGTGCATGAATTAGGTGAATTTATATTAATTTTCCATCTTGGGTAAAACGTTAAACCTCATTATAGGCGTAATTTTCCTTGTTAATTTAAAATTGAAAAATATATTTTAGTGACGGTTTGAGTTATTGGTATTTGAATATATACAGATATTTAATATCAGTTTATAAATGGCCATTTTTGTGACGTTACAATTTAGTATAGCTAAACATTAAATAAAACCAATTGGGTATTCGGGTCGTTACGAGAGTCATTAGGTCTTACAGAACAATCAACGTTTTTAGACTCAAACGTTCCCGTTCTGTTTAACTACATTCTCACTTGTTTTTCTTTGACATATAAAAGATGCATCAGTATTATTTTAAGCTTACAAAAAATACTCATTTGAAGGTTTTTTTATAATTACATTAAAAACATTTACAAAACAAACAAAATTATCTGTGAACTCTCTGTTTTAAAAACAATAACCAGGATAACTATGTTTAACCTCGTCACAGTCTATACATACTTATTATCTGTATAATTTTTGCTTTATGAGCAAGATAATAACTAATGTGGTGTTAATAAGTAGTGAGGTTTTGTTTTTGAGTGTTTTTTCTTTACTATTAATGCTGAATATGAATAATGAATAAACATCTATAAGAATGAAAAGGCAAGTGTTATAATACTTTTTTCTAATTTTGCTACCTTGGCGCGACCATCGCTAGGTTGAGCTTGTTGCGCGGCAGCCTAGAGTGAGACAGAGAATGACAGAGAGGGCAGCGCGGCCGCCTGTATAAAGAAGAAAGATTACAAATTGCCATGAGAATAAGAGAGAAACGTATGACAAGGGTATTAGGTTGGGAGAGGGGTAGAAAGCAAAAATTCTCAACAAGCACTGAGACAGAAACCTTCCCGTCAATATCCAAGTATTCACACTACAACCACGTTGGTTGTAAGAGAAAGGGGTGGTCTGTGGGAAACCATCCTGCAAATTCCTAGTATTTACACTACAATCACGTCGGTTGTGAGGAATTGTAGTGGTTTGTGGGAAACCATCCCGTAAATACATGGATTCACACTACGATCACGTTGGTTGTAAGGTATTGTCGTGGTCTGTGGGAAACCATCCCGTAAATACAAGGATTCACACTACGATCACGTTGGTTGTAAGGTATGGGGTCGTGGTCTGTGTTAAACCATCCCGTAAATACAAGGATTCACACTACGATCACGTTGGTTGTGAGGGATGGTCGTGATCTGTGGAAAACCATCCGTAAATACAAGGATTCACACTAAGATCACGTTGTTTGTAAGGTATGGTCGTGGTCTGTGTTAAACCATCCCGTAAATACAAGGATTCACACTAAGATATGGTCGTAAGGTATGGTCGTGGTCTGTGTTAAACCATCCCGTAAATACAAGGATTCACACTACGATCACGTTGGTTATGAGGGATTGTCGTGGTCTGTGGGAAACCAATACGTTAATACAATGATTCACACTAAGATATGGTCGTAAGGTATGGTCGTGGTCTGTGTTAAACCATCCCGTAAATACAAGGATTCACACTAAGATATGGTCGTAAGGTATGGTCGTGGTCTGTGTTAAACCATCCCGTAAATACAAGGATTCACACTACGATCACGTTGGTTATGAGGGATTGTCGTGGTCTGTGGGAAACCAATACGTTAATACAATGATTCACACTAAGATATGGTCGTAAGGTATGGTCGTGGTCTGTGTTAAACCATCCCGTAAATACAAGGATTCACACTAAGATATGGTCGTAAGGTATGGTCGTGGTCTGTGTTAAACCATCCCGTAAATACAAGGATTCACACTACGATCACGTTGGTTATGAGGGATTGTCGTGGTCTGTGGGAAACCAATACGTTAATACAATGATTTACACTAAGATATGGTCGTAAGGTATGGTCGTGGTCTGTGTTAAACCATCCCGTAAATACAAGGATTCACACTACGATCACGTTAGTTGTGAGGTATGGGGTCGTGGTATGTGTTAAACCATCCCGTAAATACAAGGATTCACACTACGATCACGTTGGTTGTAAGGTATGGTCGTGGTCTGTGTTAAACCATCCCGTAAATACAAGGATTCACACTACGATCACGTTGGTTGTAAGGTATGGGGTCGTGGTATGTGTTAAACCATCCCGTAAATACAAGGATTCACACTACGATCACGTTAGTTGTGAGGGATGGTCGTGATCTGTGGAAAACCATCCGTAAATACAAGGATTCACACTAAGATCACGTTGGTTGTAAGGTATGGGGTCGTGGTATGTGTTAAACCATCCCGTAAATACAAGGATTCACACTACGATCACGTTAGTTGTGAGGGATGGTCGTGATCTGTGGAAAACCATCCGTAAATACAAGGATTCACACTAAGATCACGTTGGTTGTAAGGTATGGGGTCGTGGTATGTGTTAAACCATCCCGTAAATACAAGGATTCACACTACGATCACGTTGGTTGTAAGGTATGGGGTCGTGGTATGTGTTAAACCATCCCGTAAATACAAGGATTCACACTACGATCACGTTAGTTGTGAGGGATGGTCATGGTCTGTGGGAAACCAATACGTTAATACAATGATTCACACTACTATCACGTTGGTTGTAAGGTATGGTCGTGGTCTGTGTTAAACCATCCCGTAAATACAAGGATTCACACTACGATCACGTTGGTTGTAAGGTATTGTCGTGGTCTGTGTTAAACCATCCCGTAAATACAAGGATTCACACTACGATCACGTTAGTTGTGAGGGATGGTCGTGGTCTGTGTTAAACCATCCCGTAAATACAAGGATTCACACTACGATCACGTTAGTTGTGAGGGATGGTCGTGGTCTGTGGGAAACCATCCCGTAAATACAAGGATTCACACTACGATCACGTTAGTTGTGAGGGATGGTCGTGGTCTGTGGGAAACCAATACGTTAATACAAGGATTCACACTACAATCACGTTGGTTGTGAGGGATGGTCGTGGTCTGTGGGAAACCAATACGTTAATACAAGGATTCACACTACAATCACGTTGGTTGAGAGGGATTGTCGTGGTCTGTGGGAAACCTTCATGTCGAAACAGCTTTAATGTGATAAAGGCCCTTTTCATCTAAGCTGCTTACAAAGCCACTTTCTACGAAATGTTATTAATGATATTATAAGGGGGTTTAGTGCTATCTTAATCCTCTTGATCTTGTATAAATTTCATCCTTAACACATAAGTAATCTGCAAGGTGGATTCATAATTAAACCGAAGGTTTTGATAATCAGAATGATGCTAATTAGTCGTTTCCTACCATTCATATTCTAAAGAGTACGCGAATTCATAATGTTCAAACAGTCTCCAATATTAATTATATTTTTTGTATAATATTGAGGCCTGTTTAAGCGGTGTATGTTTCTCGTAACGTAATACAATTTTAATCTATGTTAGAAATGAAACAAAGAATGTCCAACAGTGTCAAGTGTCATGTTTTGTAAAAGATAGTTCACAATAAAAAATCTCTATTCTAGAATTAAACGTTTACGTATATTTAAACAGTTGTGCTCAGCATTTTGATATGCTGAACCTTAAAACAAGCTCAATGAAATCACAGTTGTTGATTTTGAGACCCGCTGATTTTGAAAGTAACCCCTCAGTGTTACTGGAATATACCTCGACAGAGGTTTGACATGGAATGACCATATAAATAGTGTTTGCTCTAAATTACCCTCAGGCATTTATGTATTGAGGACTCTCTCTAAATACTGCCCTATTCAGATACTGATGGCAGCATGTTATGGTCTCGTTTAACCTCGCCTTTCATATGGACTGGTGATTTGGGGAAGTAGTGTTAATAGTGAATTCTTGAGGGTGTTCAGACTCCAACAGAAGGCAGTCCGAATCATTACAAATTTAAAGAGCAGAGAGTCGTGCAAACCAGTGTTTAAACAACTCAAGCTGTTGACTCTGCCTTGCTTGTATATTCTAGAAACAATTCTATATTGTATGTCCAAATAATTATGTGACTTACATAATTATAATACTAGAGGCAGAGATGACTACCGTACTGAGCAACCAGAACGTTAGTCTATGAACACCTTCCCTCGCAGGTGGGTGTCAAACTACTTAACAGCTTGCCTAAAGAAATAAAAATTGCTACAAATTCAAAAATATTTAGGACCCGCTTGAGGGACATACTGTTGGCCCAGGCTTTTTACAGCGTGGGGGAGTTCCTAGCACACGACTGGGAGACCAACTTAATTGGCTAGACTCATACCGTTGACTTTGTGGGTGCAACAAACACTATAGATTGTTTTGTGTGAATACTCCACTTGTATGTATGTAATTGTTGTAATGAACGAATGACTTAGATAGGGCCTTAGGTTAATTTTATTTTAACTGACTATTTGACGTTTGCAATTCAATGTATATAGGATTTATCAATCCTATGTAATAAAGGATTTATTATATTATTTTTATTAACTAATTTGAACTGTACAAAATTATCTGAAACGTGAACAGAACCGTAGCGAATGTAACTGATAAAAATGTAACGAATCTAAGTGAAATGTGTCAAGTCGAATAAAGCTTCCAACCGACGTTGAGGGTCCACACTAACTAACTTAACAGGATTACAGAGGGTTAAAACTACCACCTCTAGCACTATATCTGTCTATGATCCTCAACAAAGAACAAAACATATAAACATTACACAAATATTGTGGGCAACATGACGCTTTGATTGACACACTTTTCCTTAAAACGAAGGATTTCGGTTGTAATCGTGGAAAAAGTAACTTTCGTATTAGTAAAACAATTAAGTTCACACGTGTGCGAAAAAAAGCATCACACCCAAACTCGTACTGTGGTGATGACCCAGCCATTTGGCCACAATGAGGTGTACAAGATGAAAAATAGTATAGTTGGCCAGAGTGAGGAGTACATGAAGCGAAAAATAGTATAGTTGGCCATGGCGAGGTGTAAATGAAGCGAAAATGGTATGATTGGCCATGGTAAGGTGTACAGGACGAAAAATTGTATGGTTGTCCACGATGAGGTGAACACGAAGCGAAAAATGCTATTGTTTGCCACGATGAGGAGTACAAAACGGTGAAAATGGTATGGTTGGCCACGACGAGGAGTAACAAATGGAGGAAAATGGTATAATTATTGGCCAGGATGAAGTATATAAGAAGGGGAAAATGTTTTTAGAAGTCATCATGATCGGCTTAGAATCATGGTTAAGAGTTGAGAATTAATGACAATATTCTGTCAATTACTATCACTATCATTAACTAAAAATGTTATAATGTCAAGTATCATTGTTATGTATTATAATTTTTAAAACTAGAAAAATGTAGCATGCAATTTCATAAATGTAACGAAACAGATGTTGGCTGTAAAACAAAGGAGTTCGGAAATGCTCAGGGATCACTTCAGGTTCATGCACATTTTGTGGTTGAAATTTGAAGTGGGTTTGTAATTGTTTGTAGAAAAGGTGATTACATCATATTTCCTGTCATAAACGAAAAGTTTAGTTTATATTTTAATGCTACAGTATATAAAACCCTTACTCACTCTAATCACAATATTTTATAGACGAAATGTTGATTCCATAATAACATTTAGTGTAAACACGTTCAGTCTAGGTTCCAAGACAAACAGATTTAACAGGAAACGTATGGTCAGCCTCGTGGAGGAAAACACGCATCACAGGACTGCAGATGACATTCGTATTTTCACAACCAAGTTTTAATGGAAGGGTTCAGTTTGTCGTTGTTAAATAAATTGCACACGTGACTCAACAACAATATACCTAAGCACTGCGAGAACTTCCATTAGGAATGTTTACAGCTACCGCAATGTTATTGCGTGTATCATTTATGTGAAAAGTGTAATCTCACATTATTGTCAACGCTGGTTAGTGGGTGATTTTGACAACATCCCTCACAGTTTTTAACATTTAAAATTAATGCTTAAATAATTGAATTTTACGTTCAAATGTGTATAAGGAGACGTTTAGCTGTTCGTGTGATTTTTTTTGTTTATAGTTGTACTAACCATGTTCCAAAACGAAGACTGTCCCACAGCACAAAAAATTTAACACTGAATACCAATGTCGGTGAGTGAATCATGATTTCTTTCATAAAAATAATAAAACTGCGTGGTTAGTATTATTTTCTAAATCATAATCCTTAAAAAATTGAATTTTTTTACAAAAATAACCTGATACACGTTATTGTTAAGTATTTATTTTCCCTCAATTTGATTCATCAATCAGCTGTTCTTTGCTGCTAATCAAATTGCGTTAGCTGTTCTATTCATGTTTTTAGAAATGCTTTGCTTTAACCCCGCGTCCCTCACCTCACCATAACCCAATTTGTCAAGGTCATGGGTACAGCTTTACGCCTTCAGCAGTATCCTATACAAACTATTAGCACTTTCCCAACCATAAACCTCGATAGAGGTGCGACTGAATGTTTGAGGAAAGAGGGTAAAATATAATTAGAAACATGTATTGTAAAGTGTAGCAGAGAAAATATATTTATTTTATTTGTACAGTGGTAAATGGCGTCATGAGGCATTTCTATTATAAACCAAAGCAATGAGGATTATTTCCTACGTCTATACAATGTTGTGACTCGTAATGAATTTTTGTTATTTTTAAATATGCAACTGAACATTTGTATGAGTCAAACTAGAATGGTTAGTTAAAATGATTTAACATTAACTTAATTTGTGTCTTACTTACATTTGATTTACACATTTTAATAATTCAACTAATAACAGAAAAACCAATTAAATTTGATCACGAACTTTATTTTATCAATAATCAGTATTAATAATGATGCGTACATTTTATAAAATACACAAATTTAAATTTAACATTGCTTTTAACAGTAAGACTACGTATACGTAATACACTATTTTATCTACAAATTAGTTTAACTCTTTTATATCCTTTGTTTATTTCTTTTAAGTAGCTATAATTGTATTACTTATCCCAAGTAGAGGCACCTACTAGCTGCAATATGCAATTTCAATTATGTATAACTCAAAATGACCTATAAGTTCTGAAATTGTTTGCCTTTTATCTTCAGCAAGTGTGATTGAAATCGATTAATCATTTACTCCAAAAAGCTTAAAACTAATCTATAACTATCATGAGTATATGAGATACACTTTAATAACAAACTATTTTATATACCAAATATATCGTTGTATATTTAATCACACAATGAAATTAAAGTTAATTGACGGAAACTTGTTAAAAAAAAAAAAAAAAAAAAAAGTTAAAATGCTGACCTTTCCTCAAGAATGAGAATTTACGAATATTTAAAATTTCCCGAATACGAATAAAAAGTCCCGGAAATAATTAAAATTTGATTTTTATAAATCGTTGCGGAATCGTTTAGTTTTAAATAGAACTCTGCAGCTATAACTTACTTAAGCAAAATTTTCTCAAACTTAAAACTCTATCGCAATTATTTAGTTGAATTTGAGTTTACGAACACTAAATTGATAAATTAAATTTTTAAAATATATGAATGCAATCGAGAAAATAAAACTATTGAAGATACAAAACCCTCTGGTTTTATATAAATCGAATAACGGTAGAGTCCGTCAGTACATAAAAACGTACACAATGTCGGTGGAGTACATAAAGACAGTTTTATTGAAGAGGAGGTTTTACTGTAGCAAAGAAGAAGGGCTCAACTACTGTGACTGAAGCTACTGGACAACTGTTTGTCCTTTCTTTGTTTGGGTCGATCTACAATGTAGCAGTGTATTCATTCCCTTCATTGATATTTTATTTAAATTGAAAAACAAAATGTTTTCAAAAAATTAACGCATTTCGTGTATGAAAATATTGTAAGAATTAAATAACTATATATGTTATTACTTTCTTACTTTAGCTTAAGAATATTTTCCTAGAGTAGAAACTGTTCACAACTATGGTGGGAACAATTTGAAAAAAAATTATACACCAATAAATTTAGAAATCTTTAGTAAATTTTCAAAAATCATAAAAGTAGCTGCTATACATATTTGAATCAGTGAGTAAGTTATAAATTATAGCAAGATATTATTTTTGAATAGTTGTAGTTCACTTAACCTTCTGTCAATATTTACCAGTAGGTTTCACTGAAACATAAGTCACTTTGGTATTACCACAGCGGACCCCTAGGTGACAGTTGTAAGTATATTTCAACTAAAATACATATCTATTCATATGTAGTAACAATTAATACGTTTATACTTGAGCATTAGGGGGAATAAGGGAGGAACTGACAAGGTGCTAGCTAAGCCATCGCATGGCAAACTGGAGAAGTAACTATCCAACACACTAACTCGACATACATTTAGCGCATTACGTGAAGTGACCTCTGTTTCTTTATTATCTGTATATGGCCTCCATTTATGGTTTTTTACCTTAGACGCCATTCAATGCTCAGTTGCCTTTTCAAAGGTTTGTAACCTTCAACAGTTAACATGAGTTTGACTGTTATAATGTAAAACAAAGAGTATTTTTATATTTTTATTTTTATATAAACAAAAGAGCTTTAAACTCTAACTGCTGCAACTAAGTAACATTTAGTCGTCGTGGATACTTGAGTAGACGATAGGCCAGGAGTAAAGTGGTAAGCTCCACTCATTACGTCATCGTTCTAAGTGGTCATTGGTGGGCCAGTCACGTGGTGGGGACTGAAATCTAGGACAGCTGGAATTATAGTTGGCATGAGGGACAAAATAAGCCGTGATAGGAGTGAGGATTCAGCTGATGTAGGCAGTTTGTTTTCATTACCGAGTTACATTGGGGTTATATTATAATGTAATTTACTATATTATTGTGTTTTTGTCATATTATATTTGAAATACTTATAATGTTCAGTGACCTACGGTGAAATTGAAATACTATTTATACTTACATTATTGTTTTATTTACATATTACTGCATTTGCAAATTTTAAATTATATGCTTTTGTAGCGTAAAGTGGTGGGACGCTCCCCTTCCACTGATGAAATCCCTGTATGCACTAAATATATACAGGTAATTTCCGTCCGGCCAAATTATAGCTTAATTATCGGTTTTGTTGTAACTTAAGTGTGAAAAAAGATATATTTTATGAAATTATGAACAAAAGAAAACGTTTTGGGGATACCGAAAAATGGGTTTGAAAAAAAAATCAACTAAAACCCGAATAACCAAAGAGAAGAAAAAATAGTGCGATAAATGTGTGTGAATTAGTAATTTATCCAATTTGCCATGTCCTTTTCACCACTAAATTCTCAAGGATTAAAAGTAGTGAATGCATGAAGATGTAAAATAGTTAAAACTCAGCAGAGCGTGTCGATATTTTAGAACAGCAAATATATTTTTAATATATGCCTGATCAAAATTTAATCAACACATTTTTGTAATGCCAATAGAAAGTGGTCTTTTTGTTTTTGTAAAATTTATGCAAAGTTGTTAAGTCTGTGACGAGCCAAAGTTTCTAATTTAGTTTAAAAGATAATTTACTTTTCTTAATAAGTGCAGCCAAGTCTCGCCTGAGAAAAGAGTTCCACTCCAACTCGGCCGTAACACCACTGCAGCAGTTTCGTATTGACACAAACCGAACTCTTTGGACTTTACTGTACTTTGCCCACGACAACTTTCTTGGAATACCAGTTTTGTTGTATAACATTTATTAAAAACCTTATTGGTGTTTGTAAATACTGTATTTTTGAAATATGGATGGATATAACTAAACACGTCCCAACCATTATGGATATATATAAACAAGGTTCCTACTGTTATGGATATAAATAAAGACGGTCCATACTATAATGGATATAAAAAAATACGGTCGCTACTATTATGGATATAAATTACATGGTCCATACTATTATAGATATAAATAAATTCGTTCCAAACTATTATGGATATAAAAAAACACGGTCCATAATATTATGGATATAAATAAACACGGTCCAAACTTTTATGGATATAAATGAACACGGTCCATACTATTATGTATATAAATAAACACGGTCTCTACTATTATGGATATAAATAAACACGGTCCATACTATTATGGGTATAAATAAACACGGTCCATACTATTATGGATATAAATAAACACGGTCCATACTATAATGGGTATAAATAAATACGGTCCATATTATTATGGATATAAATAAACATGGTCCCTATTATTATAATATAAAAATAAATCTCGAATCCGATAAATAGTCCAATAAATCCTGACAACTCAAGGAAAAAATTTAAAAACATTTATGAATAAAACTGGATTAATTCTCTTTCGCAACTTATTTATTAAATTATTTATCAAATCATTTATGTGAACTTAAGTTTAAAAATTTTTCTGTAACTCACACATTCCTTGACTCACCTCGATTGGAACTTTTAATAGTATTCAATAGCATAGAAGAATAAATAAGATTGTTATATAATGCTGTCAGACTATTGAAACATTCCACTGTAAAGAGTTCGAGTCAGTGCAACAGTCATAAGAACAATAAAATGAACAATCTTCAATAGAACAAAACATATCTTATAGAGGGTGGTAGGAAAAATGTTAATAAGATTTAGTAGATACGTTTTAATAATACCGAAAAGACAGACCACTACTCAGAAAGAAGCATGGCCAAGTATTAACAAAACTTTCACTAATAGTTCAAATTAACTGATGTGAAATAAAATAATTTCATATAAATTATATACATAGTTTAACCATAGATAACTTGATAAATAAATGTGTAAATATATTGTCAACCAGACAGTATCAAATAACTACAATGCAAACATAATATTTAACATTTGGTTTCGGATATCATTGTCTATATTATATCAGCCTGCATTGTAATGGCATTGTCACAGTATCTGTTGACAGAGCAGATAAAACACAGAGACGTGTGTTGTGATACGAATCTGTTTCGATTGTTCCCTTTTTGGTATCACCGATTTACATGAGGTAATCACAGTGATTGGAAAACACCTCAATCACTGGAAACGTTTGCATTTGAAAACTGAAACCAACTAAACTATCGACCAGAAATTTGTTATAATTTAATTAATTGTATTATTTATTATTTGTGTATCCTAATAAAACATATGTTATATATTATATAAATATGCCTAGTACTTCCATAGGTGGGTGGGAGGGTCATCACCATAGCACGTGTATGGGTGGGTGGGAGAGTTATAACCAGAGAAGGAATATGGGTGTTTGAGAAAGTCCGTATTGAGTGGGTGGGTGGATCATCACCACAGTACGTGTATGGGTGGGTGGGTGGGTGCATATTTCGGCAGGGTTGCAAGTATATTACGAATACCCGACTAATTAAGGCATGTTGCACGTTTTTATTCTCTAAGACTTGATTAGATTATCTAGAATGTAAATAAATAAGAATGTCCCCAAGAAAACTTGTCGTAAGGATGAAGATATTTCTCATGTTTTGAAGGAACTCTACTTGTAAAAAATATTATACATTTCAGAATAGAAGAAAGTCCACTTTTAAAATGAGAGTTTATAATGCACGTTTTATTATTTAAAATTGAAACATAAATTTGAGCCTGAATCAGAAGAATTTATGCCACTCAGTGTAATTCATTCTATAGTGCTTAGGCTAGCATTAGAAGAAAGTACCATATTTATAGGAAAACTTCCACTTAGTAGAGTAAGTACGTATCATGTAAATATCAAGAGTTCACAGTTTGCGGACTGCTACGGGACAATCGATTGACAACTGATGATCCCTATAAATACCACGTTTATTATGTATAAAGAAACAAACAAAGTGTAATGGGATTAAAAAAATAAAACTTTTTTAAGACAAGAAGTATAATTAGGGTTATGTAAAATAACTTTTAATGTAACATTAATTTACTCCCATGTAAGTATATGGTTCATTATTTAAATTTGTTCTTTGATTTACATATTATTATTGGAGAAACATGGTAAATTGTGAATAAGGCTTAAGTTTAGAACGAAGCAAGTTGATTCTTGAGTCAGCTTCTGGATAGGACAAAACCGTAACTCAGGACAGTAAATTGGTCATATTATGAAAACATCTGAGGTAATAAAAGTTATAAAAGTAAATAAAATGAATACAAAGAAAACCTCAGCATTCAAATATTTTTTAAACGTGTCATGTATGAAATACAGCACTCTAAAAGACAAATTAATAATTATTTACTGTACGAATCGGCTTTTCAAACTTTTCAGACTTGGTGACATCTCGGGCATAATTCTCTCTCTAAGTGAAGTGAAACTGACATCGAGTTAATTAGTTTTTACTTTGATTAAATACTTTTTTACTACTTAAATAAAGTTGCGGATTATTTCCAAACAAATATTTATTGCGATTAAATATGGTTAAACTTTAATTTATGTATTTAAAAAAGGGTATTTATGCACTTTCTAGACGTCTCGCCAATCTTGATTTTTTTGTCACCAGTGAGTATAATCAGATCTATATTTTAACAGATAACACTTTTTATTCCATGGAAATAACATTTTATACGAAAAAAACGAAAATTATAAGTTTTTGAAAATGTTATTTTTCGAATTATCTTCATTATTTTTCGTGATTTTTTTCATATTCTTTTTTAGAAATGTGATGTAGTTTTTTTGTGATGAACACGAATTTGAAAACCATGTTGGTCTGCAACAATTATGTCGAGTTATTATGGAAAATCTACGTTCACGGAAAATTACCAATGGTGCCCATATACCCAATGGTAATAGGAGCTATGACTAGCCACCAAAAATTCTCATGTATTCCTGTCGGAGTGACTCCAGCCAGGCACCTGAATTTATTGCAAATTATGAATTTTTGTTGAACATGTTGAAGATTAGGATAATTTAGGTTATGTTTGGTTAGGTAAGTAAAAAAGTGTATTTTTCTGGCCGAAAATTTTAATGAAAAACCAATTATATATTCTTGTTCAGCATTAAAAAAAGTAAAATGAAAATTTTTTGAAAAATTCCAATAAAAAATATTTTCTTCACTGTCACACATCTAAAACAGTTTTTAGATTTTTCAGTAAAAAAAAACGAGTTTTCCGCGGTTGAAATCAACCTCCTCAAAAATTATAAACTCATATTTCACCACTTTTTCAACAAGAAATCGCATTTTCAGAAGCGTTTAGAAATGCATAATTACCCATAAAAGTCCATGTTTATAATTGAATGCATTTTTATTTTTCTGATTGCATAAACGTATTCTCTTTTGTAACAAAGGCAATTATGACTTAAATAGAACGACTACTTAAATTTAAAGTATTTAAAATAAATAATTCTAAAATAAGAAAATTGCTCTTTGAATAAATTTGTATACTAAATATAAAACAACAAAGAATAAACAATCTAATTTGGTCAGTGTCTAGTTACATTTAAACATGTAATTAGTACTATCTTTAATTAATTAATAAGTAAAACCAATTATCTTCCTGCAAGACTCCTTAAGTTTTACTACAGGAAAGTAGAACTAATTATAAAGGGCATAAATTTAAACGAATTATTGTTGCATTTTATGTGTTGTTTATTTATAGAACTAGATAAAATAGATGATTGCCTTGTGAAGCAAATAATTATAATTATTAGAACTTTCCCAATATTAAAAAAAAAAAAAAATAAAATAGGTCGTAGTATAAAAACATGAAAGAGGCGAATGAAAAAGAATTTTGGCCTAATATTTTTTAAAAATTGCTTTACTTCAAGTTTGTTTAAGTGTTATGAAAAGTTTTTGTAGTTGAATAACGAAAATAAATAACAATCTTAAACTTGTTCTTTAAAGAAAACCTAAATGATTTTTCAACAGGTAATGAGTGAACGATCCAACGTAATACACGTTAACTTTTTAACGTTTGTTTAAAAAAATGGCAACCTTAAAATAAATTAAAAATGTATGAATATAATATTTAAAAGAACATAGCTATGGTTTTATTAGAAACTAAAACACTGGCATAGATTTATATAGTAAAGTAGGTACATGGTTTATAACTATGGTATTATTGTACAATAGAACTAATTAATGGTATAATCATAACTTTCATATCCTATGGTAACAAAATTTTGTTAACACTTAAAAGCATAATTATGCTTTTAAGTGTTCTTAACTTAGTTTTAATTAACAATTTTTTAGACCACTTTTAAAATAAATTAAGTGTTATTCTGAGTAATAGTTACAATATTTTACCCTCTTTATTTTTAAAAACTTATTAACGAGGACTGTTTAAATATACAGTATAAAATTCAAACAAATAAATAATTTAAAATCAATATGACACATAATAGGGAGTATTGTAACTAAATCTGAAATAAAAATGTCACCATTTCTTACAATAACATTTCCAACTACACACTAAATGCTTACTAATCCTAAGACCATACCATACTGGATAGGCAACATTGCACCCATTACTAACATTTCTAAGAGGTAGATGGGTTGGCTAACCTGAGTAACTATTTAACAACGAAAAAAGAATATCAGCTGACTATCCTAACCTCATTCTACAAACCAAACCAACTGTAATTTCATGAGTGTTACTCTTGCAATATAGTTCCTGCTCATATTGTCATGGATAGAAAATATAACACCATAAAAAAAAAAAAAAAAATAAAAAAAAAATAAAAAAAATAAATAAATAAAATAATCTCACTATATTATTCATCTACCAAATAATCCCATTCCCTGTGTTTTATGTACATTAATTACCAACTACTAATCAATTGTAATGTTCTTTTCTCACAAATAACTAACTATAAATATATAATAATTATACAATTATAAATAACAAATTATAAAATATATACTTTTAAAAGAATATATTTGTAATTTGTTTTTGCTGTTATGGCAGATATGACATGTAAATAAGACAATTCCAAATAGGAAAAAAATAATCACAGGCGTGTCGGTTTTGATTAAATAGAAAAAATAATGTAATGAAAAATAAGAAAAAAAACTTAAAATGTTTATTCTTTAAATAAATAAGACACCGTAAAAATTAACGTCAATCAACACAAATATATTACAATATATGTAGAAAAGTTCACAAATATATTACAGTACAAGTACAAAATGCACAAATATATTAGAATATAATCACAAAATTCACAAATAAACTAATATATAAGTACAAAGTGCACATATTGTACTAATTTTGTACTTATAATATAGTATATTTGTGCATTTTGTGCTTATATCGAAGTATATCTACAATCAATCATTTGATTGAAATCAAATCTCATTATTGATAGTTGTACGTACATTATTACTACCGTTGACGGGAGATGTTGTTCGACGCTATCCGTCTGGAGGGGGGGGGGGTTTAAACAAGATAATTTACATTCAAGAGAGGGCTGCTTTCCCGTGCCACCCCACCAATCTTGGGGACCAAATTATAAACTTATGTTCATCAAGGTTTTGATAACTTTTCACCAAGCTGTTGGCCGGTGATGAGTTGCTCGGGAAGCGATGTGACTGGTTGGAATATTCATGCAACACGTTCATCCCTTCCGTCGCAGTTTATTTACAAATTTACCCCTTCATGACACTTTCAAAGTAAGAAATACACAGCTGAGTGACGCGTTTGTTATAAACAAGCAGAATTATGGGTTCTTAACTTTTGTCTGTATTTTAAAAGAACCTCTTTTAATATTACTAACTTTTTGTTTTATTGTACTCGTATATTAAACAATTGTAACTTTTAAGATAATAATTATTAATTAATACTGTTAATAGTTGTTTGTATATTGTTTGAATGATTTTATATAACTTGCTTAGTGAATATCAACATTAAGGGTTTTTGTACAAGCAGTCTTAGGGATTTAGTTCTAGGTTTATCACAACTGTCAATAGGAGTAGCAAAGGGCCTGCCTCACTAACACATATACCTATCCCGTCTCCTTCTCACTGTTCCCGCCGGCCCCACCCCACTAACTGTACAAAAGTACATAACTCCATCATTTATAATAAACTTTAGTAATGGAGTTTGTAAACTTATAATCCACACTTTCAGTCAAAGATAACTGACAACTTTCAAAGCAAAACTTGTACGGATGTTATTTATAGAACAATTATTGTTTATACTTAAAATATATTTGTTCTATATGGTTAGGTTAGGTTTATTTCTTTATTTACGTTTTATTCTAAACTAAATTGGTTAGTATCTTTCCTACATTAACACTTATAAATTTATCGAAATCCGTGGTTGCTGAATGAGTTATGTTCCTACAAAGGTCAAATTAGCTACTTTAGGTAATCATATCTCGTTTATGACAATATTTTGAAATTTCCCATAGCAAATTTATTACTTATAAAAAGATTAATACTTTTAATAAAATAATTGCAAAATTAAGTTTTGATCGAATATCTTTAAGTACACACAAAAACTGTAATCTTAGTCTGAAAACTGTAATAAATATTTTGTTCTCTGATTTTAAATAACTCACCACAAAAACTTGATAAAGTGGATAGGGATTATTCTAGTTAAAATGTTTTTTATTGAAAGAATAAAATTCAATATTTTGTTTGTTAGTAGATATGTGGTGAACATATAATGAATAATTTGTATATTAAACCAATTATTTGCCAATAAAAATATTTAATAAACTACTATTAATTTTTAAATTAATACATCAACTAATTTTGTCAGCGAGCCACCTGTGGCTGTAGATGTAAGGGATAGCTGATGAGTTTCATAAAAGGTTTATAAATGCTGGCCTCCTCCCCACGACATCGTAATGTAGTTTACATTAGTTTTACGTAAAATTATACTTCTGGTGAAAAAAACATAAATTGAATAAAAATTAGTTGGTATTTTATACAGGCCCTTCTTTACTAGCAGAATCATGGTAAAATATGGCCTCTTGAAGGAATGAACAACTGAACTAATGAAAACTACCCTGGTACCATACACATATAAAATAAACATTATCTTTTCATACAAAAGCTTTTAAAATATTATTTTTACTGTAGAAATATTATACTTTAGTAGTTAATATATGTTTATGTTGTTTTTACAAGTATTTTGTTTTTATGTACATAATTTTCTATTAAAAGATTGTAATATATTTCTTGAATTATACTGGTTAAATGGTTAAAATTAGGGTTATATTTTACAATACGATGAAAAAAATAGTTTTTTCATCATATTTTGGTTTATGATGATAAAAATGTACCCAATAACGTCGTGTTTGGATTTATTACTTTGACCCCGACTAATTACTTGTATTTTAATCGATCACTTCTTGGAAACATATTAACCACCCTGAGTCAGACTTCCGTTGCGTAAGCCCAATGTTCCAAGAGACGGCACCGTGATAAACAAGTTCCTCTTGTGATACTTGTTATATGAAAACCAAGTAACTAATAAACCATATTAAAATACTATTTTTGTAATATATAATGCAATTTTATTGCCATACTGTTATACAAAACCAGCTTTATTGTTATAAACTTTAAACAAAAACATATAAATTGTTTGTTTTTGATCAAATTTATCCTTGTTTGATATCGTTAGTCTTATTTTTTATATACTATTCAAACATTCCATCAAATTTTGGTAATTATGATTCGATTATAAAGGTTAGTTTATCTATTGGGCGACCTAGTAGGTGACTTCTTAATGAAACAGGACGGACATCTTAGAGAGCCGTTGAATGGTCGTCCGGGGCAGTCACAGGTAGCCGAGGATGAGGAGGCAGGTTATATCATACATATTATTCGGCTTAAGATTGCAGAATGCAAATTCCAAGGTTCGAATTCCAAACTCGTTAGACAGTTAGCATTACCTTTGAACTATTTGAACTGGGAAGTAAAAAAAAACAAAAAACAAAAAAAAAAAACATTAAAAGGACATTAAATTATTTACGGAATAAGTTAAATATGTATAACAATTTTAATCGCAATTCAAAACAAAAGCGTACTTCATCCTTTAAATTGACGATTTTTATTTACAAGATGTTAATCGCTTAAGAAGGGGTTGGTAAAGAGATTACCTGTCTGGATTAATAATTTATTACTTTACATAACGTGCAAAGTGGCTTTAGAAAACGGCTTCGATGAGAGCGACCTACATCACTGCAAATCCGCACATTGACAGGGGCTGTCCGCACCGCTAACAGTCGCAAATGAATATCCGTGGTTTTCAACGATTGGGCCAATTCGGGGAAATATCTCACTTGTTACTAATTGCTCTAATTCTTGGAAAGAAACATTTTACTGCGGCCATTCCGAGAGAGAAATGTTGAATCCTTTATGGATTCTGCAAATGGCAATTCACGGATAAATTGTATAATATGACAATTACATCTCCATTCAATAAATAGTGTGCTTAATTATGATATTTTAGAATAATTTAGTAAAATTCTCATTTTTAGATGATTATGGGATAGAAAGATTTTTATTAACGTGTATGTCATTCATTACAATGCAGCCAGGTTTTATATTATTATAAGAAAAATAACATTGTTTAACTGATTTAAATAAACAAATAATATATATTAGAAAAGGTTTACTTATTTTTAAGAACAATAACTTTTTAAAATTATAATTATATAAAAGCATTTATATAAAATTGACGGTCAATATCTTTATTATATTTGTATTTGAACTACTTTCATGTTTAAAATAATGTTTGTCTAGCCACACCCTTCTGTTTCAATACATTAGGAAATATAATCTACATGTCAACTACACTTCCTCATATATATATATAAATAACTAAAATGCCTTTATTTCTAAAGCGTTTCTCAATACTAAACTATTTTTGGATAAACTTAATGTGATATTTTTAATTTAAAGAAGTATAATATAACTAAAATAAACTACATAGTGATAGTTAATTTAATTATTAAAATAAATTGAATTTTAAAACTGTCAAAACTCTAAAACATTTTCGGATACAAAAGGCAAGACAAAATAATACTACGCATCCTATTTGTCATATATATATATATATATATATATATATATATATATATATATATATATATAATTTGTAGTATGTTGAACATTGCACTAAAACCACAGAGAAAAAAATACATTGGTCACTCTCTCATGCTACGGCGAACCCTTTTTTATACATCTGTAGTAATAATAACTGCGTATTACTCCATGATTTGTGGGTAACAAAGGAGGGACAAGGTGCAGCCCCAGCCAACATAAACTAGTGAAATAACTACTCGACCTACATTTTGTACACTATTGGATGCGACCTCTGTTTCCTTCTTCTCTGTGACTAAAACTAAGAGTAAACCAATGACGTGTGAGCAGGAGGACTGCCGTAGTACAAAATGTAACCGTTTTATAACTTTGTGGTAAACGTATAGTAAGCTTATTATAATGGAGTGATTTTACAGTTTAAATCAGGGGTTCCTAACTTTTTTGAAACTGCGTACAACTTGAAAGTTTTTTAAGACTGGCGTACCTCCGAACACCGGGGGAATGGGGGGTAGTATGTGGAATCGAGCAAAGTTTTAAACAATTACAATATCCCGTTAATGCAAAGTAATAATATTTTTAATACGTGGTTGACAGGAACGTTCTAAACATTACAGGTTCTTGTAAATTTCCTGAAACAAAGTTTTATTGGCTTCTAGAGGTTGTAAAATTAATTAATTGGTCACGAAGGGTTACACTTTTGAAATGTATAGTTACGATCAATTAATTTTACGAGTGGGTAAATACAGTAATTGAAATAAATTCTGGAGGCTATGGAATATTGTTTCAAGAAGTTGTTGAGACTTAATTTTGAAAAGTTAAAATTCTAAAAATTATAAAACTTTTGGAAAACATTCCTGTTAATCCCGCATAAAATATAATTGCATGAAATTAACGGGTTATTTATTAATAAAAGTACACAGTTGATGCTAGTGAAAACTAGATAACATTTTGGTACAATTTTTTGTTTGAAATAGGATCAAAAGTATTAAAACTTGTAATAAAATTTTAAAATGCATATGACAACGTAAAATTAAACGAGAAAACAATGGTGTGATTGGAATTTTCCTATCCCTCGTAGATTCTTACTAAACAACCTTCAAACTCGGGTACACTTAGTTTCTGTACCGTCAGTAACTCCTACTCTACAAAAATATCAGAGATGAAACCTCGAGAAAGTTTTCGTGTTTGAAGGGTGAGTGGATATTTTCAGTACAACCCCACCCACGGATTTATTACGTCAAACTGGCGGAAGATAACTGAGAGCAAGCACACTTGGAAATACCTTTCACATATTTCACAAGGCCTACTAAATTGGGTAGGTAACCCGTCGATATTGTGGCCTGTGGGAAGGTTGTCATGCATAAGTAGATAATTGAATGGCGTTTTGGTCGACTGCGTAGTGGTTGGAATATCTTCTATATATGCATACAATTAATTGATGGTTGTATTTGCTCTTGTACTGATGGATTTTTTTCATTTTTGCCATTAGTATGGTATGGAAATAGTCTTTGAATTTTTTTATCGGAAGGTTTTTGTTATTTATAACGCATATATGTAAGGGATTATTACATGAATTATATATCCTTCACTTCATCTGAAATAAAAGTACATTACAGTAAAAATAAAGTACCAAATAACAAAGTCTCCACTTAATATTTATTTTTAATTATTTGTCTACACAATCTAGGCTTTACCAAGTTATACAAAACCATTGGCCGAGGTCCTATGGAAAAAAATGAAAACTAAACGTAGTACAGAAAAATACATGTACCCCACTGAAATTGTGTACATTGTTATATATTTAAAGGTAAAAAGATGTTTCGATGCCCTTTTTTGTATGATTCTTAAATAGGTTATTTATAAAGCAATAGTTAATGTAAGGCGTAATAGATTATCATCCGATCATTAATGTTAAACATATGCAAGGACAGTATTACTTATATGTTTATTACTTATTTATCAAATTTAATCTTGATAAGATATAAATTAATTCGCGGTATTTTCTGTGTTCTTAAAAAATTTGATTGAAAAGGAAACATACATTTCCACATTGTGATAAACTTCCAGAATATGAGTATAAAATATTATAAGTAATATTAGTAGTTTTTAAAGTATGAAAATAAACAGCTAATTTAATGTGTTTTTTTCTTAAAAAGGGCTAACAAGTAATACTTCGATAATATTGCCAGTTAGTTTCTTAGTTTGCGCAGTGCGTGTGTAAATATAAGTATACAGAGGACTAATTTTATTTCATTTGAGTAATTTCAAACCCATTCTCTTATTTTGTAATTTGTTATAGCAAAAATTAAAACTAAACGTAGTACAGAAAAATACATGACTGTTTTTTGGAATTTTTAACAGTATAATAAAAATGATATTATAATACAACGACTCAGTAAATATAACAAAATATAATTTTTAATATACTTAGGCTTACATACTACAAAGAAATATATTGAAATAATGATTGCCGCTAAACAATATTTTGACGCTTTGAAGATTATTAAAAATTATCTTACGAGTATTATTGAGAGTTTTATCACAAAATTCAACTGATTTATGAAATCGCTTCAGGTAGATAAATATTGAAAGAAGAACGATATCCAATTTGATTCTGTCAAACTATTTAACCGATCATACTGCATCCATCTGATTCCGTTATCTCATTGCCTCATCTAGGCAGGTGGAAATTCCTGTAAAAATGTTCATAGCTGCAAAAGAGTTTAATCGATGGGTTTGAAGTTTATTCCTTCATTGTTGGAATTTGATCAGATACTAATTAACCTAATGATCTTTCTGACATTTGTATTGAAATTACATATATATTTTTACGCCATTACATTATAATTAGTTAATTAATTAATAAATTACACAAATTAGATATATAATGACTTAATTCTGCTTTGTTCCATGTAATTTTAGGTCAGGGCCAGAAAATTTTGACATGAATGAATACCTTGACCTGGACAATATGTAAAATATGTAAATTCTAGTCGGTAGCGTAGTTGGTTCAATCCCAGCTTCATGTGCTAAAGGTTCTCAGTTCGATCCCAATCAGAGTCAATACATTTTGAGAAGGATCAGCTGATAATCACCGGCTGTTCATTTGTCATTGGGCTATTGATTAATGACACTTTCTAAGGAATAGTCGGCCTTAGTTTGTAACAATGACTACATTCGCTCATCTACACTCATCACACTCATTCGAAATCCATATTCACCCATATCTTGACGATCGGCGTCTTACGAATAAATAAAAAAATAAATAAATAAATGCACTTATAATTGATGTAGAGCTTTTGCATTTCTATAAAATTTGTGCCAAATGCCAACAATAAACTTTAAAAATAAAAGTACAATAAACGCTTCTTTACAACTTTATTTTTAAAATAGCGATTAAAAAAACTACATAAACAATTTTTACTCTGAAGATGAGAATACTGTCCATAGTTACAAGTTTAAGTGACAAAATGTTCGGTTTAGAGATTTATTTGCCTGTTATCACATTTACATACTAAAGAGGACATACTTACAGTTTTCACTAAAAGTAAACACTTATTTTTTTATACTATATTTAAACAAAACTGATTGATTTAACAGGTAAATCTAATCAAGTAGAAAGCATGTAATGTAAACGTTAAATAGAATCGATCGTAGATGGGTCGTAGAAAACACAACTGCATAATATAAAAGTTCTCAGTTTGAACCCAATTAAATTTATACTAAGCTTTTTGTATTTTGAATTCTGTTAACTTGTCATTAGGCTATGACCAATGACACTTTGTAAGGAATAGTCAGCCTTAGTTTGTAACAATGACTACATTCATTCATCTATACTCATCACACTCCTCGAGATCCATATTTGGCCATATCTTGATGATCGTCATCTTTAGAAAAAAAACAACAATAAAGATTTATTTAACACCGTAAGGTGTAAAAACTTTGTAATATTGTTTCTGACAACCTAAAAGTGAACGTAAAAACATTTACTAATTTCATTTACTTTCCTCATAGTGATAGAATAATACATCGAAAACGAGTTGGTGTCAAGTTTCATCCCTAATATTATTTATGGAATGTTACATTCAAGCTAATGTATACTTAATTACTGTACAAATTACATATATTTTAACTTCATATCCTGGAATAAACAAAGCAAGTTTAAGCGGGAAATTTACGGTCAGGCTTGTGGAGGAAAACAAGCGCGACGGTATCACTGGCAGATGAAACTTTTATTTTTAAAATGGGGTTTTAATGAAAAGTTTCAGTTTGTCCTTGTTAAATAAACTAGATAGCGATAGTGCATGTATGGTACAAAACTAAGCTCTTTTATAGCAAATATTAAACAGAACTTCATTATCAAACATATTCAAAATATAATACAATATTATGTACGTAAAACTTATGAAAATTTATTTACATGTTGTTAATAAAATATTTTAAATAAATACATAAGAAAAATATAGAAATGTTTATCATAGTAGTTGTGAAAAAATATTACAATAATCAAACTATTTAAAAATCTACTTAAATATGCACATATATTGAATATTGGTAGGTAATGTCAGAGCCATTTTTCAAAATTTAATATTTTTAGAACATTTTACAAACACAATTAAAGTTACCCACTATGAATTTAAAAAAAAATAATTGGATTGGTAGTTGTATGAAAATGTATTTTAAAGATGGACTTAATATATCAACTATCTTATCCAAAATAGTTCCAAATTTGAAGAAAGGATATTAATTTAAAATGTGCATTGGAGAGTAAAATATATCTTTTAACAAAATTCGTTAATATATATATATATATATATATATATATATATAATATATATATATATATATATATATATAAAACCTTGACGAACAAAACACTGAGACGGATAGTTCTGTGCTGTAAAATCCATTATAGTTGTGATATTATTTGATAAAATGACATGGAACAAAGCAGAATTAAGTCATTATATTTCTAATTTGTGTAATTTAATAATTAATTAACTAATTATAATGTAATGGCGTAAAAATATATATGTTACTTCAATACAAATGTCAGGAAGATCACTGGGTTAATTGGTATCTGATCAAATTCCAACAATGAAGAAATAAACGTCAAACCCATAGATTAATCTCTTTTGCAGCTATGAACATTTTTACAGGAATTTCCACCTGCCTAGATGAGGCAATGAGATAACGGAATCAGATGGAGGCAGTATGATCGGTTAAATAGTTTGACATAATCAAATTGGATATCGTTCTTCTTTCAATATTTATCTACCTGAAGTGATTTCATAAATCAGTTGAGTTTTATGATAAAATTCACAATAATACTAGTAAGATATTTTTAATAATCTTCAAATCGTCAAAATATTGTTTAGCGGCAATCGTTATTTCAATATATTTCTTTGTAGTATGTAAGCCTACGTATATTAAAAATTGTATTTTGTTCTATTTACTGAGTCTTTGTAATATAATATCATTTTTATTATACTGTTAAAAATTCCAAAAAAACAATCATTTATTTTTCTGTACTACGTTTAGTTTTCATTTTTTTCTATAACAAATGACAAAATAAGAGAATGGGTTTCAAATTACTCAATGAAATAAAATTAGTCCTCTGTATACTTATATTTACACACGCACTGCGCAAACTAAGAAACTAACTGGTAATATTTTCGAAGTATTACTTGTTAGGCCTTTTAAAGAAAAAAACACAGAAAATTAGCTGTTTATTTTTATACTTTAAAAACTACTAATATTACTTATAATATGTTATACTCATATTCTGGAACTTTATCACGATGTGGAAATGTATGTTTCCTTTTCAATCAATTTTTTAAGACCACAGAAAATACCGCGAATTAATTTATATCTTATCAAGATTAAATTTCGATATATAAATAATAAACATATTAGTAATAAACATATAAGTAATACTATCTTTGCATATGTTTAACATTAATGATCGGATGATAATCTATTACGCCTTACATTAACAATTGCTTTATAAATAACCTATTTAAGGATCATACAAAAAAGGGCATCGAAACAAATTTTTACATTTAAATATATAAAAATGTACACAATTTTAGTGGGGTACATAAAGACAGTTTTATTGCAGAGGAGGGTTTACAGTGGTAAAGAACGATCCGTCAAATACACTGATGGAAGCTACTGGACAGCTGTTTGTCCTTGCTTTGTATGGTGCAGTCTACAATAAATCTGTATTTAAGTTCTTTCTTCTTTAGTAAGGTAACATTTAAGCGATTCTCAGTAAATAGTAACAGCTTTGAGATAGAACTCTGTTTGAGAGAATGGATTGCGAGGGGTGGGTTAAAGTTTGGAGGATTTAGCTCATATAATATGTTTGACTTTAACCCCACTCATTTCTCGCAAACGAAACTCTGATTAATAACTATATAAAAATAAATAAATAAATAAATAAAAATGTATCTAGGATTTATATTGTTTGCAGTAAAAACTAAAAAAATACTAGTAATCGTTATCTAAAATTTCTCGCAATACGTTATGCGTACAAATGTTATTTATGTGATTATGAAATAAAAAATTATTAATATTTTTTTAAGTATTGAATAAAGTCTTTAATAAAATAAAAAGGACTATTACATTTGTTTTTTTTTCTTTATTCTTGATTAGAATAGCGATTTCACAAATAACATGACTTATTAAAGACTTATTTTAGCTCTCTTCTAACCCTCAAACTTCAACACGCTCTTCCTTTAGTCTATTCACATTTATTTTGCCACTTATTTTCAGTCCTTTTTTTTTAAAAAACCATGGAGATGTTACTTAAACTTATATCGTGAAAGCTCTTTGCACACTTATAAAAAACACAAATCATAAAATATAAGTGGTTTTACAATTCTATCAAGACCCAATCGTGTTTCTTACCCTTGGCTTGTAACCCTATAAATGATATCGTGATACAATTTATTTTTAATGTACAATTTTAGAGAGTAAAAACAGTCATTTTGGTTTAAATATGAATACAACGAATTTGACACTACAATATAAAATATTTAATTATATTGCATACATTAAATATTTTTACAATAATAAATGATAAAATCTTTAATTTCAAATGTCTGATTTTGAAGGGCACTTTTATTATTTATCACTTCGTTACTGGGAGACGTTTGTTGAATAAAGCCTGTGATAATCTAATGTATCGTATCAACTATGACATCACCAACATTGATGTTTTACACTAGAGTGTGTACATGGTGTACAACAGTCCAAGTGTAACCCAGCTACTTGGGAACAACGTGTTGAGGAGATTGTAGGCGATAGGTTCTATTTCTCAATCGTTGCCACAGTCGTGGACGCTACTAGAGAAATCTGGTGTGTCCATGTTGGATGCTAGTCATTGTTTAGCTGTTGTGTAGGGAAGAGAACTGAGTATCAGGCTTGTAAGTTAGCTTGAAATCACACAAACATTAGGTAGTTCGGATTCTACGTAAAAATGTAGGTCCCTAGGTGGCCCTAGATATTGGGTTATTAATAAATAGCTAATTCTGAGGAACAGTTGACCTTGTAACAGTGACTAACTCGTTCATCACACTCATTCGCCACTATATTTTTTTCATTATGGTAGACAGGCATACAAAATAACTATGAAGAGGAGTTAGTTAAAACAAGGAGCGTGTATAACTATAGTTACTGGGATACTCCACTCACAGTATAATAATATAGGATTTTTCATATATTTATGACAAAAAAAATTTAAACAATATGTTATCGGCTTTACCAGACGGACTTCTCAAGAATTGCAAATCTAAATTGAATTAAATCAAAAATATTTTTACCCAGTATTGGTGATATCTTGAAATAATTTTATTACATACAACTCATGTTTTTAAAAAAAACTTCTACGATTTTTATTCAACAGTAAACATTTTAGTAAGGTCAAAAAATTTCTGTAAGCTATTTTATGATTTACATAGTCATAAATAAAAACAACTGTTATTTACTAGCTTTTTATAAATAACAATTAAAACATGTATACAGTACTCACAACAAACTGCCTAAGAATACGTCAGTCTCCTCATACTGATTGTACCTGAAAAATGTAAAATAAATTAGCATTTTTAAGTACTCGTTTTAGTCTAATATAATTTATCATAAAAATATATATATTTATCCAATATTTTTTAGTGTACACACGTATTTTTAATGATAATAATATTAACTGCCTTAGTTGAACATAAAAGTAAATTTTCAAGTTGTCATCTCACCCTAATAGTATTTAATTATTTCATATACCAGAAACATATACGAGAGAAAATAACAATTTTCTGCAATTGTATGCACACACGAATGATTACTTGACTCTAGGATGAATGAATATGACTTAAGTAGCATAAAATATTACTTATCATACCACAGGATCCAGTGTTTGAGCTTTAATATATCGTGGAATCCAAACGACGTGAAGAATGTCTGATTTTGATGGCTATATTGACAAATAAGGTCTTAGTCCTATTTAAATACCAGCCATTTAAATACTCTCCTTAAATGGGACTAATCTAAAAAAAAATTAAAACAATTTTAAGTACGTGTATGGCAAACATTAAAAATACGCTAAGCAATATGCTCTATAACAATAACTACAAAATATCATGTCAAACGTAATTTTATCGGAAAAAATACGTAATATATCAACGTAATTATTGGTTTTAAGAAGCAGAATCCGAAATTGCAAAAAGCACCCCAGCTCCGTATAACCCGGACACTTCAACATAATCTAATAATGACTATTTTAACAATCACCACTCAATGGACACTAAGAATACTGTGCTCGTACCTCACAAACCCAATTTTCACTATTCAAGTAGCTGGATTACAACACTACGCCTCCTAACCTAACCTAAACTAACCTAACTTATTCTAACCTAACTTAGCTTAGGAAACATTTTTAAAAAATTTAACAATCACAAAAACATCGATATACCCTTCCTACAAACCATAAAAATGGTAAAGAATTTAGAAACCTCCCCCGCAAAAGGTACACAATATTGGGATCCCCTCGATTTATCAAATTCCGTAAAATTTTTGATGACCTTAAGTGTTTAATTTAGTTTCAAAGATAGTTTAATTCATTTGTAATCTGGGCGAACGAGTCTCGCTGGAGAAAAGAGTTCCTCTTCAACTCTCTCCTAACATCACCGCAACATTATTATTCATTATTCATCTCTAAGACGCCGATCGTAGAGATATGGGCGAATATGAGGCATGAATAAGTGTGGTGAGTGTATATGAACGAGTGTAGTCATTGTTACTATCTGAGTTCGACTTAGCTCAGAAAGGACTATTTATTAATAGCCAAATAGCCAGGGCAACTATGGGACCTACAGCTTTACGTGGAACCCGAACCACGTAGTGTTGGTCTGATTTTCAGCTAACTGACAAGTTTGACACTTAGTCCTCCTCTCTACACAACACCCGAACTTTGACTACCATTCAACACGGACACTCCAGACTTCTCTAGTAGTGTCTATATTGATGACAACCATTGAGTGGACGCCGTGTCGGTATTAAGAGAACCGAGCATGGAACCTATCGCCTACAATCTCCCAAACACTTTGTCCCCAAGTAGCTGAGTTACAGCCTGCGCCACCAGTGCCGACAATTTCTTATTTACGCAAACCATACATTTAGCTCAAACTTTCCTGTAACCCAGAATGTATAGTTTTAATTAATTAAAGATAAATAATGGCGCATTTAACAAAAATCCTACGTTATTTATTACTGTACGGCACCGATCAAAAATGATGAAACAGGAATATTTAAATAAACAAAACAACTATAGTGAACATCTTATATAACTGATATATTCCTGATACTTGCATCACACGTTGAAACAATTACAATTTTACACGATTTTTATAACAATGCTTTAAGAAATAACAAATTAGTTGTTAAGATTTTAAATACATCTCAAGGTAGAATAACTTTCCCATAAATAAGAAAACTTTTTTATTGGTGTCAGCAGACAGCGGTGTGTACAGCACTGCCATATTTAGTTTAATTTACTTTATAACTGTTTCTTAGTGACTTCTAAAGGCCCTAATCACAAAACTCATTCAAATATAAAAAAGAATAAGAATAAATGTACATTCTTGAATTTATCAATACATAAAAATTATAATATTTTACAAGGTTTAATTACTATTTTTTTAATAAAAAAACTATTCATAGAGAACCTTACATTTACACTAATTTAATGAATATGTTTTACATCTTAATTATATGAACTTTTTTTGAAAGCCTATCATTCTTCTAGTGCAAAGGAGTGTTTTTTATTTTTCCTGAAATCCATCCTTCACATGGATATGAAAGTGTACAGTTCTTCAAGGTCTTCAACAATCGATACATTTAATTAAGTGGGATAGTTGCCTTAGGTTTTACTTATTGACATTTTAAGTATAATGTAAGTTGGGTGGGCGGATAGATCATCATACCTATTTTTTCTTATAGTAAGTGGGATTTAAATAAAAAAGATGGTCTGATCTTTTACAAGGCATGCTCTTAAATTGGCCTCCACATTTAAAAACGACTATCAGTAATCATGTCGCTATGGTGTAACACAGGGATTTGTTCAGGATCCTATTTTGTTTTTGATTTTTATAAATGATTTATGCAATGGAAATTGTCGTGATTTGCAGATGACACTGCCTTCGGATATGAAGGTAGTTGCTCAAATCTGCTGTTAAATAATATGAAACATGATCTAGAATTACTTCGTTATTGGTTTACTAAAATATACTTTCTGATATTAGGGGGAAAAATTAAAGAAGAATTAACATTCAATCAAAGTATTTGTTATCATAAGCTAAATTGCTACAATTCTGGCAATAATTCTTGCGATTGCTTCATTTATCATTATTATATTTAACATCATTATCATGATCACCATCAGATCATTATCATGTATTACATTTGTAAGTTATTGTTTGGAACCAAATAAAGAATTATTATGTTTCAGACTGTGAAGTTCCCTATAATTAAGTTTATTCATTTATTTATTCATTTAATTTTTTAAAAATATTAAAAAGTAATTATTATTTAAATACTCTATCACTCTGATCATTTCAAGTAATGAATAGAATTAATGCGAACTATTTTAAACCTTATAATCTTAAAAGTTGAGAACAGTTCGAGTACAGAGAAAACTAAAAGAGTAATATTAACAATGGTTTCGAAAACATAAACATCTTATAGGATCCTACTTGGTTTTTTAAGAATAGTATAGCATTTTTTTTTCATAAAATGAGAGGCCGATCTCCTTCTTAACCTTACTCTGCCTATTCCTCATAGACTATTTATATGTACGAGGAACTTATATTGACAGATTAAGGGAGCGAACCTGTAGAGTACAATGTGAAAATTACTGATAAATACTTCCAGTCTAAGCTGGATTAGAACTAACGCTATCTCTAACCCAGACTCAAAGTCCTGAAGCCTTAGACCACTCGGCCACCGGCTCGCTCTAATACTGTACAATTTGCTCTCTTAATAGTACAAAAACGACAAAAAATAAATAAAATATCCAGTAACCTTATTTTTTGGGCCTGTTAACTATCTTGTATGTTAGAAATAAATAATTTCGAGTTGTAAACACCATTTCACTCTTCTTTTTTAAGTGAAGTCAAATCTTGAAATGAAGATACTGGTAAATAAAGTTAATATAATAAATTAACAAAATAACATGATAACTTACTGCTCTTTTAATCCAATTTTACGACTTGTATCTGAGCTTAAGCCATCTCCTTGGTTATCTTATATTTATAAATGGTTTATTGGTTGTTAGTCAGCATAAAATCTTTAAAACATTTTATTTTAATGGCTACTAAAGTAAAATAATATTATAACAGTATAAAAAGTTATTATACCTTCGCAATACTGACTTGATATCTTAGAAATCAATAAACTAGCAAACCATAACGGGTTGTTTTATGATTTCTGTTCCCAATTTCAGTTTATGGCTGACATAAATGGTTAGCTAGAAGATCATCAACTAGAGCCACAATAAAGTAACCGCAATTATACCTTTATGAACTCCAATTGAGTCCTCGGCATCATGTGAATAGGGGTGGCAACAATATATCGATATATCGGACATATCAATGAATATGTTTCGATATATCGATATATTAGAATCGACATTTTCTTTCGATAATATGGGATATATCGATATTTTGGTTCGAGATATCATATCACTAAATAAATCTAGATTTGAAAATAAAAACATTTATTTTATTTAAAAATTGCCTCTTAAGCGTACAAAATAGTTATTGAAATAATAATGTAACTTCATTTCTTTTATACGTGAGTGTAACGCAATAAAATGTAGTTTATTGTAGATCAGTGGGTGGAGGTTTAGTGTTTATAAGGAGGCTAATGGAATTTTTTAAATGTTAAAAACAAATTACAACGTCATTACATTACTCTTTTTCAATTAACATAATAATTAAAGGTAACATAATAATTAAAGGTATAATTTTGACTTTTTCCATTCAACCCCACAGACTACAACTTGTTCCGTGTACATAAATGTATTTAACTTTTAGATTCGGTAGGCTATACTAAATATTTACAGCAAAACACGAGTTAATTTTTATTAGTTAATTATTATTTTGAACAGATAAATCATTTACGATTCGATATATCGGTTACCAAATATCGATATTTTTCTTTCGATATTATCGTTAGATCGATATTTGGTTTGTGATATATCGATAATTCGATTTATCGATATGTTGAAAATATTTGCCATCCCCAGATGTGAATTCCCTTGGCAGAGCGGAATATTTGGAGTAAATTGCTTGCGAGATCATCGTCATTGCCTTCAATTGAATGAAGATCATTGGAATATAAATTACGACATCCTATTTGACAGAACAGTATCAGAATATTTACGTGTTTAAATAATTTATAACTTTTTAAAATTGTGGTTAGGGTAGTGACATATATTTGTAAAATTATTTGGGTAAACAAACGAAATATCGTTGAAACCGTTAAGTGTTTTAAGTGAGTTACCATAAGTTGAGTTACATAGACATAATTAGTTACATGATTGAAGTTAAAAAAATTAGCTTAAAACATTATATTATTTATATTAATAGTACGCTTATAATAATAATAATTATTATTGCTATTATGGGTTTTCATTATAAACAACACTCCCTAAATTACTTATAATTTTTGTTCAGTTAACAGCTGGCCGATAGCGGACAAACATTTACTGTTTAAAAGTCGATGTACTACATTCGATTTATATAACTCAAACATGTTACAACTTAATTAAAACGTTTGCAGACATTATGGCCTTAAACAGTTGTTCGCATAGATCGAAATAATTATATTAATAACTTTATATTACTCCTTTGAGTTCTTATTGGAGAAATTATTTAAAGTATAAATAATTATAAAATTTTCAATACTCCAATAAAATTACTGTTGCGACGCGTTTCGCCTACAATGTAGGCATCTTCCTACATCAAGTGATTTTTGGTTGTACATTGTATATTTTGGAGCATTGAGAATATTAATATTATTTATACTTCAAATAACTAACACATGTTGAGTATCGGCTCTAATTTACTGTCCATGGCCAAATATTCTACAGGCCATGAATATTAGTAACATCTAATGGTAGATATCAGATGGCATTATTTTGTAGGGCAATTAATCAGCTATTTATTATATACTATAATCCAAATTGCATTTTAATTTCACCTTTACATGATTAAAATACTGTGTATTTATACAAATAAATAATTGTTTGTTTTTTTATTTATTTATTTATTTATTTTTTTTATTTAAAAGACGCCGATCGTCAAGATATGGGCGAATATGGATTTCGAATGAGTGTGATGAGTGTAGATGAGCGAATGTAGTCATTGTTACAAACTAAGGCCGACTATTCCTTAGAAAGTGTCATTAATTAATAGCCCAATGACAAATGAACAGCCGGTTCTTATCAGCTGATCCTTCTCAAAATGTATTAACTCTGATTGGGATCGAACTGAGAACCTTTAGCACATGAAGCTGGGATTGAACCAACTACGCTACCGACCAATTAATTGTTACTACTGGGATAGATAGATTGCAACATGCTTGTTATATTTAGCACATAAATGGGTTTAAGCAGTGCAGGGGAAACGTTCCACTGCCGTACACCTACAACATGATAACTTTACCTTCAAACCCTGGTCTGAGTACAACTTCGTTAACAGTGCTTAGTTGTAAAAAATATTATTAACTGCGTAATTGTTATTATTGACTGTTATTTGGATACAAAATAATCATTTAATATGACCATTCTCGTTAGTGTTAATCAAGCCGTGCCTGCTTCAGATGACGTAATGGGCGGGGTCTACTACTGCGCTGCCAGCACGTGACCTACAGTCTAACTAATTTCCATGATAGTTTTTAAATTAAATAACACAGGGGGAAGAGTGGTTTTCTATCTCACTTTCACCACCCACTGTTTTCACACGCATCGGTGCTTTCAATATTTCGCAATCGCAATGAACTTTCTTCAGTGGAATAGTTACCAGCAGAGGATTGTATATATAAACAATGTACTCTTAATTTAAGTAAATAAACAAACTTTTCTTTAAAAGTGTATCTACACTTTACTTTGCATAATTGCCTAACTATCATGGTTATTATGTTACTCGTTTGATATAACCTAACATATGCGTGTGAAAGCACTGGATGGTGGAAGTGAGGTAGAAAACCACTCATCCCCCTGTTATTTCATTTAACAATTGTCATGGAAATTAGGTAGACTGTAGGTCTGGGGTCAAGTCTAGCTTAACATAACAACCTAACTTAACCAAATCTATTCTGACATAATCCAACCTAACATGAAAATAAAACATTGTTACACGTTTATTTTAAATCAACTCAACAGTCCAACAACACATTATACGATGTGGGTTTAAAATAACGGACTTGTATTTCAAAGAGTGGTTATTTACAAAGAAATAACATTCCCGTCTGTCGGTATTAAACATTTATTGGCATTGCGAAGTTGACAAGGAAAATACTAAATCCTAGTGGTACAAACCGGTGGTAGGATATAAAAGTCACAGAGTAAACTGTTCATAAACAGAGTGTTTTACGGCATGTGGGAACTTTAATATTTATCACGTGACGAAAGTAAAGCCGCTTTGTGCTGCAGAAAACTTGGTCTCAGTGAAACTTGCAGCCTTTGTCTAACTGTTCACTCCCTACAGTATTTGAATAAAACATTGTCATATCTCAATGGCAAACTTGAGGAATTTTAACAGGAGCATGATAATGCGGCACTCAAGTTTGCCCATTTCAGGAATACCTCGACGGTTTCCATTATCTAGACACTTTTGAAAAACTTTATTCCTAAATACCAACCGTAATTTATCAGGGACGAATTAATTAGTTGGTTTATTTAACTACTCCAATCTTAATCTTCCTTTAATAAGTGTCTTTAAACAATTTTGAGATTGGCAGCAGAGAATAAATGCACATTACAGAAATATTAAATGACTGATCAGAAGAATTAAAATGATGACCATTATTTCATCCATAAATTTAAGTGAAATTTAAGTGATTAATTTTAGTTAAAGTTTAATTATATGAGTATTGTGATATGTACAATCATGTATTGTACTCATGACTTACATTAAAATAATTGATGAATCAAGAATTTTAACCAAAAAGAATTGTATTTTCTTACTATTTAAAAAGGGCTGAAGAGAATAAAAAATAACATAAGTTTAAAATATTTAAAATACAATTTGGAATTTATCAACAAAAATATAAATTAAACAGTTTGATATTAAGGAAACTTACGAAAATAGGAATGATTAAAAAATGTACGAATAACCAAACTTTGTCAACAATTTTAATTGGAAAATGGAAAAAATGGAAACGCTTTCACAACGTTATTTTTTTCCAAAGATAATTTGATAATTTAATTTTTTTTAATAATTGTGTTCCATAAAGTTTAAATTTTGATCAGAATAATTTCCTTAAAACCATTAAATAGTGAAGAAATAATATTGTTTAAAATTAGTTACTTTGAAATTCAAATAACTGCTACTCTGGTAAGAATAAACCTTTCGAAGTCCAGTTTGCAGCAATACCAGTTCATTTGATACCAAACTCGACTTAGGATCACAATGAAGATTTTTGTTCAACCCCTTGTGTTATCCCCCTGAAAAGATGAAAGTCGCCAACGGGGTCAAAAGGTATGTTCTTTGTAACCATCATCATGTACGAGATTTCGCTTTTACAAGTGAAGTCATACAAAAGTTGTGATAATTAAAACTTATACACTTCCATATTTGTTTCCACCCTGTATATTTAAACTGTATTGAACATTTGTTTTAAGTTATTATAAGAATTTATTTATAGACTTAAATCAAATTATTGAATTGGTTTAAATAGTATAATTTTGTAATGTACATTTATATTTTTATTGGTCTTCAACTTGAATACTGACTCATACTTTTTAATATTACAGTGAACATGAATTATTGCAGGATAAGGGAGAAGGCCCTCTGTAGATCACTTTATCATCTGAAAGAACCTTTTGTTGATAAACCAGCTACGAGCCAGTAGGTCGCTGCTCAATCTGGTTACTCTTTGACTTGCATTGTAGTTCCTATGACGGTGATAATGATACCGGACGCGTTCAACGCCAGGACGATAAGTTGCATTCAGCTAGCTGGACCACATTACTACGCATTAGATGTTGTGTCATTAGTTACTTTTTGTCAAAATTAATTGTTCTTGGCAATTAAGGACCTATTTATATTATAACAAGCCCTTCTATTAACAACCTAGGTTTGATTTCAACATACACATGCGAGGCTAATCATTATAATTTAAAAATGCTAAAATGAAAATGCTTTGTTACCAACCCTGATTAAATATATGGATTTATAAATGATTTATTATTCATTAATAAGACGCCCATAACAGATTTGGGTGAACATGAAGGGCGAAGAAGTGTGATTATGAACAATTGAAGTCATTATACTAACTAAGGTCGAATTTTGCTCAGAAAGAGCTATTTATTGATAGCCCATTATCCAGGACAATTAAGGGACTTACAACTTTATGTGGAATCCGAACCACGTAGTATTGGTCTGATTTTCAGTTAACTGAGAAAGCTGACAGTTTTCTTCCCTACACAACATCTGAATCTTGACTACCACCCAACACGGACACCTTATACTTCTCTAATGGTAGTTAATATAGAATTTATACTCTAAATATGACATATCATATATCTCTTGTTAATTTTAATTGTACTTGAATGTAGCTTAATTTGTATACATTTTCTATGAAATTAATTTCAATATTTATTTTATATTTTTCTGAAAAAAATCTAATAATTTATAAATATGAGCATAAAATCATACTAAACATGTTTTGTAAGACAAATTAAATGTACTGGGCGTTTCTTTTAAAACGCAACCCGTGATATGAAATTAAAATGACAAACAAAACATTTATCTATAAAAAATGTTATTATTATTAACATTTATTGCTACTATTTACATGATTTTAATGACATTTTTGTTTAAGTTTGGTGTCCAAATAAACCACCATTAGAATTTTCTGCACTCTTTAGTAAATTAAAGAACAGCTTTTTTCAAAGTAGCTTTTGTTATTCCACTTATTTAATTTCTGATAATTGTCTTTAGTTCTTTAATATTCCGTGGCTTATTTTCAAATCCCTTACTTTGAACATAACCCGACAGGGCTACCAACATATGAACTTGTAATTATCTTAAACATTCATTTTCCGTACTTGTAAATAGGGTTGCGTTTTGAAAGAAACACCCAGTATATTTAATTTTTCTTACAAAACATGTTTAGTATGATGTTTAGAATAAGAACATGCTCATATTTAGAAATTATTATTATTTTTTTGTCAGATCAATATAAAATAAATATTTAAATAAATTTGATAGAAAATAAATACAAATTAAGCTAAAGTCAAGTAGGCTATTATAATTAAAATGACCAAGAGATATATTATTTACCATATTTAGGGTATAAAATAAAATAAGAACGTTGGCTTGTGCCAGTAAAGACATATTAAAGTTGATTTATGACGAGGAGAAATGAACCGAACGTTTCCTGTTCAGTAAGCAAATTACACAAGGTCATTTGGCAACAGCTCTGGTCAAAAATACGTCTTACTAGACCACCGGGGAGGAATCTCCACAAAGACTGGACACTTTATAATGATCCCACGGAAATTTACGGTCAGAAGAATTCTTAACAAATAATTTCTTATAGTATAAATAGTTGTCATGGTTTTGTTGAAGTCATGACAACATTCTTCATGTTAAAATCAACTGAGGACTTAAGTACTATTAATAAATTCGAAAATGATAAGTATATTGTTTAATTTGTTAACAACGCACGGCTATAAACATATGTGCAGAATGTATAAAATATAATAAAATAAAAATTAAAAATTTTGAATTACGTTTAGACGATTTTACTACTACGCACCATGTTATGAAAATAAATAAATAAATATTAACCTATGCATGGTTGAGTTATATGACCTTATTTGTAATCCTAATTCTATCTAATTTGGCTACAAATATTGTAATAAATAGTGCACTTTGACTTTTTAGATATAAAATTAATATACAGTTAAAAGAAACTGCTATCATTCTATTGGATTCAAACTCATATTATATCTTAACCTTAATTATATAAAATCACCGTTCTTTCCCGAAGGCTTTGTGACGCAACTGCTGTGAATTCATATAAAAAATTACGGTAAAACCTTTCACTTTTTGCTGTTATTTTTGCAACACTGCAAGAGTTGAAAATATTCAACTAATTAACAATTATGAGCAGACGAAAGCCAAAAATATATTTTAAACATAGTTTTGATCTTTGAAATACTCAATACAAACGGACATTCTAGCCCTTCCTTATCCGTTATAGTCTGCATAATCTAACTTACTTCCTTTTAACTAAATGTTTTCTTAGAAAAAATAAGTATTTTGTGAATATACTTTGAGACTATAAGTCAATCATGTTTTGTTTCATGATAAAACTTTTATTCACTATATTTTCTCAACTGCTGAAATTATTTAACTAAACAATCCAAAAGACATGTTATAATACACAATTATATTGTAATAAACACAATGAGTACAGGAAATGACGAATAATATAAAATAATAAAACACTATTTTATAGTTTTCTGGATCTAAAACGTACTTTAGTCTCGAATGGATTTGCTGTCTTCGTTTAATTAACTATTGTATGTAAGCAAGAAAGTAATTCATAAAAAATAAATCGAAAGGACTTTCAGGGAAACAAGTACTACATAAAATATCAACTGGGAAATTATTTCGCTAATTTTTCGTGTCATACTACATTAGGGTGTTCACAATTATTTGCTTACATTAAGACATTTAAACAGAAGATAAATACTTGTTTTTGGATCAGTTAAACGATAAACAGATGCTGTTAGATGTTGTTCCCCCGCGTCCCACGCAGCAGGCATGCCCCAGGCTGAGTGCCCCACACTTTAACAATTAGGCTCGAGGTGGAAACACTGGAATTGTCGATAATTGGATTGTCTGCGCAAAAACCCTCTGGAAATGTAATTATTCGCTTTCGCCTCAACTGTTTGAAGTCACCCGGGCTGCGTCTGAAGGGACGAGACGAAAGTGCCCACGTGACGTGTGTTGGTTGGATCACACTCGCACATGGTGGTATTGACTCACCCACCCACACGTGCAGTGGTGATGACCCACCCACTCGTACAGTGGTGATGACTCAACTACCCATACAGTGGTGATATCCCATCCGATCGTAAAATGGCGATGACACACCCACCCGTATATTGGTGATGATCCACCTATTCATTCAGTGATAACCTTCCCACCTTTACAGAGATCCACTCACCTATCCATACACCATCATCTACCCATATGCGATCGGTGGTACTGACTCATAACCCATCCATACAATGTTTATGACCCACCCACCCGTATATTGGTGATGACCCACCCACCCGTACATTGGTGACGACTCACCCATTCATTCAGTGATAACCTCCCCACCCCTACAGAGATCCACTCACCTACCCATATACCAACGGTGGTATTGACCCATTCAATTGCCCATACACAATTGATCACCCAAGTGGCAATGATCCACCCACCCGCTCATACACGATAGGTTATGTTTAATATTTTTGTGTGATTTTTACAATATTAAAATCACAATTAATACTATCTAAATATTATGGTTAGGGATTAGTTAGCAGTTAAATAACTAAATTATAACAAGCAGTGAATTTAACAATAAACATCACAAGTGATGAAATGGATTAAAAGGGAAATAAATATTAAAATATTTAAGTTATATAAAACACCACAAAATAAGGCAAACAAGAATTAAAAAAATAATAGAAGAAAAAACTAAAAAACGGAATCGATGATACAAAATCAATTAAAAAGAATAAATGATCATCTGTTTAAACATCACTTCTAGTCACCTGGTAAAAAAGTATAACATTTAATACATAAATCAACGGTCAAAAATTTTTAATTACAAATGAATAAACGTTACAGCTTATTTATGTATTTGTCCATCTTTTGGAAATATCCTAATAGGCCTACGTATTTAGTTCATTGGAATTTTTTAAATAAAAAACTGTATAAAATATTTATAGAGCTAAACTTTTGCTACAGCAAGCAAGAAATTACCACATATTGTGCTGGGAGAGTTTGTATACTATAATTCATTTTCATTCATTATTTTGTGATGGTCTATTGACAATCGGTACGGATATTGTTTATTAACTGAACAGTTTGAGTGTTATTTTAATTATTTTCTCATATTAAAATACAAAACACCGTCATAAACAATCACTATTTAATTTTAATTAAAGTGTACTTCAGCTTTACACCCAACAATAAAACACAGGGGAAGCAAAAGTGCCTGACCGGCATTCTCTAGTGAATAAATCTGTCTCAGCCCTCAGCCACCGACCCTCTTCCTGATTTTGACTTTTGGAACCGATAGTTCCAACTATCAGTAGACCGGTAGTTGTCTGTCTGTCCGTCTTCAAAGCATTGTCTGAGCTGAAAGCGAAAAGAGGTGGGGAAATAGTCAGACTTCCTGTACCAGGCGAGACGGGTTTAGCGCCCCTGGCTACACGCAGCGCTGGCTGAAATTTTCTGTCATCTACCCCTCTCCCAACCCAATACCCCTCTACGCCTTTTTATTTTTCTCTCATTCCCATTACAATTTGTAATCTTCTCCCACCCCTCTCTCCAGTCGGCCACGCTGTCCTCTCTGTCATCCTCTGTCTCACTCTTAGCTACCACGAAACTAGATCAAACTAGTGGCGGCCAAGCAAATATTACAAAATTAAACAAAAAGTAGCCTGAGTTTATATAGTTGACTTTTCACTTCTTGCATATGTCTATTCATCGGCCCATAACTCTTTCTTCCCTTCTTGGTCACCAATCACTATCTGACGACCACATTTTGCAATTGAACATTATATTTACTTACAACAATACATAAAAAAGAAAGGAGTATAATTATTTTTTTTAATTCTTAACAAGATTAGTGTAACTAGAGCCCCAAGGGATGAAATATTTCCCAAGTGTTTTTGATTTACTAAAAAAAAATTAAATACAAATACAATTTTATTTCAAGAACTTCTAGACATTCTGTTCTCTTTTAAAAAGCCAAGATTAACATTTTACGTTCATAAACAAAGCTGTATTCTTTATTTTTATTTAATATTGGCTTTATGGAGAATAAAATCCAATATGGGGCAGGTATCTTAAGAGTCTGCAGAGGCTGTCGGCTATGTTCATGTTAATCCCGTAAGACCAATGTTATTTGCGAATCCATATTTTTTCGTTTTTATTGACACACATTTGTGTATGAGGTGTCATTTTAAACGTTATAATATTAAATATTGGTTTTTCTTTTCAAATTTTGAATAAATATGTCTAGTTTTGAAATATACATTAAAATAAAAACTTCCAAATAAATATTTTTTAATGTATTTTTCAAGCAATTCCGAAGCGTAATTTTATATTTGATAAAATGCAATTTGTTTGCAAAATCCATTTAAAAATACAGTAATTGTCTAGTATGAATACGCATGATCGTATGTTCAGTTCGAAAATAACATTGTTCTTAATGGATTAAAACCAACATGGCTGACAGACTCTGCAGTACCTTAATCTAAAGTATGTCACTACTACAGCCATAAGATATTTATTAATACTTCCTCCCATCTGTGGTACTACGGCAAAACCTTACTACCATTACGGCCAGTAACATAGCTAAGTAGTGAAGGGGTGGGTTTATTACATCACCAGTAAGGAATGTAGCGGTGGCGGGCGCGTTCATCACCAACCACAGAGTATAAATAATTCACCGACTCAGCTCCGCACACTCCGACTTGGCCACGCAACGCCTCAGAAATATGACGGCGATTTCATTATGCCCGTTCTGTTCCCTGCATTAATGACGCCTTTTCTACCACAGCCCTTTAATTGCATTCCTACATATCGAAATTTTATTTGGGGTATTATCGGAGCTTAATCCAATATTAATGGATCCGAGATCCCTAATTTTATGAGCGTTTTACTTTCCGGGCAGCTTGAATTTACGAGTAATATAACCTTATAAATATTTTAATGTTAGTATATACATAAAACTAAGGCAACGTTAAATACTTCATAACTTCATATAATCATCATTTATATATCTTTGTTATCTAATTGTAATCTTTGTAAAATGTTGTATCTTTGTCGCATGCATATATCACTGTTAATATATTGTAAAATGGTGTTCACCGTTGGAATAAATAAATAAATAAATAAATAACACTTTTTAGAATTATGTACTGTTAAAATAATACATTTCAAGTTGATTGATTCCCATCGAGTCATATTTATTCTTTGTTGATTTAAAATGTTGTAGTTGAACAATAAATACAATAAGGAAAGTTGATGCAAATTTTAATTAATTTAACTATATGAATGCAATACCACTTGTCGAACTTAGTGCAATTAAATTTGGGAATTCATTTTTAAAAGCGTAACAGTAGTTTATAAAATAAGTAATATGATCTTTTCCGTTAATTAACTACCGTTTTATAAATATTGTATTGCTCTAAAAACTGTTCCCCACTCATTTTTACGTCCACTAGTATTTCTTATACGCTAGGAATCAGATATCGCTGGCTTTATTTTATCGCTTTCGAAGAACTTACACACGGAGAGCGCATTCGGCGGTAAGTCAATAATTGGATTTACCAGTTTTTTTATCAACTTTAGTAGTCACCTAACCCAACCCAACCTAACATGACCTAACCTAACCATAATTTCGATAAAAAAAAAAAAATAGTGGTATTGAAGTAACGGGAAAAAAGTAGAGGTAGTGAATTGACGGAAAAGGCCCTAATAATAAACTTTCAGATAAGGTTAAATTAAACAATATAAAAGTACTCTACTAAAATAAAATATAATTTTTGCGTATTAAGTTAAACTGATTCACACTTTCCTGTTAGAAGTAACTACTAACATTTTAGTGACGAATGACAAAAATACATTTTAATTTAAGACGATAGTAGATATATAAATACTGGCAGCCAAGATAATACTTATTTACAGAAAAAGACATTATATTTCAGTAACAGATGACATTATATTTTACTGACATCACATATCTCTACTGACAAGTGACAGGATAAACAATTCACCGACAGACAATGTTGTCTTTGTACTCGTTTGAATAGTACAAGAAGTGCCATAATGTTGTTTCTAATAGGCCTCTATAAAACTCTCTGTTTACGAACTTTAAACATCATTTATGCATACGAACACTACCACTTACATATTGAAGACCTGTAAATGAACTAAGTGTAGTGGAATCAGTAAATTGGAACGAACGACTTCGTGAGCAGTCGATATAAAGCAAACACGAAACTAATCAAGGGTTGGTTTGGGGAGGAAAGCTGGCTGTCAGATGATTTCTGATCAAAGTAGAGCTGACTCGGCTCAAACGAATTACAGAGTCGTTACCTTAGAGATTATCTCCTCCGATATCTTTCATAGCTCCCCGACCTCTCTCCAAATAAAACATCAAAGTTCTTCCCAATTCTGTCTAACGATATAGATGTTTGAATATTGACTTTGACTCCAAGGTGATATAGGTATAGAGATTCACGTCAGAATACATCCCGCATGGGAATAAGCTGTTTAGAAGAGCAATTATATCGTGAAAAGGCGTGATTGTATTGTGTGCCACAGATTACGTCAGAATACGTCCTGCATGGGAATAAGCTGTTTAGAAGAGCAATTATATCGTGAAAAGGCGTGATTGTATTGTGTACCACAGATTACTCAGAATACATCCCGCATGGGAATAAGCTGTTTATAAGAGCAATTATATCGTGAAAAGGCGTGATTGTATTGTGTGCCACAGATTACTCAGAATACATCCTGCATGGGAATAAGCTGTTTATAAGAGCAATTATATCGTGAAAAGGCGTGATTGTATTGTGTGCCACAGATTACGTCAGAATACATCCTGCATGGGAATAAGCTGTTTATAAGAGCAATTATATCGTGAAAAGGCGTGATTGTATTGTGTGCCTCAGATTACGTCAGAATACTTAAAGTAATGGGCGTTTGAATTACGTTTCTGGCTGTCCCTTTTGTCGGAGATGAACTGGGTACTTTATTTTTGTCTCTGTAAGTGAGCAAGAAATAATGATGCAGCTATTTATTAAGTTTTCATCCTTAACTAACCCACCATAGAACATTTTATTTGTGGCCCCATACTCGTATATTTAAAAAAATAAAACTGTTAGTGACCCCCTGATACTCCCTTACACAGGGTGGATGGGCGAGATCTTCAAGATGAAAGTTCATTTGCATGTCGACTCGTCAACATTGATGGGTTGAGAAGAGTGAGACGTGAACGTTCTATAGGTGTGTGAACCAAATATAATAAAGGCTCGGTGTGCAAATAATGTAGAAAAATTTATCTTGAGAGTTAGAATCTTTATTATCTCGAGGCTATCAGAGCCTCATATCTTGCCTTTCACCACCTAATCCTTATATGGTCGATTTTATGATTTTTTCCAAGTTTTATAAATCAATAAGAGGGCTTTACCCCAACTTTAAAGAAACATTGTTGGATAGTTAAGGTTTTATATTATAATAAACCTACTCTCTTAGCTGGGTAAAAATAAATAATACAACATTATTTATATTTGAAGTCTGCTGTGAACAATTTTAAACATAAAAAAATGGGAACAAAAAATTGTGAACAATTTTAAACATAACATTTAGACACCTTATAAGTATACAACTACTCTCGACCACTTTTATGTGACACACCCACTTATCTTTATATAGCCCAACCCCTACATGTGGACCATCCACTTAATTTTATTAGGCCCACTCACTTATATTTATATGGCCCAACCGCTTTGTGTGGTGCACTCACTTATATTTATATGGCCCAACCACTTTGTGTGGTGCACTCACTTACCTTTATGTGGACCATCGACTTTATGTAGTCCACTCACTTATATTTATATGGCCCAACCACTTTGTGTGGTGCACTCACTTACCTTTATGTGGACCATCGACTTTATGTAGTCCACTCACTTATATTTATAAGGCCCAACCACTTTGTGTGGTCCACTCACTTATATTTATATGTCCCAACCACTTACTTATATTTATGCGGACCATCCACTTAACGTAGTCCACTCAGTTATATTTATATGGCACAACCACTTTATGTGGTCCACTCAGTTATATTTATATGGCCCAACCGCTTTATGTGGCCCATATATCGTAACGAATATGAAAATTGATGGCTTATACAAAAACCATATATGTAAATAAATAAGTTTCCATATATGCTCAATTTGATATTGCTAGTGGATCGTAATTCAATTAAGGATGGATCGAACATTTAATAATGGTTTTGCCTGTCTAACTGTACACGAGGCGTTGTTTGTTGTCTGTTAGAATGGCAATAAATGTCTTTTCTCAAAACAAATACATCTAATTTGGATCGAAAAATGACAGTATTTATAAACTAAAATCGTTTGCATGGATGCATAAAATTATTATATTTTTTCTTTAGTAAAAACCACAACTGGTGTTAACTAATTAAATCTTAAGTAAGTGGGAATACTATACCATTAGTGTATGGTTGGGTGGGTGGGAGGGCCATTACCACCGTACGTATATGTGTGAATAGAGGGACATTACCACCGTGCGTATATGTGTGAATAGAGGGCAGTTACCACCGTACGTATATGTGTTGAGTAGAGTACAGTTACCACCGTGCGTAAATGTGTGAATAGAGGTACATTACCTCCGTACGTATATGTGTGAATAGAGGGCAGTTAGCACCGTACGTATATGTGTGAATAGAGGTACATTACCTCCGTACGTATATGTGTGAATAGAGGGCAGTTACCACCGTGCGTATATGTGTGAATAGAGGTACATTACCTCCGTACGTATATGTGTGAATAGAGGTACATTACCTCCGTACGTATATGTGTGAATAGAGGGCAGTTAGCACCGTACGTATATGTGTGAATAGAGGGACATTACCACCGTGCGTATATGTGTGAATAGAGGGCAGTTACCACCGTGCGTATATGTGTGAATAGAGGGCCATTACCTCCGTTCGTATATGTGTGAATAGAGGGCAGTTAGCACCGTACGTATATGTGTGAATAGAGGGACATTACCACCGTGCGTATATGTGTGAATAGAGGGCAGTTAGCACCGTACGTATATGTGTGAATAGAGGGACATTACCACCGTGCGTATATGTGTGAATAGAGGGCAGTTAGCACCGTACGTATATGTGTGAATAGAGGGACATTACCACCGTGCGTATATGTGTGAATAGAGGGCAGTTACCACCGTACGTATATGTGTGAATAGAGGGCCATTACCTCCGTTCGTATATGTGTGAATAGAGGGCAGTTAGCACCGTACGTATATGTGTGAATAGAGGGACATTACCACCGTGCGTATATGTGTGAATAGAGGGCAGTTACCACCGTACGTATATGTGTGAATAGAGGGCCATTACCTCCGTTCGTATATGTGTGAATAGAGGGAAGTTACCACCGTACGTATATGTGTGAATAGAGGGCAGTTACCACCGTACGTATATGTGTGAATAGAGGGCCATTACCTCCGTTCGTATATGTGTGAATAGAGGGCCATTACCTCCGTACGTATATGTGTTGAGTAGAGGACAGTTACCACCGTACGGATATGTGTAAATAGAGGGACATTACCACCGTGCGTATATGTGTGAATAGAGGGCAGTTACCACCGTACGTATATGTGTGAATAGAGGGCCATTTCGCTGTGCGTATATTGTGAATAGAGGACTATTACCACCATACGTGTATGGGCAGTTACCATCGTACGTATAGGTGTGAATAGAGGGCCGTTACCGCCTTACGTATATGGTTGAGTAGAGGGCCATTACCATCGTAAGTATATGGGTGATTAGAAGGCCATTATAACTGCAGGTTTAATGAAGCGGGTGTAAGAGTCCTCACAACTGCACGTGCATGAGTCGGTGGGAGGGCAATACAATTATACATAACGTTGTTAGATAGATCTATAGTATTGTTAGATAGAAGTATAGAACTATACCTATTGTTAGATAGAAGTATAGTTGCGAGGCTTAAAATGTATAGTATCTGAATGTAATCAGTATTGGATGTACTTGGAATAATTCTTAACGTAATCACTTAAATATTGATTTGTTCATAACTTAAATTTTATTTGGATCCTTATAGTTGAGCACTTTTTAAATATTATCCTTTCATCCTAACATACCGAACCTGGCCAATCTCCATTACATCAGTCAACAGTCAAGTCTAAGAAAATTCCACCTACTGAGAACTAAAATATAAATGACTATCTAAATCTACTGAGAACTAAAATTCATTATACCACATAATTTTGTAATGAACGTAATAAAGAATTAAATTTAAAATAAACTTTTAAAAACGTTTTTATATTAGAACTCTCAGATCAAAGAAATGTAATCCCGATTAATAGTTGAGAAACTAAGGAGATACGCATGTAATGTGCAATGTCTGACATTTAAAAGCAGCTTAAAAATAATGAGAACATTTTGTCTCGGGAACAAAATCTCACTGGTCGTGAGAAAAAGGAGCAGGGTGATGTTTCCGAGAAGACGAAACTTTCCCATCGAAACTCCAAACACGAGTCGTAGCCTGCAGACATTCTTTCAGGATTCAAACTTTTGCAAGTGTCTGGACCAAATAAAGAGATAAAATTACATTTTGTCACATTTAACCGATTATAAAATTGAATAACAAAGGTATTAATCTGAATATAAACTTTCATGATGATTTTAGAACTAAAAATAAAGTAATCAGATATAGTAAAGTAACGATAATGGAGTGTATTTGAAACTTAAAATAAAGTAATCAGATATAGTAAAGTAACGATAATGGAGTGTATTTGAAACTTAAAATCTAACTTAATTAAAAACACTAATGTTGGATTTTCAATGAACAACTGACTGAGCCCAGCAGGCAACGTTTATTTTATTACATGAATGTATTGCCAGCTTAAACCACCACATGAAGAATATGGTAAATTTTGAAAATTAATTTAAATAGGTTTGTAATAAAACTGATTCAGGATCATTTTAAGAAAATATTTCTTTATAAGAGTTCATATAAAATAGTATATTTAACATTTTCTCTGTAAGAGCTTTTGAGAGCTTGTTATTAAGGCAATGAACCCTTGAGTTAATTAGTGTTTAAAACCTTTAATGGGTTAAATTAATTAATTATGTAATATAGATAGAAAGTTATACAATTTTTTATTGAGTACCTCTCCACCATAAAGTATTACCAAAAGAGTAATATAGATTTTATATTTTTCTGAGAAACAGTTGTTACCGTTTATTAGTCGAAAGATATATTGAAACAACTAGGAATGTACTGCTGGGATTTGTTTGTTAAATTGCGTTGATGATCGTTCAACCGCAAATAATTTTGATGTTATTTCATATGACGACTGATGATATTTCATATACGACTCCGTGGAACGAGAGCACGGTTAACGGAGTCGGAGATTTCTCCAACGACGGCTGTCGGTACTGGAGATTGATAACGCTCCAGACAGGCCAAACAACGATTCCGGTTCTTCTGAACAAAATACGCTACAATTGGCAAGGGAATGTAGACGATTCCTCTGTGGGGCCAGGAAACGGTTCATTATGCGGAGATTTGTCCAAAGACGGCTGTCGGCACTGGAGATTGATGACGCTCTAGACAGGGAAAACAACGATCCCGGTTCATCTCAACAAATAGAGACTACTCTTGACAAGGCAATAGACGACTCCTACGTAGGGTCATGGAACGGTTTATTAAAAGGGAATATGTCCAACGATGGCAATGGAGATTGATAACGCTCCAGACAGGGAAAAGAACGATCCCGGTTACACCTGACACTTCTTGAAAAAATTATTGGCTAAAGAAGAAGTAATAATTTTCTGTATATACGGGAATATATATATATATATATATATATATATATATATATATATATATATTTCGTACTTATATATTCTTTATCACACTGATCTTACAGATATAGGTAAAAATGTATTACGAACGACCGTAATGAGTAATAATAAATAAATGTAGTCTTTGTTATTATTTTAGACCGTATTATTTTTAGTTAAGGTCATTACTAATAGCCCAATAGCCAAAGCACCTAGGAACCTGCAAATTAGCGTGGTATCCATACCACATAGTATTTGTCTGATTTTTGTTGACCAATAAGTGACTGATACTTAGTTGCTGATGCTCTTTGGGCAACGTACAAACCCACTAACCAACATAGACATGATGGAATCCTTTAGAGATGTCAACGCAAACATAATCAGTTGATAGGGCTCTGTACTGGTGTATATGCCCAAGTAGTGGGATTACAGCACTTCACCACTCCGCCAGGCAGTGCTTTGTTTCCTGGTGGTTATGAAGTGTATTTATTGTGCAACCATTCACTTCTATGTATCATTTTAGTTATTTAAATCGATGTTTCTAAGGAGCATATAATCAATGGAATGTTCACAAAATTTTCTCCATCAGCATGGTAGGATACATTTGGATTGGTTTAGTTGTAAATTTTTTAAGGGAGCTTCTTGAATTCAAATTTCAAATCCTTGTCACTAATTCGTTCGGATTATTTTACTTTCTCAATCCGATTTTTTTTCTTTTTTAATGAGAACGTTTGAAAAAAATTGCTTGAATGCGAACTCACCCCTAAGTTTTAAACTCTAATTAGAAGCTATTTCTGCATATTTAAATGAAACATTTTTAGTAATTCCACAGTTTTTAATTTTTGATTAATGCATTTTCGCCAGCTCTTCTTCAGATTATAATAACCAAATTGTTTTCCACCAAGTACCAAAAAAAGAAACTATTTCTGTATACTGTATCGGCCTAATGGCATATTTAATCGACTACCCTTAACGGCCATAGTGAATTTTAGATCTAACACGAACGTATAACATATTAAACGTACGTAAATATATAGAAATCTTGTTGGAAGTAACTGCACGTTATGTACATACTTCTGTTGTGTAACACTGAATCTCACACTCTTTAGATAGTAGGAATAATTTTTATATAGCATGGTAAAACATGCTATCAATAACAAAGTGATAGATCTGAGGGGCTTTCAGTAAGTAACATGACTACACTTAGATGTTAAAATTCACTTTATGATCTTTGTCGTGTTTTAGCGTTGGTCGCGATCGTTTAGTTTTTAACATTTTAATTCAACTGGCGTTTTTCAATATCATATATTAAACGATCTTACAAAAATCTTCAAAACAAGTGCATTGTCAAGGAAATGTAAATAGGACAAATATGTATAGAGTTTTAATGGGATATCATTGTTTTTATACCTAAATATTTAAAATTATTATGTAAATTTTGACTATTTAGGTTGACTATTATGTAGGTCTGCGAAATTTATAATAAATTACGTCAGTTATAATAACATATGTTTCACTATAGTAACCATAACTTAGGTTAAGAGGGCTCTAAACCTCCGCGATGAATAGCGTAAAAACTGCTTTGCGCGGTCCAAGATACTGCCTTTACTTACTTTCGTAAAATTTTAAATGAAATATCTATTTAAAGGTATAGACTTTTTTAACTAGAATCATTTTTTTAAATTTTCGAATATTTCTTTATTTTGATAGTTATTTATGTTACCCAATATTCAAACTAGTGCCAAAATAAAACTAGAACTGTTATCGAAATTTTAAAAAGCCATTCTAATCAGACCTAACAAAACCAAACCAAACCTAACACAACAGAACTAAACCTAACCAAACCTAAAATAAGCTAACAAAACTAGCATGACTTAACCATACCTAACATAACCTAGACAAACCTAACATAACCTAACCAAAGTAGTAGTCCGGAATAATTTTTCAAAAAAAAAAAAAAAAAAAATAATAAAAAAAAAACTAACAAAAAATGCTAGTTCGAAATGTAATTTTCTATTTAAAAGCACAAAAAATACTGTACAAGATTAGTAATACATTTTTTTATTTCATATTGGTATCTCAGTTAATATCACTTGTTTCGAATAAATTAAGAATGAGAACCATAACATATTTTATGTTTTATTTATAAAAAGCTTTTATACAAACAAAAAGTGTCAGTATGATATTATTAATTTATCTTAGTTGTTTCAAATTGCTCATTACGAGAAGAATAACTAATGAAAAATGTATGTGTTTATCGAAAAAGAATATAAAAGTTCCTTTATAAAAAACTCCACAGGAATACTTTTCAAAATCTGTTGCGATCTCGTTGTAATAATGTATTAACTAAATGAGAGAATGTAAGCTGGAGGTAATTTAAAAAGGAGCGAGTTACAAAGTAAACGGCTCACCACGGTTCAAAGCGCCATTTCCAATTTTAATGGTTCGGCCGTCAATACTGAATCAAAGAGTATTAAAAAGTTTTTGCCCGACAATGGGAGTCGGGTTACAAAGGCTCTTTATCATGCCAAGACTTCCCTTGGCTTCTGGTTTTTTCCCTACGTCGCAAATAAATATTAGCTTTTATTGCTTTTTTGTTCTCAGCCTAAATTTAAATAAGATTTCAAGAGTTCATTCCAAAGGGTTTTATTTGAATCGGTATCAAAAGTGCTAGTTACAAACTGAAGAGTTGCATTTAATTTAACTAATTAGTTATCATATTTATTGACTAAAATTCTTGAAGAAGGTGTAATTAGCTCATCATTTGTGGACAAGAAAATAAGCAGGTATTAAATGGCTTTAATATATATAGTCGGACTATTTACTTACGTTTTAATCGTATAGAGTAAAAAATATATCTTCACGTATATTTAATATAATATGAAATAAGGCATATTACAATGTACTATGGGATCGATTTCGATGCTCGTTTGTGAACCCCTTTAGTCCTAGGTCACAAAGGTTCCTAAGGTTGTATTTTGTTCAAGCAAGATATACAATATAAAGTACTAGAGTATATTTTGAAAGACAACTAACTAACTTGTTGTTTGCGTACAGAGACACGCACGCTCACAAGCATGCACGCACGCTCACACGCACGTCACATTAGAATATATTTAATTTCAAATATTTGTTATTTATGCATAGATTCTTGTTGAAAATTTCGAAAATTCAAAGATGTTGCAATTCATATGTACGTATTTAAAAACAATTATAATTCTTAACTGTTCATGGAAACCAGTCAGCATGGTCATGACAAGGATTATTTTGTTGTTATTTTAATATACACCACATTGTAGCGTGAGAGAGATTTGTAATGTCCCAGCCATCTAACTACTGCTTACATAAGATTTTTCATCAACATGTTTTAGAAAATTCTCTTCTAACTCAAGCGCCTACACATCTTTGCATACCTCTACTGTGAACGGCCGTTTTTTTTTTTTAATACAGCTTACATATATCAACAAAAAAATAAATTAGAAGCTTCTACTTTGCTTTAAATTTTTTACTGAAATTTATAACATAAAGGAATAATCTAATAACCTATGTAAGTTCTTAAACATTGACTTTTTAAAATATCAATTTAAGAAAACTATTTTTTTTGAAAACATAAAATATGATAAACTAAAATAATATTTTGAAAACTACCCGAATGAATAGGAAATTTAATGCGCTATAAAAATTAATCTTAGAAAATGTTAGTCAAGCTTAAAAGTTTTTGAGCCATTTCACTTAAAATACAATAATATGGTCCCTATTTTAAAACGGAATACAGTGACTAGCTGAATTCAATATTGATTCAATATTGACACATTGACATTGATTCAATATTGACACAATTAATTGCGTGTTGTTTTATATTAATAAGTTATACACGAAATAAACAAATTCGGTTAAATCGATTTGCGGTTATTAATTATTTAGTAAAAATATAAATGGTGGATACTTGGAAAAAGAATCATTTTAGGACATTTAAAAAACATTTTTCTTCATTTTGGTACATAGAATCACTTCCTGAAACATGTCCACGCATTTAAGTTACACCCTATGTATATTTACTTGTACATATTTTAAATATTTATATGTTTCCATAGTACACTTTAAGATTATTTAGAGGTTACTGGTAACCCCTTTGTGGACGTGATTACAAAAAGAAATTGAACTCATCACGTGACTTCATGTATTTTTGAAACGTAAATTACAGATAAAACGCATCACTATTCATGCAATGATGTTAGGCGAACTTGTAAGTGTAAGAGTAAAAGGATTTTCCCAGGATCAATGTATTTGAAAACTATAATATTATATGTTAAATAAATAGTTTTCAGTTATATTTGAGGTGAACAAATATTATCAATTTAGTGACTGTGTAGTAAAGTCAAAATTCAGCGATACCATTAAATAACCCCACTTTATGTGATTTATTAAAATGCTGTTGCTAGATTCTCAAAGACGAAATTGATTATTATGAAAATATACTTTTTAAGATACTCTTCAGTGCGTCTCCCACTTTATTTGCACTAAAGCAATAAGTGCCTCTCTCATTTTGCTATCTACAAAAATAAAGTTAGTTTTTTTTTATTGATATTATTGTAATTAATACATGAGTTCGTATATGTTTATTAACCTATAATATACAATCGTTTATTGCATTTTCTACAGTTCAAATATCTTTTAGTTGTTAGTTGACGAAGCTCTAAAAGGGATACTTTTAAAATAAATGGACAATAAACAAAACTATTTTTAAAATAATTATAATTTTTGCAAACACGTAGCCTACATTAAAGAAATTTCGTGAAGTTCCATATGTTCAAAATGTTGACTGATTATAAGGGTTTCACTATGCATAGAACAGATTTCGTGTTTGGGTAGATTGGTTAGACATGGGTAGCCAAATGATTCAATACATTTGTTTAACCTATGAAGGTTTTATATAAAAACTGCAATGTTGTTAACGTGGTTATTGTAGAAAATAAATAACATCCATAAAATGCTAAAAATCATATAGCCACAAAAGTACCTGATCTGAAATAGTCACTGCAGTGTAAAATACTGATACGTACGTGTATGTGGGTGGGTGGGCCAGTATATATATATATATATATATATATATATAAGACGGACGAAATGATTTCTGATGTATTATCTTAGCCCTAAATAAGAAATAGGTTTCATATAACACATCTAATATTTTCAAATACTAAAAGTATTCTATATTCAAACAACAACTAAATAATATAACTGACTTTTCAGGGTGGATGTTCTATGCTTTCCGATTTACAACTAGTGTTTTTCCAAAATGAGACAATGCATTACCAATCCTTTAAACTACTGTATATTCCAACATTTTAATAACATATTGGAAATATTTCCCATCAAGAAATCCGAAGTTAAGTTTTATGGATATATCACTTTTGAGGTTATGTTTTATACGTTCAAATCTCATTCGAAGAGTTTCGTGTGAAGAAATAGTCTACTGAAGAAATGCTTCTACGCATTATTAACTAAATGTTTATTTCTGACCAAATTAGGTAGGCTAATTGCGAGGCTGAACGATACGTGTAGAAGTGTGCACATACAGGGTGTTTCTTTTAAAACACAACTCATGATTTGAAGTAACAATGACAAACAAAACATATATCTATAAACAATTGTGTTATTATTAACATTTATTACTTTTATTTACATGGTTTTATGTTCTTACGATTTTGTTTAAAATATTCCTCTACGTTAAACACCCCATGGTTTTTGCTCAAAACCATGTTTCTAACCTCAACGTAATAACATTGCCCGAAACCCAAATAAAGTGAACAACAATGCAGAAATGTAAATCAGCTGATAGCCAAGGAAGAAGAACCAGGGGTACCAACCTATGAACTTGTAATTGTATTAAACCTTCATTTACTGTACTTGTGAATAGGGTTGCGTTTTAAAAGAAACACCCTGTATAATCATTAAAGTGTTTTTAAATTGGTTTTATATTTAATTCACCACAAAGAATTTAATTGTTCACATTTATTTACGTATTACTTTCGATCTTCACCAAAAGCTTTACTAAACAATTATGAATTCAACCCAATATCCAAGTACAGTTGGAGAATACACTAAAAACACAAATTTTAAGTAAAAGAACTCTTCAGAATTACTCTGTGCATTACTTTTGTTGGAATGAACTTTGGAGCAAAGAATCACAACCAATCTGATAAAACTACCCCCACTCCTTGATAGAAAAGTTCCCCCTTAACTTTAAATTCCCTGCACTCGAGATTGCGTCTCGATAAAGAACTGCCAACTTAATAATTTAAGGAATCTTTTAGATAATTTGTTTTGTCGGGTGAAGAGTGACGTTGTAATAACTCATCCTTACGTACTACAGTCGCTCATTCCTGATGAATGTTTTAATTTGAAAACATTAAATTCACTTTTTAGTGTTGATGAATTTTCCAAAAGGTTCTGAATAACACGTTTAAGCCACTATCTACGCTAGGGATGGAATAACTTCTGTTAATCGCGCAGGTGATATACATGGTTCGATTATCAAGAGGTATTCTATTTGTCCAGGAGTATCGCTGAACAATTTTCAAAAAGTCCTCGATATAGCCTATATCCAGCATCATAACTTAATGGGAAGAAAAGAGTGATTTAGCAGTTAACGACGTATAAGAGTGTCCATAATCCCTACCCTAAATAGCTTCTACACTCAAGCACTTTCCAAATTTACCGCTTTTACTGTGCAATAAATATGACAATTTCAATGAATAGAAACAAAACTATATCTACCTTTCAGGATTTGATAAAAGATCAATTCCAAGATATTCATGTTTCGTGCTGTATGAAGTATATATTTATGAAATTTTCACAGCTGTTGGCATGTACAATAAATGATGATGTTTATAATTTTTTTCCGTTTTATTGGCCCTTTACATTCCACTTCTGTGTTGTCCTTTTACCAGAATTTTATTTCATAGTTCTAAACACTGTGGATTATTTTTAACTTGGTCTTACAATTTTCTGATTTACATTTACCTCAATTTTAGTCTTAAATTTACCTCAATTTATTTGTATGATAACAGAATGTTATAATCATTCGTAAAGACAGGGCCACATACAACATTACTATAGGGAGAGAGTAAGTATGATATATAGTAGTAGGTTTGTATTTATTTAACTAATCATCAGCTGTTAAACGTAAAATAAATTAAAGACAAACTTCTTAAATAAGTTAAGTAATCACATTTGTTGTTTATATTTATATCGTAAATAAGTTGAACCATCCTCAATAAATGTTCAACATTTTACGATTTTTACTATATCATGTTAAGTGAAAGAAGGGACTTTTTAGTCCCAACTTCGCCTGAAAATAAAGACGTTTTTCATTTCATTTAATCACTAAAATTTGAGTTAAGTAAAAAGTCACACGCCGAAGGCGAAGGCCAAGGTGGGACGAGCGCAGCGTGCAGAGGTGTCCCCTGGTAAATAAACAATACTGTTGCAGTGAACCGTTTATTGATTTTCGCCCATCTTGGAAGTTACTTTTGAGAACATATACATTGGTAAATATTTGCCTTTCCAGCTGAGCAGCAGCAGTCGGAGCAGTTTTCTATTTGGCGCGAATGTGTCCCGGGGGGAGAATCACACAGCTGCTAATGCATAATACAAAGCCCTCTGCTCTTCCCGCCACCTCCGACTACCTAAACTTTTATTTCTTCCAGAGTCTTGGCTGGTCACTTTGTTAATTGGGTCTGCCTTACCCTCACTTCCACTTCTCTATGTATTAGTTCTTGAATTACTTATTGGATTGCTGCATCGCTTTTCTCCCGGGCACCGTCACCTTTTATGTTGGCCATTTCGTTCCATCTTCGATATCCTTTTCCTATTGTGGCCCAAAGTAATTATCTGATCCCAGTTACTTCTCCATTTGAATTTACATTTTATTTTAACTATCAAGACGAAATCACTATTGTAATTAAATTCATCAACGAGATTTAACTGATGTCCTCCTATTGGAAAATAACATTTGATCATTCTTAACCTCATAACTGTTTACTCATTATCTGGAGCTTTTAGTATTAATAAAAAGTTCTTTCGGCACTTTAATATTTTTACAATCTGCAAAGCCAAACATCTTACAACTCAATACGTTGAACATTTATGATCAAATCTAAAACTATTTCAGCTTGAATTTTTATTTTGAAAATTATTTTCAAGGTTGAAATTTATTTTTGAAATTTTTTGAATAAAATTGTTAGTATCCATGTAGTAATAAATATGTAACACGAAAAAATTATAAACAATTTCTTTATGGAGATATAGCCGCTTAAAATACTAATTTGGCCCTTTTGGTGCATAACTCATATTCAAACGGTGTGATTTATTTTCTTAACTTTTTGAGAATATAGTGGACAAAAGGTACAAACCAACCTAGTATATAGTAAATCTATAAAAATATAATTTTTTAAGTGTTACTAATTATTTTTCTATCAATGATACTAGTTCAAATTTCAAGTTAAAATTTGTACAATCATCTTCATCTAAAAAAGTAGATTAATAATATACGTAAAATTCATTGATAGAGCTTACTATAAATGATGAAGTTATGTCTGTCTGTCCAGTTTGTGGGGCGGGGCAGGTGGGTGATATGAGGGGGTGAGAGGGGAGGGGAATACATTGCTTATTCGTTAGTGAGTCAGGATATTTACTACTCTTAGCGGCAGTTGCCATAAAATCTAGTCTACTAAATTCTTTAGAGCGCTAAACTGGGCGCACGGACGAAAACCCTTAAACTCCACTTAATGATCTCTCATTGAATTCAGAGAGCTCCTAAAACAAGTGCTGGAACTACGAGAAAGTTCAAAATTCTATGACCAATAACATACCGATATTAGCCAGTCGTAACCTTAGCAACGCCTTAACGTCTTGCACGGCTGTCATATTTCAGTTCTTTATAATTTAAGAATAATTTAACAATAGTTCTGAGAAAACACATTATGGCCAAGTCATTGTCACTATATCAACAATTCAAAATGTTGCCCGTCCAGAATACTTTCATTAAAAAAAAAGAAAAAAACGAAGATTATTCTAATTAAAGAGAAGCAATTCTGAGAATGAGAACGTATGCCACTATACAAGAAGTTCAGTTATGATCAAATTAAAGACATTAAAGTCAATTAAACTCTATTAAAACATTATTTTACACTTTTAGGTCCTTTTATATTTAACAAGCTACCTTTTTAAGTTAAGAGTTGTAACTCTGCAAGATATTTTCTCAGAACATTAAAAATTTGGATTTTTCAAACGGGTTTGAATTTATATTTCATTAACTTTGATCATGTTTAGTGAACTTTATAAACTGTGTCGTATAAAAGATGTCACGATTTAATTTAATAATTTTCTTATTTATAATTTAGTTATGTTTAAACTGCTATCTCTATTTTTTATCAAGTGTATAGTCACCATTATATTCGTTTGTTGTTTAATTTTATTAATAATCTTTTATCCTCAAATTATTTGTATGCACTTCAGGTATTAGCTGAGGTTAGTGTAGAATTCTTCAAAATGTAGATTGAAGTGTGTGTTTTTTTTCTTTCCTTTTAAAATTACCCACATTAACCATAATGATTTGGTAAATTAAACCATGGTTAGTTAATTTACAAGCATTGACCTGTTTTTTATTAATTTGTAAAGACGGAAATGAATTATTATTATTAATTACGTACTTGTTTGAATGGTAAATTTTGTTATAGATAAACGAATATACGAGAACTTCACAAAAGTGCGCTCATATAAGTTGGTAGATTTATTAAATCATGTATAATTAGAGTTTAAGCTCACACACACCCTTAAAAACTAGATTTCTCCCCACTATCCAGCTTGTGGCACCTAGCTACCGTTAAAAACACATTGGCTGTTCAAGCCTTTAGGTGTAAATACTCATCTACAATAATTGATTCCAACAAGAACTACCAATAATTATACACATTTCCCTTCCAAACTTTGCACATCCCAGTCTGTTTACTGGAATTTTCTTGTTCTGCTCCAGTAACGTTGTCCAGGTCATCGTGCCATTTGTCCCTGTCATCACGCTGCACACGACGATGTCCGACATCCTCCAGTTCCAGACGGCTGGAGAACCAAAACCCGTCTCGCTCTGGTAACGAAACAGAATTCAACTGACCATGTATGACTGACACTGACTTTACTCTTCTTATTTTCCAAGTCACTTGCTTCTCTCCGATTAAATTGCAGTTTGAGGTTCCTTGATGCTGTGGGACATCGACTTTACAATAAAGTCGATAGGCATTTTAATTTTGATAACTTGTCTTTAATCTACTGACACAATATTCGTCTCTCTAAAACTAGAAATTTTAATACACCAGATAACGATCAAATCCGTGGATAAAAACTTTTACGCCATTTTGTTGGTTACTTAAAAAACTTAATAAAAATTAAAACTAAAGTTTAAGGAAGAAGTTAACTAAAATTACCATTTTATAATATTATACATGATTATATACCTTTGTATTTCAAAATAAACTATGGTAATACGTAATTTGTAAAGAGCATATAACTGAAATATTTACGAAATCGCAAATTGCAATACATATACTGTACATATAAATCCATGAGGCCAATCTGAAATATAATAATTGTCAAAACATTCGGCTAAAGAGAGTAGCATTTAACGTACGATAGTTGTGGGAGAATAGAGTAAAAAATATTCGATTATTTGATTGTATTCGAGTACTCGATTCGAAATGTGCGATGATTGCGGGAATATGAAGGTGAATTCTGCTATAAATTACCAGAATTTGGCCCTGAAATCATACAAATAATTTAATACTTTTGCCCTTCTTCCAGTTTCTTTACAGTTAAAAAAAAAAAAATAATTATGATTTTTTTTAGAATTGTTATGGAGCATCTAACATGTCCGTTATATTGTAAGCCTGGACTATTGTCAGCGTAGAAATTATGTGGACCTTAGTCTGAAGATTTTTTACTAAGAAACTTAAAGAGCTACGAAAAATCCAATCACACCACAGTTTTCCTCTTTTAATCGTAATTTGATCAATTCGAATTTATTTAAATATAAATATATTAAAAATAATACTGCATTTACTTATTCATATAAGTAATATATTATTTTTTACAAAGTGATCAAGTAATTAATTGTACGACTTGCAAAAGCAGCTAAAAAAGAGTTGTTTCAGGAAATTGACATACTCGTTTTCTTGAAAAGTTACAATTCTGAAATCTGTAGACAAATTATAGAAAGCATACTTGTCAACTACGTATTAAAAAATAAATGTGATAAATTAATGGGACTTTGAGCAATACAAGTGTAGTGTTGATGCAGAGTAAAAATTAGTTAAAATTCCAGCCTTTTTTATGTTCCACTTAGAATAAAAAAATATTAAAAATGACAGTAAAATATGAAAATACATAAGTGATATGATACAATTAATTAAACGAGAAAACAAAACAATAGTTTGATTGGATTTTTCATAAACCTCTAAGGTTCTTAGTAAACTCGGGTATACTTAATTTCTGCACCGACAGTAAGGCTTACAATATTTGAGATAAAGCTTACTGTCTGCGCAGACATTATGTGCACCCGAGATTGAAGGTTGTTTTCCAAGGAACTAAGAGGCCTACAAAAAATCTAATCACACAATTGTTTTCCTCTTTTAATTGTACGTTACGACAAATGCGTTTGTAAATTTTATTTCAAGTTTTGATAATTTTTATCGCAAAATCAGAACAAAAACGTACTTGCACTGTCAAGAACCCGTAAATGTACCGCATTTATATTTCAACACCTGGTTGATAGTAATGTTTCCTATAAGGTTTATAAATTTTAGAATTTTAAATTTCCGGGAAAAAAGTTCTTATAAATTCTCTGAAAAATCTTTTCCTAGGCTTCTAGAAGTCGTAAAATTAATTACTTGGTATTTTTGTAATCCTTATAACATATATTGTTACGGTATATTACTTTCTTATGGGTAAGTAAATGCAGCAATTTTTTATTGATTTAAATCTATTTAATTTAAAGTTATGTTAAATTGATTTAAAATAACTGCATTTATTTATACTTATGATGTTACACATAAGAATTACAACATGACCCAAGTAACATCTAGAAGCTAAGGAAACAATGTTTCAGGGAATTTATAAGAATATTTTTCTCGGTAAATCAAAATTCTAAAATTTATAAAACTTATAGGAACATTACTATCAACCAGGTCTTGAAATATAAATCCGAGACATTTACAGGTTCTTGAGTAATAGCGGTGTAAGTTTTATATATAGTGAAAACTAGTTAAAATTTCGGTACTTTTCTGTTCCAACTGGGATACAAACTATCAAAAATTGTAATAAAATTTACAAATGCATTTCTCATAACGTAAAATTAAACGGGGAAATGGCGTGTGTTTACATTTTTCGTAGGCCACTCAGTTCCTTAGAAAATAAGCTTCAAACTCGGATGCAAATAATTTCTGCTTAGTAGTAGGTAAGTAAGAGAAAAAGGGTTTTGCCATTTGATAAATAATGGAAGAACGAACGGAAAGGAAGGAGTGTTCAATTAGCCGAGAGCAGTGGCGCAGTTATTGTCAATGCGCTGTATACGCCGAGAGAAAATGTAAAAACATCGGTCGTTAGAGAAACGGTCAAGGGTCGGGGCTGTAAGTGCCAGTTTGTCGGTGGCCTATCAAATGTTTTCTACTCCAATAATGCTACGAGTATTTGTATGGAAATCAGGAAGGCAAATTATATCAAGAGCATAACTTATTATATGTGAACACTTAAAATTTTACTGTCAGTGTAGACATTATTTGTACCCCAGTTTGAAAGTTGTTTACTAAGACATTAAGAAACCTATGAAAACTCCAATCACACCATGGCCCACCTTATTTAATTGTACGTTATAAAATGTTATTTAAAAATTGTATTATAAGTTTAGCAATTTTTATCCTAGTCGGAAAAAAATTACTGGAATTATTACTCGTCTTCAATGTGCATCAACTTTACATTTTAATTAGTCAAAAATGTTTGTGTATCACATTTATATTATAATATAAATGAGGTAGTAAAATTTATTACTCGGGTCACAATTTAATCTTATTACATGTATAGTTACGGTACATTAATGAGATTCTTCTTTTACTTACACGTCTACAAATTATGTATCGTAACTATACGTTCCCTAAGATTATACGTGACAAAATAACTAATTTTACGACCTCTAGAAGCCAAGAAAACGTTGTTCAAGCTAGATGATAAGAACTTCTTTTCTTGAATAGTTAGAATTCTGAAATTTTCAAAATATATATAATACCGTCTTTTCAACCGATTATTAAAATATTAATGTGGTACATAATCGGTTTTTATAAATATAAGTGTAACGTACAATTAAACCAGAGAAAAAAAGATGTAATTGGATTTTTCACAGGTCTCTTAGTTTCTTAGTAAACAACCTTCAAACCCGGGTACACGTAATATCTGTGACGTCTATAGGCAAATAAACAAAGAACCAACAATTTTGTTAAACTAGTGTTCTACTGATGTACATCTGATACCGCCACATAAGTATAAAAACATAGTATAATGTGACGATGTCAATGAGATACTGTATAATGTCTACTTTATATAATGCCGGCGTGGTGGCTCAGTGAATAAGGCTTCGAACTGCGGAGGGCTTGTTCCGAGGTTCGAATCCCCACTGAGCCAACGGTCGGTACTTCACCTTTGAATACAGTTCACGCACAGGCCTGCAGACCCATGTCAAGTGGGATATCAATTTATACTATAAATTATACAATGTAGAAGGCCTTTCAAAGTGGGACACATTAAAAAAACAAATAATTTAGAGAATGTTATACGAAAAAATTACAAAACAACCATTAATAAACTAAATATGTGCTCTTTTGATTCGTCAGTAGAATACGGAGTTGTCTCTTGTAAAGAAGCTTTCCAATTTTAAAATCATATATGATGTCCATCAGAATTGTGATTTACCAATATTTACTAACTAGGTTTACGCAGAATAAAAAATGCTAAACAATTTCATTCAGTTAGCCAAATTATGTATTTTGGTAAAAAAGTACATTTGGAAAAATAAAGTTTTAATTTACACTGTTTAGACATCAATAATTTAAAAAATGAGTCACTATCTTAACCCTACATCTATGATATCAAGGTATATACTACCTTATTTACATATCTGAGTATAAAGAAAATATAAATTTGCATAAATGAATATTCAAACACGCCATTTAGGTATATTTATCTAAACCACAGCCATGGCGTAAATAGAAAATATAAATACAGGGATACAGAAGCTGCTGATATTTTTATTATGGAAGTAAAACTGTAACTTTTTTCTATAAGAAAAATTTCATTACCATATTTTAACTAGAGGACACCCCTGCACGCTTCGCCTACGAACCCCGACGCTCGCTTCTTTCGATACAACTCGGTCTTCGGCCTTGGCCAGTGACTTTTGACTACAAATATTAGTAGATTAAATACATAACGTAAAATCACAATGTTAAATTTATTTACAGCATATCATTCACATTACTTGCGTTGCTCTGTATTTTTAATAGTATAAACACCCAATAGTATTACTATCCTATTTAAAACGTGTTCATTTCATTTGTTTATGTTTAACAGCTGAAGTTGAAACTTATAGTATAATAATAAAAATGCATTAATAGTATAATGTTGAACATAAAAATAAACATGTTTAATTATTTACAAAACATCTGTTACTAATTAACTAAAATCAACCCAAAATTATCCTTATAGAACAATCTTTTAGGGGTGGTTTCTACTCCTTAGGAGTACTTTATCAAGATGAAATTACTTTAGTACAACATTTCAGATCCCTACCCACATTAGAAGTTGGAGAATTAGTGATGAGTGAGTGATTGAGCCAGGGCTTTGCCTTATATATATATATATATATATATATATATATATATATATATATATAATAAATTAATTTTGTCAACGTAAAATTCCAGAACCTCTAATTTATCTTCTACAAAACAAAAAATTTAATTCCTAGAGCGTGGAATGGACTACCAATTGGTCGCGAGCGTGGAATGTGGGACGGAATGGCACTGATATCAGATAGGCAGGTGAGTGGGCTAGGCCATTTATGGCGGAGCGGGGGTCGTTCATTACCGTGATAACGTTATCAGTGGCAGTGCCCGCCTTGCGGGGGATAAATTCAGGTGACACGGCGCGCTTATCCCAGCCAGCCCCTGTGACTGCTTTCCACTACCAACGTCAGCGGCAGCTGAACGGGTTTTAAATGTTATTTATGTATTAAATATAATAATAAGTGAAGCAGTTTTTTGTAAACGGAACTCCTTCCTTATTTCTAGACCAATTTAAACGGTTGAGATGAACAAAATATCCCCCTGTTCGTGGTTGTGGAATAAGGTCTTAATTCCTCAATATATTCACCCTGATGGATATGGAAAGCCCTCAAAGTACGTTTTTTGGCCAAAAGAATAATTCGGAGAGAATTAAAAGAATCTAAAAGTAACAACTTTTAAAATGTAAATAATGATTTCTAATATGCCACAGGAGTGTTTTTTTTATGTGGAGCTAGACTGCATGTATTCATATATGTATTTTTAATGGATTATTTTATTTTACCTGGCCACACAACTAGATTAAGTGGCCAGTATATTTCCAAACAATTTATTTGTTATATTTTTGTAACTTAATTGTGGAAATAAATCATTTATTCATTTATTCAAATCATTTATTGTATGGTTTTATTCACATTCGATTGTAGCGTTCTGTTCTACTAGACTTGATGGTTTCAACAGACAATCTAATGCCATTATTTTATTAATTTAACCTTCATCTGTTAAACAAAAACAAATGAAATGAACACGTTTGAAACAGGCTAAGTAATATCATTGGGTGTTTATACTAATATATAGGTAACAACGCAAGTAGTGTGAGTGAGATTCTGTAAATAAATTTAATATTGTGATTTTACGTTATACAATTAATCTACTACTATTTGTAGTTAAATTCACAGGCCGAAGGCCGAGGTGTAACGAGCGAAGCGATTAAAAGGGGGTTTCACGCGAAGCGTGCATGGGTGTCCCCTAATTTAGTACAAGTACGATATGCGTAGTGAGAATATTTAACCTAATCGTTTTACATTCACCAAATCAAGACGTAATCCACGTTAACTTTCGACGCGGAAATTATGAGTCCCCAAGTTTGAGGGTTGTTTACTAAGAAACTAAGGGGCCTATGCAAAATTCATCCACACTATTGTCCATTTTCCAGGTTTTATTATTCTTTATGACATGAATTTAAACATTTTATTTTTGGTTTTAATAATTTTTATCCTGGTTGGAACAAAAATAGCACTGGGATTTGCACTCGTTTTAACTGTGCATCGACTTTACACCTTCATTACTCACAACCCCGTTATTGTATCACGTCATATTTTAATACGTGGTTGAAAGGAATGTTTTCTATATGTTACATACATTTCAGAATTTTAACTTTTTAAGAAAAATGTTCTTATCTTTTTCCTAAAAACAACTTTCATGGCTTCTAGTCATCGCAAAATTAATTTCCTGATCGCGTTGTAATTCTTTAAATGTCAATAGTAATGATACCTTTAGGTATGCAAGTAAATCTAGTGATTTTTAATTAATTTGTATTTTTAATGGTTCATAGTTGTAAGGCAGTGTGCTATACGATAAAGTGTATCACACGAGCATCGATTAAAAACGTAATAATAAAGTGCCTTACCTGTAACGTAATAAAATTATATAATAACAATAGTAGGCCTATTTAACGTACAATATTATAGAACAAACAAATAAAAATTATTTTACAAAATGTACAAAACATATAAAGTATAATCCTTTCAATATTAAGAAAGTGAACACAAACAAGATACAAACAATTTATTAACTAAATCTGCTGGCATTGGTCTATAAATCAGTTACATTTTATGTGAACAATGGACATGTCATGTGGAAAAAGTCCACTTCACTGGATACATTACATCCGATTCTCTGAATCCAGGCTAAGGAAAAGTTGTTTGGCTTAGAATATCTATCTGACATGATAATTATTAATAATGAAAAACGTTCTGAAAATTGCTTAAGTTTAATATTTATTTTAGTTTTTCATTCAGAAAGGAAAATTACTATTTTACATCAACCGTCAATATTAAAAAACTTAAATTGAAAAACTAGAAAGTAATATGACGTTTTCACACATGAAAAGCTCACAAATGTAGGGGCCAGATTCTTGAAAAGCAATCGATTCTCGAAGAGGTCGTGACGACCAAATGACCGGAAGTCCTTTACCAGACCGGAAGTGGCTCCCCTTAAAGAGAAGTTATCGGGTTTCCTTGACTGATAACAAGGCAGGATTCAGGGCTTTCAGCCATCCAGCCTACTTCTGAAATCCTTGCTGACTGACCCTTTATTTATGGAAATAAAAGTAGTTTTACATAAAGTTTGTATGTTCAAATACGTTTTCGATAAAACTTTATATTGTTAGATTTAATTTAAAACTTAATTAAAATGTAGAAAGAATTATATTATGTTTCAAATATGTAACTTAAATATATCTATCAATGTTATTTACTACAAATACATTGTACAACATTTTCGTAAAATTCGATACTTAGCGTCTAAACAAAACACAGACTTCAGAGTAAAACAGACTTCAGAGTAAAACAGTCTTCAGAGTAAAACAGATTTCAGAGTAAAACAGACTTCAGAGTAAAACAGATTTCAGAGTAAAACAGACTTCAGAGTAAAACAGACTTCAGAGTAAAACATACTTCAGAGTAAAACAGACTTCAGAGTAAAACATACTTCAGAGTAAAACAGACTTCAGAGTAAAACAGTCATCAGAGTAAAACAGATTTCAGAGTAAAACATACTTCAGAGTAAAACAGACTTCAGAGTAAAGCGGATTTCAGAGTAACACAGATTTCAGAGTAAAACAGATTTCAGAGTAAAACAGATTTCAGAGTAAAACATACTTCAGAGTAAAAAAGACTTCAGAGTAAAACAGATTTCAGAGTAAAACATACTTCAGAGTAAAACATACTTCAGAGTAAAACAGACTTCAAGTAAAACAGACTTCAAGTAAAACAGACTTCAGAGTAAAAAAACTAACCGTAGGCTATGTAGTGTTTTTTATTATAAGTAACAGAATCTTTGCTAATTTTATAATTATCTAAACAATATCATTTTATATTTTGCAAACATGTTATTTGCAAATAGGATTAAAATACATTATTACTCCAGTCTGCAGTAATAGAGAGAGAATGAGTCCATTGGTTAAATTGTCAATACTGGTTTTCGGGAGCATAGATTCCAATATCTACTTATCCCAGTTTTGGGTCCATAATAGATCACGGCATATTGAAAAGTATAGACGTAGCATAAAAAAACTATTTTTACTGACACATTGGGAAGTTCAATAATATTTATCATATGCTTTGCTTATATTTTAATTTGTTTTTAACGTCGACCCAAAATATATACCATATCACATTGGCACGTGTGGAAGGACAATTTAAAATAATGTGAATCCAAAAGTTTACTTTAGAGTAATATTTAAAGTACTTTACATCGGCTTCCCCTCCATATTACATATCGACAAGATCATAAACTATGATAAATTCAAATACCCATCGAAAAAACTATCTACAACTTTTTCTACCCGTATAAGAAATGTGATTACAATAACAGACTGTGCTTTTACTCATATGATATCAAAACAATAATGTGCCTATATATACATGTGTCAGTTGAAGTCAACTAGATAGTTATTGAAGATGTAATATGGGATAACAGCACCCTGCTAGGCCAGCTCAGGACTGTCACTTCAATAACACATCCAACCACCAATTGACTTTATCTATAACGAACGAGGGAGAAGTGATTAACCGAAAGTCCAAGTGGAGGATATATGTTAGGGAAGGAGGGGGTGCCCTGGGGTAGTGTGATATGGTTTAATACCAGAAACCACTGGGTTAATGTATCAAACGTCTAGAGTGTCAAGTTGGAGGTTCATACACGGGTTTTAGTTGTCATTGGATGAATTGTTTACTATGACTGCTTCAAACATATTACTATTTGTATTGTTGTTTGACGAAGTAACTATAAAAGAACGCAAAGCCTTCTAAAACAGAAAACTAATACTTTCGCCATATAACGATGCGCGTTAGTCCAGTCCTGAAAAGGAAGTTAGCATATATCACCAATACGTTTCGTCAGTTTAGCCTTACGTTTACTCACGTAACTGCCTCTGATAATACGATACGTCCCTACAGACTACCTCACTCCCACGGGGTTATACTTGACAATATTAGCAACTCACTGTGGCTGTCGAAGTCAGCTTTACATTCCACTGAGTATGGATTATCTGTCAGATCAGACGTGTGTCCAGTTTAGTCTTTCGTTCACTCACATAACTGATCTAGATAACATGATACGTCCCTACAGACTATCCCACTTCCACGAGGTTATACCTGACAATATTAGCAACTCAATGTGGCTGTCGAAGTCAGCTTTACATTCCACTGAGTATGGATTATCTGTCAGACCAGACGTGCGGCCAGTTTAGCCTTACGTTCACTCACATAACTGCTTTTGATAACACGATACTTCCCTATAGACTATCCCACTCCCACTGGGTTATACCTGACAATATTAGCAACTCACTGGGGCTGTCGAAGTCAGCTTTACATTCCAGTGAGTATGGATTATCTGTCAGACCAGACGTGCGGCCAGTTTAGCCTTACGTTCACTCACATAACTGCTTTTGATAACACGATACGTCCCTATAGACTATCCCACTCCCACTGGGTTATACCTGACAATATTAGCAACTCACTGGGGCTGTCGAAGTCAGCTTTACATTCCACTGAGTATGGATTATCTATCAGACCAGACGTGCGGCCAGTTTAGCCTTACGTTCACTCACATAACTGCTCTTGATAACACGATACGTCCCTACAGACTACCCCACTCCCACGGGGTTATACCTGACAATTTTAGCAACTCACTGTGGCTGTCGAAGTCAGCTTTACATTCCACTGAGTATGGATTATTTGTCAGACCAGACGTGTGGCCAGTTTATTATTTCGTTTACTCCCATAAATGTCTCTAATAACGCAAATACGTCCCTACAGACTACCTCACTCCCAAGGGGTTATACCTGACAATATCAGCAGTTCAGTGTGCCTGTCGAAGTCAGCTTTACATTCCGCTGAGTATGGATTATCTGTCAGACCACACGTGCGTCCAGTTTATTATTTCGTTTACTTACATTACTCTCTCTGATAACGCGATACGTCCCTACAGACTACCTCACTCCCAAGAGGTTATACCTGACAATATCAGCAGTTCAGTGTGCCTGTCGAAGTCAGCTTTACATTCCGCTGAGTATGGATTATCTGTCAGACCACACGTGCGTCCAGTTTATTATTTCGTTTACTTACATTACTCTCTCTGATAACGCGATACGTCCCTACAGACTACCTCACTCCCAAGGGGTTATACCTGACAATGTCACAGTTCAGTGTGCCTGTCGAAGTCAGCTTTACATTCCGCTGAGTATGGATTATCTGTCAGACCACACGTGCGTCCAGTTTATTATTTCGTTTACTTACATTACTCTCTCTGATAACGCGATACGTCCCTACAGACTACCTCACTCCAACGTGGATATACCTGACAATATCACAGTTCAGTGTGCCTGTCGAAGTTAGATTTACATTCCACTGAGTATGGATTATCTGTCAGACCACACGTGCGTCCAGTTTATTATTTCGTTTATTTACATTACTCTCTCTGATAACACGACACGTCCCTACAGACTACCTCACTCCCACGAGGGCATACCTGACAATATCAGTAGTTCGCTGTTGCTGTCGAAGTTAGTTTTACATTCCACTGAGTATGGATTATCTGTCAGACCACACGTGCGTCCAGTTCATTATTTCGTTTACTTACATTACTCTCTCTGATAACGCGATACGTCCCTACAGACTACCTCACTCCAACGTGGATATACCTGACAATATCAGCAGTTCAGTGTGCCTGTCGAAGTTAGTTTTACATTCCACTGAGTATGGATTATCTGTCAGACCACACGTGCGTCCAGTTTATTATTTCGTTTACTTACATTACTCTCTCTGATAACGCGATACGTCCCTACAGACTACCTCACTCCCAAGAGGTTATACCTGACAATATCAGCAGTTCAGTGTGCCTGTCGAAGTTAGTTTTACATTCCACTGAGTATGGATTATCTGTCAGACCACACGTGCGTCCAGTTCATTATTTCGTTTATTTACATTACTCTCTCTGATAACACGACACGTCCCTACAGACTACCTCACTCCCACGAGGGCATACCTGACAATATCAGTAGTTCGCTGTTGCTGTCGAAGTTAGTTTTACATTCCACTGAGTATGGATTATCTGTCAGACCACACGTGCGTCCAGTTTATTATTTCGTTTATTTACATTACTCTCTCTGATAACACGACACGTCCCTACAGACTACCTCACTCCCACGAGGGCATACCTGACAATATCAGTAGTTCGCTGTTGCTGTCGAAGTTAGTTTTACATTCCACTGAGTATGGATTATCTGTCAGACCACACGTGCGTCCAGTTCATTATTTCGTTTACTTACATTACTCTCTCTGATAACGCGATACGTCCCTACAGACTACCTCACTCCAACGTGGATATACTTGACAATATCAGCAGTTCAGTGTGCCTGTCGAAGTTAGTTTTACATTCCACTGAGTATGGATTATCTGTCAGACCACACGTGCGTCCAGTTTATTATTTCGTTTACTTACATTACTCTCTCTGATAACGCGATACGTCCCTACAGACTACCTCACTCCCAAGAGGTTATACCTGACAATATCAGCAGTTCAGTGTGCCTGTCGAAGTTAGTTTTACATTCCACTGAGTATGGATTATCTGTCAGACCACACGTGCGTCCAGTTCATTATTTCGTTTATTTACATTACTCTCTCTGATAACACGACACGTCCCTACAGACTACCTCACTCCCACGAGGGCATACCTGACAATATCAGTAGTTCGCTGTTGCTGTCGAAGTTAGTTTTACATTCCACTGAGTATGGATTATCTGTCAGACCACACGTGCGTCCAGTTTATTATTTCGTTTATTTACATTACTCTCTCTGATAACACGACACGTCCCTACAGACTACCTCACTCCCACGAGGGCATACCTGACAATATCAGTAGTTCGCTGTTGCTGTCGAAGTTAGTTTTACATTCCACTGAGTATGGATTATCTGTCAGACCACACGTGCGTCCAGTTCATTATTTCGTTTACTTACATTACTCTCTCTGATAACGCGATACGTCCCTACAGACTACCTCACTCCAACGTGGATATACCTGACAATGTCACAGTTCAGTGTGCCTTTCGAAGTTAGTTTTACATTCCACTGAGTATGGATTATCTGTCAGACCACACGTGCGTCCAGTTTATTATTTCGTTTACTTACATTACTCTCTCTGATAACGCGATACGTCCCTACAGACTACCTCACTCCAACGTGGATATACCTGACAATATCACAGTTCAGTGTGCCTGTCGAAGTTAACTTTACATTCCACTGAGTATGGATTATCTGTCAGACCAGACGTGCGTCCAGTTTATTATTTCGTTTACTTACATTACTCTCTCTGATAACACGACACGTCCCTACAGACTACGTCACTCCCACGAAGGCATACCTGACAATATCAGCAGTTCAGTGTGCCTGTCGAAGTCAGCTTTACATTCCGCTGAGTATGGATTATCTGTCAGACCAGACGTGCGTCCAGTTCGCCCCCTCCGTTAACTTACGTAACTCCTCTGAAAATGTGATAAGACATATTAATATTTACGAAATTTAACGTGTGAAAGTAATACTTTAATTTTTCGCATTTATAACACCAACTTAAAAATGATATCTAGCAGAGAGCTTCACAGTTCTGAAATAGTAAGAAACTAACAAAAACATAATTTTTAATAATAGAGAGGATTGTAAATTTTTTAAGCAAAACCATACCTTTTTTAATATACTGTGCCAATTTTTCATTAATTTTGGGTCTTTGTTAGGAATCTAATTAGATAGAGAGATGGGATGCCTATATTAGTACGAAGTGAACTTGACTTAAAACTCTTCAAATTCTCGTCAACATTGTAAGTTCGGATATGTCACTTGGTTTAAAAGTCCTGATGCCTTACAAAACTTAAAAAAATATGTGTATATATATATATATATATATATCGGTCAAAGTACTTATCTATTCATTATCCTGGTTTACTAATTATATATTTCCAACTGATTAAGGGACAACTTGAAATATATAATTTGATTGGGAAGTTATTTAATATTTCCAACCCTTAAGAGCCCACTTTTTAAACACTTTATGTGTTGGAAAACTTAAAAATAACAATTAATTATAATTTATACAACAAATAACCCTCAAACAGCACGTAACCGTACACTTAATACCTGATTATAACTTGATTTGCTATCAACATTTCGATAAGACCACTTAAAATTGAATAAAGAAACTCACACTTAATTGTACAAAATATTATAAGAAAACATAAGAAAGATATTTAACCAACAAAATGTATATACGTTATATTATCATGTATATTATTGTTATTATTAATCACGAATGGACTCATAACAATGACGCAATCTTATGACGTATTTTCTTCTTTACTTATTTGATCTTTTATCCATGTTTTACATTTATTTAAACTGCCAATTTTTTCCTGGTTTTTGTGGTGCTTCTATCTCTGACAGTACAATTCAATAATCTACCTTATTTCAAAAAATATTCTATCTGGAACGTGTTGTGATTTAATTTTTGATTTTTGTAAGTGTAATTTGACTGGATAATCCATGGTGTTGTTGATCTTACTTTTTCCATGTAAGTGAGCATTTTCTTTTTGTGATTTGTATGGGAGAAGTCTAGTAACATGTCCATATAATTTTAATCATCACATATATACTATTCTGTCTCAAAAGTCCCAACCAGGGAAATTTGAACGGAAATATATTAACTAATATACTTGAGGGGACTGTTATAAGACTAAAAATAATTTGGATATATATATATATATATATATATATATATATATATATATATATATATATATATATATATATATACGAGGATTCCAAATTCGCATCTGAAATGAGGAGTGTGGGGGGGGGGGGATTTAAGTTTTTCTATGTAAACCCACATCAAAATATAATTTAAAAGGAGCTTGTAAAACTACAACCAAGCAACTAACTAGAGGTCTCTATATTAATTTAATACAAAATGGCAGCCAGTCAAAATCTTTTAAATTTAAAACAAATCTTTAAAATATTATGATATGTGTGTAACACATCAATTAAGTAGAATAAAACCGTAACAGTATTGAACAAAAAATGTATACTTGCTTATATCAAATTAAAAAAAAAAAATAATAATAAAATAAAATAGTTAATAATTAATAAACACTTATGAAAACATGTTTGAAAAACAAAAATTTCATCAGTACTTTAACATCATATTACAAGTTTTAATCCCAAAAAGAGGTATTTTCACCCGTGCGATCCGCACTTAAGCTCATAAGGAGCGCTATAAGCAGGTTTAGTTGGAGATAGTGTGTGCCGAAGATTGGGGACAGTGTGCTCGGGATAAAGGCTGTCTACCTACAGAGATTATCCTTCAAACTGCACTTGTATTAAGTTTGTATCACACACAAGTCCTGTTTACTTTACTTAAAACGTAAATTACATCAATATTGTATCTTTAATATTTGAAATTAATTCTACGTAACAATATCTAGTCACGTAATTTAACGTTTGATTAAAATAATGATATATGCACTAAGTATATTTTATTACGCTTCATTTAATGAGTATTTTGACTCACACTAAGAGTTTTATGATAATATAACTACTGTCTATAATCCTCGTGTGTATTATTCTACAACAATTGGATTACATTTCGTAATCTCATTAATTCTCCATTTTTAATGAATAATTTGATTTTATTATTGATTGTTTACGATAAATGGTTAGTTGTGTACGAATACATTCTGACTGTAAATCCGTTACGTTCCCGATTACCTTAGGTTGTTAACCGAACACCTCAAACATGACGTTTAAAAGTCGCCAATTCCTCAGATCAAAACAAGTTAAAATCAACTATTTCTTTGTGAATTTCTTACGATTTAAAAGGAAACATTATTTACCGAAATCAATCAATGTAATATGTATATTATATTTTGTAATTAATTATCAATCGTATAGTTATATTCTATATTGTCACGAAATTGCGAATTTTTAGTTGTTTCAACGGCTACAAATACAAATAATTTTAATAATTTATATTGGAAATTGGACGTAAAAAGAGGTTGTTAAGTTGACCTTTGTTACTAACTAAGGTCTTTAGGTGCAAGACATATTTAATAATAAGAGAGCCGGTAAGCAAATTAATTTAAATTTCCTATTAGCTTTTGTTCAAAATCCTAGCTAAAAGGCCATATATAAATTAAGGAAAATTCTATTAGATCATTTTTAGACCCTTCCCTCGAATAAAAGAGCAATATAAAAAAATTACGTATGCCCACACCTCATTGAAAAATTACGTATGATGCTCATAAAACGCATCGTTGTACAATTTATAATCTTCAGTATCCAATCAGATTAAATGTTTCTACTGCTTACAATAGTTTAAAAAGCACAGATCATTTAGACAACCAATGAAAGTTTAAATTTTAATAAATTAAATGTGCTTTTTTAAAAATTTAAACATTCAATTTAACCTACCTTCTATTTTAGATTTTCCTTCTAATCCTAAAGGGCTGTCTCCTCGAAGGGGTGAAGAGTTGCCTGTGACGTCAAAAAGTAAAATTTAATATATAATTTATATAGCGTCCAAATTTTTTAAGATCTTGGATCTTTGGAGTTTATACAAACTTATCACGGTGTTCCCCAATTTTTCAGCACTCCTTAGATGCTATACTCATTATTTAATATGTTGAAATCAAATCATTATAGCATTCATTCAAATTTTCGTGTTAAAGATTAGCAAAAAAATCCCTACCTGTGACTTGTAATGTAAATTTCAGTTTCCCCTCCTGACAGCCTTAACGATCTTTTATAATTTCTGTATTGTAAACTTCAACTCAGATTTATATAGGACAGATCATACTCAGCCTTATTTCCAATATCCAACTGGCATACATTTTCCTTACTGGTGGCGAACAAATTGAGTAAGATTCTCTTTTGATTCATGGAAGTACCGCTTTAGTGAGTGTGCAAACGATGTACTGTCAATATTCACCACAGATAATTGCCCCTAGTGAGTGACATTCCAGGATTTGGACTAGCTTAATGCAATAGCTATCACATATTAGGCATGCTTAAAATCAGTTATTGTCTTCATAAAATATTGTGAGCTAAACTGACTCTGAGGTATTATTTTTTAAAATTATTTATATTTCTTGTATAAAAATAGGTACTGTCTTCAAGTAAGGACAAATATCAGTTTCTGACTCGACATAAAATTATCTGTCTGGATTCATAGATTCCTTTCTTTTAAATTCCATGTTGAGCTGAGCCACCGAGTATTTAGATCTATATACTCTGTGGCTGAGCTTTCATTAGTGCACACTCTGAACTCTCAGCTTGTTTTTTGGGACATTTAACGATGTTCATTATTTAATGATTTGATATTAAAAGAGTATTGTTAATTATTTTATGCCATCCAAAAAGTGAATTGGTTGTTGGATAATAAGTTCTATAACTACAACAACTAGAATAATCCACTGAATTTTTTGTTTCCCAATAATCTTTCAACAAAATAGCCACGAAAACGAGCTTGCATTACGTTATTAGTACTGTAAAAAGGCATTATGTTTGAGGAGATAATTGTGAAGGGAAACAATACAGCTGATATTATTTATTTTCATAAGACTAATATTATTAGGTAACAAAGAGTAATAAATAAAACACATAAAGTCATACGGCTCGGATGTGTAAACCCTGACCTGTGATTATTTATTATTACATATGATTATTTATGTAATATTTATATAAATATTACAAGAAAGATAAAGAAAGATATGAAGGGCCTAGAACGCTTTTAAGCTTATAACAGAGTTAAAAAGATTGCTAATTTTGGTACTTATCAAAAATATGTACAAACATTAATAATGACATTTAATACAGGTAAAATAGTCAGTATAACTGTAAATTTAAGTTTTATTATCACGTAAAACATAGGTCATGAAACAAATTAAATGAGACATAAAATGTACTAAGTTAAAACAAAGTTAAAAGCTTACTTGAGTGTCAAGCCTGATACGTTGTAATATACATTGTAATACTGGTTAGTACTAAGATTAACAGGTTGAGTTTAGAAACTTAAAAAAGTATGTTATTTTGTTTTGTTACGTGAAATGAATCGTTAGGCAAGTATTCTTACCTGCCATGACTGTACTAAGGTGTATATGGAAGTGCCTTTCTCAGGCACAAAGGAACCCTTCATTAATATTGAGACAAAACGACCAATCACATCACTTCATTTGTTCTTCATTAACAATCAAAGCCGCTTTATGCCAGCGGAGACTATGAACAATGGGGGAAGCCCAACAAAAGGCTTGGTTAGCGAATTAAAAACATTTGGAGCTGCTTCGCGGAGCATCCGGCCCAAGAATTACGCGCGGCCAGGTTGGCAAGCTTTGATCTTGCAGCGGATCTGGCCGTTTGTTTTGCGGATCAGCTGATGATTAAATCTCCACAGCGTTACGGACAAAGATGGCCGACACAATGCAGCCGAACCCATCCAGATATTACTCTGCGTCGTATTTTTGAAATAGAGTCTGGAATTTAGTTGGAACAGATTGTTAAAAATAAAATAAAATATTATTACAGTTCAATGTGTTTGTAAAAATACGTAACGTGCATGATTGTTACTCATTGTACTCATTGCCTATAATACAGTTGTAATTTTCTCATATAATATAATAAATTATATTTATAATAGTATTATCGTACATTTGCAAAAGAATAAGAGGAAACATTTTAGTCATAAATATAAACAAGATAATCTTTAATAAAATAACACGTAACAAATATAATTTTACTCAGAACTAACCATTCCCTCCCATGTAAATAGGTCGGCAACGTAGTTGATAAACTAGTCCAGACTCATAGCTACAGGTTCTCAGTTCGATCCCAATCAGTCATCACAAATTACGAAAGGGATCAGCTGATAACCATCGGCTGTCCATTTGACATTGTACTATTATTTAATGACACTTTCTAAAGAATAGTCCACTTTAGTTTGTAAAAATTACCACACTCACTCATTATCTGCAATCATTCCAAATCCATTTTCACCCATATCTTGACGATAGGCTCTTAAAATATAAATACAATGATACACACTTCTGAAAATCGTCTACTGTTTAGGAAGCTTCCATAAAACATTTTTTTAATTTTAAGTTTCTTAAATTTATCAATAGTTTTAAATACGAAATTAAAATCAACATCTCGTCGAGAGAGAATTCACTGAACTAAACAGTTTGTACTGAATACTAACCCGAATATAAAAACTACAAAATAAAGTATTTCAGCAAAATAGAGTATAATCAATTTGTAGTCTAGACACTGGGTCCATGGACACGCCAGTTCTCCTATTGTCATGTACAATGTGTGGCCACCAACATGTAGCCTACTGCTCGTACGGCCCAGTTTATCCACATTGTATTTGTTTATCTATCTGTGTTGTACCACTTTATTGATTTTGGATTTCAGAGGTGTGTCAAGGTAATATACGAGTATATTGAATAGGTTATACCTCCCTTCTTTTATTTCCATTTTTTAAATTAAAAACAAGATATACTCAAAAAACAGAATATTTTTTTGTATACACTAAAACAAAAGCTAATCTAGTTTTGAAAATACAATCTCATACTAATCCATATTTGTAGGCTAATATTATTATAAGTGATAGGTGGGAGGACTAACATCACTGTACTTTTCCCCCAACCACCCAGCTACAGAAGTGATGACCCAACCAGCTACCCATACATGTACAGGGGCGATGACCCAACCAGCTACCCATACACGTACAGGGGCGATGACCCATCCAGCTACCCATACATGTACAGGGACGATGACCCAACCAGCTACCCATACACGTACAGAGGTGATGACTCACCCAGCTACCCATATACGTACAGGGGCGATGACCCACCCAGCTACCCATACATGTACAGGGGCGATAACCTACCCAGCTAACCATAAACGTACAGGGGCGATGACCCACCTAACTACCCATACACGTACATGGGTGATGACCCACCCAGCTACCCATACACGTTCAGGGATGATGACCCACGAAGCTACCCATACACGTACATGGGTGATGACCCACCCAGCTACCCATACACGTTCAGGGATGATGACCCACAAAGCTACCCATATACGTACAGGGGTGATGACCCACCCAGCTACCCATATATGTACAGGGGCGATGACTCACCCAGCTACCCATACACGTAATAAAAGTAGTGACGATTTAAACGTAATAATACGATTTAAACACAGAATCATTGATATTTATCAAATTATTTTATCTTAAGCAGTCATGTATATAAAGTACGTGGATGTAAAGGTAAACCTTGAGAATTTCCTTCAAAAAAAAAAAAAAAAAAAAAAAAAAAAAAAAAAAAAAAAAAAAAAAAAAAACTTGACAGTTGATGCGGATACATATAATCTAATTGCATTGGAACCGTTCTGAGTGGAACCAAACCGTACTGAATAGAACCAAACCGTACGTAATAGAACCAAAACGTACAGAATGAACCGAACAGTATTGAATAAAACCGAACCGTTCATAATGGAACCGAGGCGTACCTAATATAACCGAAACGTACCTAATATAACCGAAACGTACCTGATATAACTGAACCGTACAGAATTAACCGAACCATACTGAATAGAACCGAACCGTATATAATGGAACCGAGGCGTAAATAATAGAATCGAAACGTACTGTACCTGATATAACTGAACCGTAACTAATATAACCGAACCGTACTGAATAGAACCGAATCTTACATAATGGAACCAAGGCGTACAGAATGGAGCCGAACTGTACAAAATGGAACCGAAATGTACCTAATAGAACCGATCTGTACCTAATAGAACCTAATCGTATACATTTAATGAACCGAACCGTACTAAATAGAACCATTCCCTACCTGATAGAATCGAACCGTACAAAATGGAACCGAACCGTACATAATATAACCCAACTGTACAACATGGAACAGAAATGTACCTAATACAACCAAACCATACCTAATTTAACCGAACCGTACAGAATGGAGCCGAACTGTACAAAATAGAACAGAAATGTAACTAATAGAACCGATCCGTACCTAATAGAACCAAACCGTACCTAATAGAACCTAACCGTATACATTTAATGAACCGAACCGTACTAAATAGAACCATTCCCTACCTGATAGAATCGAACCGTACAAAATGGAACCGAACCGTACATAATGTAACCGAACTGTACAACATGGAACAGAAATGTACCTAATACAACCAAACCATACCTAATATAACCGAAGCGAACAGAATGGAACCGAAACGTACCTAATAGACCCGAATCGTACCTAATATAATCGAATCGTACATAATAGAACCGAACCGTATGAATGGAATCGAATCATACATATTCTTATGATTCGTAACCATCAGTGAATAGGTTGTCTTGGTGTGAACCACATTCGTATGACATTTTTTACATAAACGTTGAGTGTGGTGTAGAAAAACGTGAATGGGTTTCACTCTCGTTTCGAAGGACGCTATGTGGATCTGCAACATCCGGAATTCCCAGAATTCTACCACCAAATTCATATTTCCCTTTCTGATATTTACTTGTAACTATTCCACAATTAAGTAAACAGATACTAGTATATCTGAGATGGGTTCAGCTTGATAATCGGCGTCTCATATGTAAGAATGTAACACGGGATTTAACTTAATTTTATGAATATAAAAGTAACGTCACTCAGTGCTTTGTTTGTTTAGATTAACTAAATAAATAGTACTAATTTTTATTCTGATATTTTACACCACTATTGAAATATGGAAAAAAAAAACATATTATGTGTCGGACGCTAGGTGTATTTGTTACGCACCTTGATTACAGAAAAATGTTTTTTAATTTACTTTCCCCTTACAAATTGAGTAAGCAATGACCCCTTTTAACACGAATGTACCTAATTCAAGCTTAATAATAAATAAAAGCTGCGTACGTTAAGTGGAACTGCGATGTGACTGGAGAAGGGTTGGTGAATATATAGAGGCTGGGAGCAGCATAACTCAGCACTGCTGACTCCAACATTTATAATTAACAGTACTCAGCAGGGGCGATGTGTCTCTGTAGGCCGCTCGCGACTGAGCGCGGGTACATAGCAGATTTATCGCCGGGGGTGACTGGCGCAGCCTGTTACATATGTCGCTGCTTCAGGAACCTTCACGACCATTTTGGAAGTAACCTATTAATATATGAGGTGGAATTTTGTGGTGGATAAGATTGTCGTAATAATTCGGATATGTGTATAGACAGGACATTTTATCTCTATACCAACTTTTCTTTTGAAAATAGGTTGATCAGCCGTTTTAAGGCACAAAGACCGTGGCCTGCCATGCAGCATGTCCGTGTTCGATTCCCGGTTGACCATTAAGTTTTTCTCCCACAGTTCGGAAGTCGCGCGTTCAGTCGGTGGTCTAATACACCCTCCCCCCCCAAAGGATTCGTCCAAATGAGTATGTCTCAATTTGGCCATCATCTCCACACTAAAAGACATTTCTAAAAAAAATCCATTAGATTCATCCCACTATGTGCAAAATTCGTGTTAAGGAAGTCAAAAATGTTTATTACTAAATATAATAGGTTTTTTTATTGGTTGCAATACATATGTATCACACACAAAAATTTCTCTATCGTCAAGAAATATTCGGAACTACCGAACAGATTTTAATCAAATCTGGAGGGAAGTTGGCTTTTAAATCTACTAAGACTATAATTTCTCAAAATTCCATTCCAAAGGGGTAGAAAGAGCCCCTCAACCTTTCCTTTTTTCCTTAGGAGTAACATTGGCATTTACAACATCTTGGGCTAATTTGGTTTTCGTTGTGAAATGGATCATTTCTACTAACTCTGACATGATTGCACTTTTCACTCCCTAAAGTAGACTTACATGTGTTTGTAGATGATAGTACTATGTTTTCTAGGAGGATAGCTACAGGCTGAGCTTTTACATTGATGCGATAGTTTAGGAAAAACCACAAATGAGGGTAAGAAAGCGTATAGAACCACTCCGTAGGTAAGCAAGGGCTGTTGGCTTGTTCATTATATAATAACACTTTTGTAAAGAGGATTGTATGTACAATTAGATTTGAGAGCCAAATATTTTACAGACATTAGATTGCACAGTAGACATGCGTCTAGTAAAAACACATGAGCAAAGAAGCAGTCGTAACTTCCTATAGTGATGTAAGTGGGAGGACATGTTTTATCTTATGTTTTGGGAATTGAAAGTTATTAAGTATTATTGCATCTTATACTATATTAAGCCAGGTAAATGATAGGAGGGGAGGTTGTAACAATGTTCAGTTACATTGATTTTTGAAAAATTGAACTATTTGGAAAAATACTTGCAATAGAAAATTAATTCACACGCTATAGCATTTCAATCAAAATTTTGCAGTTTTTAATTAAAATTGAGAATCTTAGCCCCTGAAATAAAAAAGTACATTTTTCCAATTATAAATAAAATAATCAATATTTGTTACAAAATCTTTTCATGTGGAGTCTGATTGACATGTTTTCTGCAATTTACAGGTTTTGGTGACGTTGTTATGTTTGCTTACTTCCAGTAGCTCCCTGATTGGTTATCTTCCATTTGTACGAGGTATTTTGCATGTAGTGGGGGAATCTACGTAAATACTTCGAGGAACGGTATTTTCGGCCTGTTTCGCCGTCGTCTTTTGCTGTATTATGTTCGCCGCCTTTTGAATCGTTCTCCCGCTACGTTCTGGAGTTCGGCAATTTTACCTTGGGAAACTTTGAGAAATTGTTATGCCACGCAGTGAGAGAGTTGTTTGATTGTGCGGGGCGTTGATGTGTCGGACGGCGCCTTTGGTTTAAATCGACTGTTCTCTGGAAGCAAGGTAATTTGACTTTTGTTTTTAGCTTGTAGATTCTCGTTGTTAGCTTTATCCCCTGCCCTTTAGCTGTTCACACCAAAACCTAGTAGATGTTAATAGTTTTTCTTGTTCTTTAAGTGCCACTCTTCTAGCGACATTTAAGTAAATTTAGTCAGAAGTCAGTTTTTAATAATAAAAAAAAACTTTTTAAAATAAAAATAACTATTGGTTACTTTGTTGATTTGTAGTTTCCTGAGGCAGAATCATTTATTCATTTTAAGAAACACAGATAAAGAATTTATAGAAAAGAATTTTATATATTGAAAAGTTTAGTTTTGTTTTATACCATTAATTAAGACAAGTTTTTAAGTTCGATTTTTAAATTTAAATAAAGTATTTTGACAAGAAGAGTTTAACATTTTTATTGTGTTGAAGAACTATTTTATTTTATTTTCAATTACATTTTACTCAAGAAAGAGTTTGATAAATTTTATTATTTCCTTTGTTTGAGAAATTAAAGATACAAAAAATTATAATAATTCAGAAATTTTTAAAGAATACGTTACAGGGGTCAATTTAAAAATCTTTACGTAATTTGTGCGTTTGATAGTGTGTTCCACTTATTTGGGGTTAAACAGTAAAAATAAAAGTATACTTGCTCATTCTATTAAACTAATTTATATATAATTTTTTACTGTAAATTATACTAAAAAAGTCATACTCATTGTAAATCTTCCCCACTAATGGTGTTCTTACCTGTACAGAAACGTAAAAACCAAAGGCCGTATCCAACAGTTAATTTCCAGAATGTCATGCGATGGCAGGGCCAGCACCTTGTCAGTCCCTCCCTTATTCCCCCCAATTACTCAAGGATAAACATAATAATTATAACTATTGATGTATTAAGATTAGTTACATATATATTTATAACTGCTATTGAGGCGTTCGTTGTGGCCATAAGAAAGAAAACTATGGTACTTTTTTCCCTGTGTTACCTTATGATTAATATTTAAACATTTAAGGGCAACGGAAAAATATTATATCTCTTTAATTATGTTGTCAAAAAATACAGAGAAATAATATACTTTACAGTTTCTTAAAATTTGATTAATTCTAATTTGTAAATTATTTTAAACTATCATATAAAAATGTATGATGATTATTTGTAAATATAACTTACGTATCGTCAAGTACATGTAGATTTTTATGTCAAAAAATGTTATAAGTAAATATTAAATTGATAAAAAACTATGACGATATTTCAAGCAATGAAAACGAAAACAAATTTGCTGTCTAATAAAAACTTAATACAAGCACATTTTCAAGCGTAATCTCTGTAGGTAGACCGCTTTTATCCCGAGCACACTGTCCCCAATCTTCGGCACACACTATCTCCAACTAAGCCTGCTTACAGCACTCTCCTTACGGGCTTAAGTGAAGATTACTACGGTAAAAATAAGCTTTTTACAAAATTGAAATAAAAAAATTTACTATTTTTTAGTTTAGGCGTTCACGTTCTTAATATATGTGAATGGTATTGAGGGGATATAAACGTTCTTTATTTATTTTTCTTTCCTTTTAATTTAACTAGAAGGAGTTTAACTACAAGTTAATTTAGTTGATCAAACTCTCTTAATTCTTTATATACGGTAAATGTTTGTTTATTTAAAAAAACAGTAGAGGTGACCCACCGACCCATCCATACACGTACGGTCGTGTTCACCCACCCACCAACCTATATACTACTGTGGTATAGACCCATCCACACACTCTTAGACAAAGAGTAATATTAACCCACTCATCCACCCATACACGTAAGGTGGTGTTGACCCACCCAGCCATACAGTATAGTGGTGTTAGGTGTAAATGTAGTTACTTTTATCACGAATATTTAGTTATTCCTAATTCAAATTATGTCATTAAATTTCGTAGTGAGTCTGTTTGTTTTTGATTTTAAAATTTAAACTATTTTATCGACACTATTTTTTATTTGATTTCTATGGTTTTAGATGCTATCATCAATTATTATTGTTGTTTTTGAAGTTGCATTTTTTTAAATTGCTGTCGACCATAATATTTTAGATTTATTCGTGACTATCCAGCTTTACAGTTTTGCATTTTAAATATTTTTAACTAAACATTTAAATAGATTATCATCAGTTTTTGGATTGATTGAGAATATAACCTCTTTGGTATTTTGTATAATGGTGTTAAAATTAAGACATTTTATGATTGCTGAATTGAGAATTTAGTAGTATGTTTATCGTTATTGTTATTGAGTGTTATATGTCTGTTGAATGATGAGCTGGGTGTTAATTACTTCATTAACAAGCATTGCTGTCTGAACATTGTCATAACTCACTCTACAACATCCCCTAAATCATGGTATGCCTGGATTAGCAGTGTCCTGTCACAATGTACAAAAGGGTCCCACACTAATTGTTTATGATGTTCGTTTATAACCTAAAACGTTTGTTTAATCATCTGGACTAAGAGAGAATTTGATGACCTTTATCATTATTATTAGGCTTTCCTTGTTATTTTGATATTCCAATAGATTCAGGGTGTTTTTTTAAACGCGACCCCATTTAAAAGTACAGAAAGTGAAGGTTTAAGATAATTACAATTTCATAGGTTGGTAGCCCTGGTTACTCTCTTTCCTTAGCTATCAGCTGATTTAAATTGTTGCACTGTTGTTCACTTTATTTCGGTTTCGTGCAATGCCATTAAGTTGAGGTTATAAACATGGTTTTGAGCAAAGACCAGTTATTTGTGGAGAAATATTTTAAAACAAAATAGTTTGATTTATGTCAAGATGCTTTCGAACATTATTCTGAGCCCATTGTATTAACTATATGAAGGCATATTGTTAATTGTATGTACAGTATTCTATTGAAAATTAACCTATTTTAAATCATGGGTTGCATTTTAAAATAAACACCCTGTATAATAATAATAATAATGTCTTTATTTAGCAAGCGTTCTTCAAAGTTCTACTAAGCGATATCCATTTAGTAAAAATGAATACACGCATTCAGCCGCACAATCATCATCATTCCTATCTCTACGATCGGAGATTTAATGACGAATAAATGAATAATAATGATAAGTTACCCTAATTCAGAAATAATAAGATCATATCTGGGTTACGATTTTTTGCTAAATTTAAGAGTGAATGAGTTAGCAAGGTTTCTTATAGAGGGAGAACTGTACGTACGTATGATAAATAATATAAAGTATTATAGTCAAGAAATATAACTTTAGCTTAGAACAATATAAAGCTGGGAGATTTGTGGAAGGCCGGTGGCCGAGTGGTCTAAGGCGTCAAAACTTACAACCTAAGTTAGCATTAGTCCAGGCTGAATCCTGGTCTTGACTGTTAGTTTTTATCAGTAATTTTCACCTTGTTCTTTACTGGTTCTGTCTGTCCCCGTACAGATCAATAATCTTCGTGGAATGGGCAGAGTTATCCCCTATACTAAAAAATAAAAAATTTGAAAATTACCAGTTTGATTCCCAAATATGTTTTTTTGTCAGAACTAAAAACTAGTCAAGTTAGAGACATGCGATTTTTACTGAAATATTTTAAATTGTAATTCACATCTTTCCAGAAAATTGAATAACAATAGTTTGAACCGTTTGTGAGAAAATTCCATATTTGTATATTTTTTCTCATAAAAAAGAAAAAAAAAATATACAATTTCAAAACAGGTAAAAACTGTTCTGGAGATATTGACTAAATACCAAATTTAATAAAAATTTATACATCCGTTTGGTCTCCAGCGAACTGTACATACACACAGACACACATACAGACAGACACAACATTTTTGGTCGAAAGCCCACTTTTTTGGGTTCAGGTGACCCTAAAATGTATTTTTAAACTAAGTTGTAAAAACATTTTGTTTGGACGATCAGAATACTTTCTCTATGCTAACGCATATGGGAGAAAGTAAAAACACAAATTCTATCAATATTCTGTCTTTAAGGTCAACTATATAAACTGGCTTCATTATTAAGTAAACGAGATATTACCTAGTGTACTAAAAAAGTTTTGATCAAGTAATTGGTGTTGCACTTTAAAACTATGGCTATATATTCTATAAATAAGTCAGAATATTGTTAGTCAATTGGCAAGTGTTATAGTGACTAAATTTCCACTGAAATTTATCAAAATATTTCAAATTCATTTTGGGAAATCATGTCCACTTACATGTTGTATATTGAAGAAGAGTCGGCGTGAGAAAAACGTCCACTGGGGAGAGTGTTTTGGTTAAATAGGTTAGCTTTTAACAATGCAAGACACATTTAGACTGTTGATTTACTCGTTAGTGCCCTTGAGGTCTCTGCGGTGATTTTGGTTAACCTTGGTCAAAGGTGATGAAGTTTCATTACGCCTTTGTGTAATTACCTGGGTTGATTCAGTTCGCTCTTCACCTACATGACCCCAACAATAATATTTGTCCCTAATGGTCCATTTAATTGTTCGTTTAGGATTCATTCCTAAATTGATATTGTAAAATACCACAATGATTTTGAGTCTCGTATATGAAGTTATTGTAAGTAATAATTGTAGTTTTTAAATAAAAATAATCAATAAATATGATGATAACACGATGTATTCTCTCTTGGGTAGTATCCATGTATACAGGGTGTTCATTTTTAAAACTTGAAATTTGTTGCTTCAAAACCGAACAAGTTACCAAAGTTTAGTTTAGGGAGACCTTTATTAGGGAACCAACAAGAAAATATTTTCAAACATGGGTTGTTACATATAACCTCCCTCACCTAAACTAAAAAAAAAATCAAATTGCAAACCTATACCTCTAATGAAAGCCCATTGAAAATGTACAGTTTAGGTAAAACAATTGTGAAATCGCACTGATCAGTCATTGTGCATGTAACTTGTACCTGTGTAAGATGTTTCAACTGTTTCAACCATAACTTCACAGCCAGTGCACTAATTTCAAGATTTGTTTTGCCAAATTACTCGACATCACTTAGGATCTACAACGAGTCACATATTAGATGACTTTTTTTTAGTAACGTTTAAAACACCGAAAAATAGGAGTGGTGTGTTAATTATTTTCATAGCTGTAAATGATACGCATCTCACAAAACTATCTAAGTTATGCAGGTTTCAATGACAACGGTTTCTAGTACACCTTCACCTTTAACATATGTTAAAAAATGTTTGTTGGAAACGTCGTAAAACAGGGTTTTTATACACAGTGACTAAACGCTTGGTGCGATTTCAAAATTGTTTGTACTAAAACCCTACACTTTTAATGGGCTTTCATTAGATATACTACAATGTTTAAGTTGCATTTTTCATATTTTGAGTGAGGTTAGGAGTATCAACTCATTTTTGTAAATATTTCCTGTTTGGTTCCGCCAATATATAATAAAGGCCCCCTTAAACAGAACCTGGCTAATTTGTTCGGTACTGAAACAACGCAAGGGGCGAGTTTTCGAATAAACACACAAAATGTCTTTTTCTATGTTTCGTCAAATATTCGTGGTAATTTTCAACTCAATGACAATTTTTATTTTTTACTTCTTTAGTTCCTATAACACTTTTACTAACCTTCATTTGGGTTGCCTAAAGTCTTCTTTCTACTCTTTCTCAAAGTAGAGACATAGTAACAGCGGGTTAGTATTTTTAAAATTGCGTAGGTAACAATTATTAACAACATTTTTAAATTGTATGGTTACAAAATTGCATAGTAGTTAAGTTAGTATTTCCATTATAGTAATTATCATGACCAGTAAATGAATCCATTAGGCAAAGGAACACTAATTAAGGTAAGTTCACAACTTGAATCTTTATAGGTACAAGCTTCCTCAAATGAAATTATTTTTAACTAAATGAAGCTTGTAATTAACTTTAGTACTCGTATTTTAATATTGACAAGAAAAATCTGTTCTCTAAAAAAAATACCATTCTAGAAGCAGTCTGTGCACACAATTCTCATAAAAAAATCGATCTATTATTAATTTTATACCTATTTAACATTTTATCAATATATAATACTTAGTATTTTAGATATTTTAGTATCTTAAAATTTAAAAGAAAGTTGGAATTAGTATTATATAATAATGTTTAGGGGACCTTTTCCGTTAATGCATTACTATTACTTTTTCCGTTACTTCACTACCACTACTTTTTTATCGCAATTACTGTTAGGTTAGGTTAGGTGGCTACTAAAGTTGTTCACAAACCTGTAAATCCAATGATTGTCTTACCTCTGAATGCGCTCTCCGTGTGTAAGCGATATAAGATAAGGCCAGTGATTTCAGGTTCCTAGCGTATAAGGAATACCACAGTGGACATAAAAATGAGTGGGGAACAGTTTTTAGGGAAATAGAATATTTATTAAACAATAGTGAATCAAGAGAAAAGATCCTGTTTATGAGATGTCGCAGTGACGCGAGACGTTGAGTGTTTCATAAATAAAGGTAATATATAAGAGATAACCAAGTACAGATAGTTAGAATTTTGATGAAACCAGTTTAAAATTGGCCACAAACAGTTAAACGACATGAGAAAGGTAAATAACATTTGATATAAAAAATGTTATGCAATTTAAAAAATATAATTTGTTTGATTTGAATGCATTTATGAATGCGTTTATTAACTCCAAACCATGACATTCACAACATTATCTATACATCTTACCCCGAGTATATGTTTTTTAAGGCATAATCTTGAATCATATGTTCAAGCATGGATTAAATATAAATTAACATACTATTGACGCTCAAACCAAACAGTTACCAGAAACCACATAGTACTAAATGATGTATTTCAAATTAAGAATCAAACAAGTAAAGTCCTTTGAGGATCAATAAGTTTGTTTGGCATGATTTAATGATTCATCCCTCTTGGGACGCACGATACAAAGATTATTCTACCTAGATATATACTAACCTGTTCGGATACATGCACTATCAGGTACCAACAGTCAAAACACAAAAACATTTAAGTATTGTAATACGATAATTTCCAGAGGGGCTTATAATAATTAAGGTAAGATATAATATAAACATATATGGATGCTCTTAAATAAATTACAAAATAATACTTGAATGACAATTAACTACTTTTACTAACTGTTTAGAAATAATGTAAACATTATTATGTATTTAAATTGACTGTTATACATACACATTTAAAAGGTCCTGATGGTCATACCTGACATGTTATCAGAGGCAGTCATGTGAGTAAATGGAGGTCCAAACTGGCCGCACGTCTGGTCTGACAGATAATCCATACTCAGTGGAATGTAAAGCTAACTTCGAAAGGCACACTGAACTGCTGATATTGTCAGGTATATCCACGTTTGAGTGGGGTAGTCTGTAGGGACGTATCGTGTTATCATAGACAGTTATTTGAGTAAACGAAAGACTAAACTGGAAACATCTGGTCTGACAGATGATACATACTCTGTGGAATATAAAGCTGACTTCGACAGGCACAGTAAATTGCCGATACTTTCAGGTATACCCACGTGGGAGTGGTGTATTCTGTAGGGACGTTGGAGCGAGTCTGTAGGGACGTATTGCGTTATAAGAGGCAGTTATGTGAGTGATTGGAAGGCCAAAATGGACGCACGTCTGGTCTGACAGATAATCCATACTCAGTGGAATGTAAAGCTGACTTCGACAGGCACAGTAAATTGCCAATATTTTCAGGTATACCCACGTGGGAGTGGTGTATTCTGTAGGGAGGTATTGCGTTATTAGAGACATTTATGCGAGTAAATGATAGACTAAACTGGACACACGTCTGGTCTGACAGATAATCCATACTCAGTGGAATGTAAAGCTAATTTCGACAGGCACAGTGATCTGCTGATACTAGCGCCGTACACTTGTGAACGGAGCATGCTCTTATGATAGCTGCAGAGGTACATTTGTTCGTAATTTAAGACCTCTGGTGGGAAATAAAATCTGTAATATTTTTAAACAACCTCATGTGTCAAACCACAAGCACGTCATTAAAGGTTTGTATTGAATATGGCCAAACAATGAAGTTTAATTGCAAGGTGTATTTATTCCATTTATATATGTCTCTAGTTTAAATGATAATTAATCATTACTTAACTATTACTGTGCACATGTTAAATTTTTATCACATAATTTATTATTTGTACGAATTGAAGAGTATTTAGGATCTATTTTAAGTGGGAATGAGAGTCTGCCTATACATATTTTATGTAGGGGGAAGGGTCTTTCCTGACGTACTTATAGTGGACAGGAGGGTTTTTAAATATGTACGTTAGGAGGATCTGTCAAGATGTACTCTATGCCATTGGCTGGTATGTCAAGACGTACTTGTGTGCGTGGAAGGAGTCTGTAATGAGTACTTTTTATTAATATTATGGACGGTCAATATGTACTTTTTGGTGGGGGCGAGGGTCAGGCAAGAAGTACCTTGAGTGGGAGGGAGGGTCTATTAAGATGTCTCGAGATGGTCTCGTATTTTATGTGAGAGACTTCATACCTAAATTATTTAGAAACATATGGCAGTGATTCTTTCAGAAAAATTAATATTTTTGAATATGTAGTAAATTGTTTGTATCCATACATGATATAATAGAATGATTTGCTTTAAAATGAGGTGTGACTTCTATTTATAAGATATATATATATATATATATATATATATATATATATATATATATATATAAAACATAACCTGTATCTCATTATATAAAGCGCCCATTCCACTATTTCATGCGCAGTGTACTGACAGCTGCAATACAAGATATTGTTTGATGCACATCAATAAAGTGAATTCTTGATTCTTGAATACACAGGAACATATAACGCTAGGTATCATAATATATAATATATAATAAACCACCTACTTTTTATCCTCGCGATATTCCGTATAAACTACTATTCATTGTAAAATTGTGTACATATAATTCCTTTATATAGGGGTTTTTGTGAAGGAAGGAGAACGCTTCCTTGAAACGTACCCGCACGTGATAATTACTAGATCTGTAAGCAGTTCCTGCATGCGTAAACACAAACAGCTCTTCTCATATCTCCGAAAGCCTTTTATCTTTAATATTATAAATAATATACTAAAATACCATACTAAATACAATATTAAAATACAAGGAAAGTTTTAATTCAGTTACCCTCGTAACTGGCTTGCACACTGTATAAAAGATTTTCTTTTTGAATAAGCAATTAAATTAATACTACCCTGTACTATTTCTAGAGTCTTTCAATTTTATTATAGATCATTTGGGGTCCAAGATCTTGGAGTCAACTTAAAAATATTAAATGGGAACGTGGTCATGTGAGATCATTTAACACTGCCATTTAATGCTGACAACGGAAGAACAATTGTAATTAAAAAATGATGTGTCGTTCTTTAGTTATTAATTAATTTACTATTTTATTTAATTGGTAATCACCAATTTTTCTTAGTAATGGAAACTGATTTGTCATGGCGAAAAAACTATAAAAACAATAATATGGTTTTGGTTTAGCCACGAGAACTTGTTTTAGTTAAGAAATTACACAAGCGATGACCAATAAAATATAATAAACAAAACTATCAATAACTAAAGAACGACGCCTCCTTTTAAAATTATGATTGTTCTGTCGTTTTAAACTTAAATTAGTGGTGTTAAATGACATATCTGATGACTACGTTCCTATTTAAAATTTGAACTTGACTCCTATATCTTGGACCCCAAGTGATCCCTAATAACATTGAAACACTCTAGAAACAGTGTGGGTCAGTATTAATGTAAAGAACAATTGCAAAAGCAAATATTTTATAAACTGTGGAAACAAGTTTGGGGAAAACTGGCTTAAAAAATCACGCTGTATAATAATTAATTCCACTTGCTAGGCGTGTATGCAATACCTTTGTATGATAGATACAGTATATGAATGAAAGTGTATTATGTGTGTTTATGTCACGAAACCGTTGAACATTAGGACTAATTCGTTAAGAATTGTTTACACTTTACAGCCCAAAAATAATATGAGAATAACATTTTCATAAAATGTAATTTAATTTTACATTACGTACGATATTTTCACCAAATTCTCTTTTGAATGGCACTTGTGAAAAAAATCATCACAAACGATATTACACAAAATTATCTTTTGCATGGCTTTTGCTAAAAACTAATCACATACGATATTTGACCCAATTATCTTTTGCATGGCATTTACGAAAAACCAATCACATACGATATTTACCCAAATGTAATTTGCGAAGAACTAATCACATACGATAATTCACCCAATTTTCGTTTGCATGGCATGTGCGAAAAAATAATCACACGATATTTCATCAACTTATCTTTTACATGGCTTTTGCGAAAAACTAATCACATAAACGGTAACGGTAGATACAATAGCCGCGGAATCTCTGTTGGGTAAGGGTCCTTCCATAATGCCCGGTAAGACGGCTGAGCACTTGTCCTAATAGTTTATCCATAAAGGAGGGGTAGTTGATTAGATAACGACCCAACTGGCGGCTAAATGCACCGTCTCCCTTGGGCCGAACTCCCTTCAGTTAATATTTGATACATCGGAACGGCCATCTTGAACACTCTCCCTCCAGAATACACTACATTAGACCATTAGGACGGTAATAAATGTCATTCTCTTCCTCCTAATTTTAAGCAATTTAGTAGTTTTTCTTACGTATTTTATTTCAGTTTAAGTAAAACGAAATATTTACGTGTATGACCTAAAAATAACTTTATAAATGTGATAATATACAGTTAAAAACAATACGTCCTTTTATAAAACAATTAATTATTGTTTTATAAAAGGAGAAAATTGTCACTAAATAGTAATTTACTAGTTATTGGTTGATGACTGGTGAACTGTAGAGATTCAAAAAGAAAACAATAGCATTTCACATTTTAATTTTAAAATGTATAAAATCTCAGAGGTCAAATAAGAAAGTCGAATCAATCATCAAACAAACTTGATTAAACCAGTTATATCGTGAATTTTATTTACATATAATACATAATGCATATATGCTTAAAGGATATGTCTGTCCTTTGATAATTATTGTAATTAATTAGTCAACAGTACGGTGTAGAGCCAGTGGCCGAGCGTCAGGACTTTGTACCTTGGTTAGAAAGAGCGCAAGTTCGAATCATATCATTGACTGTTAGTTTTTATCAGTAATATTCAAAATGCACTGTTTTGGTTTTCCCACTTACTCAGTGTGGTAAGTTCTCTGCACAGACCAATAGTCTATGGGGAATGGGCAGAGTAAGTTTAAAAAGGAAGATCGGCCTATTCTTAAAATAAGTAGGAAATTTTAAAATTTATGTGTACTACAATATTTGAAGGATTTGGAAAATTATATTTTAAAACATAAAAACAGTTAAAATAATGGATAGTTTAACCTTTCAAACATAATTTTTTTAATAGTAAAGATATCATAACTATTTTACTTTAATAAGGCGTCAGAATAAGAATTTAAAATCAATTAAAATACAGTTATATGTTAAGATTTCTAATCAATATAAGAAATTAGAAGTATAATAATTTATATGGAAGCAAAGCAAACATTAGCTGATGCAATATAACAGTTTGCGTGTGTTGGAGCCATCGAAGCCCCTTTGTCCACCCTTACATCAGTCCAGGTTGTTCACCGTAATAAATGTAGGTCAATTAATCGTCTTGTAATATAGAAAGAAAAAAAATATATAACGATGCGTCTTTTATTAAAAACAAAAAAATATAAAGAATATTGGTATCTAATATTTTTTACAATTAGTTTGTGAGTTTTTGAATATTGCATATTCTACACGGATGTTCACGTAACGCTCAGCATATCTCAGTAGGATTGTATTCAATTTCATAATGTTGATAATTCCGAATAAGGTTAGTTAATAACATTGATCGGAAAACCAAGTTGTTTTCACAAATTGGTAAATATTTTTTTCAGAAACGACATGGAACTTAATTCCGTCAGCATATGCGACAACCAAATGGCCAAATGCGGTTCAAGATCAAAGTCCGCTAGTCTGGTAAAGCGTATTTTATACTCCGAAAGCAGCCAGATACTTTTAAATGGCTATGAACATCCTTTGTCTTCCCAGTGCCATTGTTTCTGTGTAAAGCAGCTTGAGTCGAACAATTGGGCCAATGTGTTTGGCAGCTCGTCTCAACCGCAACGAGGCTTACTTTGATATAACAGGAACTGACATAAATACATGTACATAGGCTTATATCATATCTTCTCTCCTTGTTTAATAGGCAGCCCTTAAACGGGCGTTACATTTTTTAGGAAGAATTTTATTTAGAAGGTACCAGATTAGGTAAGTTTTGAACAACATTTTCTTTTGACGTATATTTAAACATAATAATTGAAAACTGCACGTTTTTCATTACGTATTTCTACGTATTTGTGAAAGTGGGTCATGTCTACCACACGGCATGAATGGGTGGGTCAGATTTACCGTACGTATATGTGTAGATGAGTGGTTGAGTGAGCTCTATCGTACGTATTTGAGTAGGTGGGTGGGTACATCCTTTTACTATAATTTTGTTATTTATTTGGAGTTAAGTTATCTTCAAACAACTTACGAAGTGAAAAGATAATATATATATATATATATATATAAACGAAATACAGCAAACATTGTTTCGTGAAAAGTTGAGACAAACCATTTCAAATTAAATATAACTACAAGTTCAGTGAGTAAGTTATTTAGTTTGTAACAAGTAAAACGTGCGCGTATTGGACGTTTTAATGTCATTTGTTGGCATTGGATTGCTCTAGATTGGTAAACAAATATTGGAGATTTCCATTAGTTCAAGTGTCTTAAGGAATAAACACAATGTTTCGACAGATATAACAACTCCTGTTGACGTAGAGTGGTATTACGGTGTAAGTCTACTTGTATAATTACATTTTTCTTTCTTTTTTTCTTAACCAAAAATAATTTAAAAATCCTAAAAACTAAGTCAGGTTTTTGAATAACATTACCTGCTCTGTGTTTGATGAAACATTTTAAATTTTGTATTTATTTTCTATTTCATAACGTGTTTTATATGTAAAAAACAACGTGAAATATGTTATGTGTGATATAAACTTAAAAAATAAATAAATAAAAACTTAAAAGCATTGGAAATATTAAGTAATGTTTTAGCAATCATACTTGAAAGTTTAACTCTTATGCTCGTTTATGTTTTGTTTCTTACCATCAAAATCTTATTTACTTCTCACCTCTAAGTTAATATAATCAGTAACACACTTCTCGACATTAGATTAAACATTGAGTAAATTAACATAATGACTATGAAACTGTCCAGCTCGATCCACGTGGCCGGTATTTGAGTAGAAAAGCTCTTCACTGGATTAATTTTGTCATCAGACTGCAATCACCTCCACACGATTACACAATATCTAGCAATGCCATTTTATATAAACTGTTCAGAATATAGAGTAATCGAGTATTATTGTTTCAACAGCTGAATATTTCAAAGATCATTACTATGTTATTATCTTTTTTCTAAAAATAATCGTTTATAAAACCTTACTTAGTTTTTTTGTCACCAAAAAAGAATTGACGTTACTTAGTTGAGGAAAACTACTGACTGTACTGTACACTAAAATGATATATTTACATACAAAATATATAATTTAGCCCGATTAAAATCAAACTAAACACCTTTTTTAATCTCTCAAATGATAAAAATATTGTACTCAGATAATCAAATATCGTTACGTATAATTTTCTGATTTGAACTATTTTCATAAAAAAGGACAAATATGTGATCATGAAATTCAACTTCGTGTTTTAGAATCCTCAACAGTGCTGAATAAAAAGTACAAACGTGACCAATATTATGCAACTCGGAGAATGACACTGTAACAGTGATATAACTGCGAAGTTAAAACGATGTCCTTTACTAAGCTGTCTACTGTGAGAGAGAAACAAACAAAAATATATTCGTGTTTCACGTTAACTTTCAGCTACATTCCTGATAAAAATAATAAATTATATAAAATTAAAGTCGAGTTAAATTTATTTAGCTTTTAAGTAGCATAATACTCAAACAGCACCTCTACGGGGTGGCCAATGTATCACGAGTAAAAGGAAATACAAAATAAGCTTCTGATATCCTTAAATTGTGTGCATATAAACATTAAATTTTAAGTAACTAAAAATAATTACAATAAAAAATATAATACAAATTAATACTACAATCTTTACTAATAATTCAAATTAGATAGGACCTACAGTAACAAATTAAAATGTCTGTAATTTAAATAATTGAAATTTGTAACGTTTACTTGATTACAATTACAAAAACATCTAATATGCTAAATGAATCTTAGATCGCATTATATTATTGAATAAAGAATAGTCTTGCACACTTCGCGTGCTAAACCCATTATTCGGTCATGTAATTTTTATTTTTCTTCTCATTTCGTTCTTACAATGTTAATAATTAACCTCTAATAACAAATTGCAACATCCTAGCTCTTTCATTAGTATAGTGTATTGAAACAAAAGCTCTGATTGGCTGGAATTGAGATAGTTAATATGTACCTTATTACAGTTCTTTGAGAGAAAATATTAAAAAATAATTTCTTAGTACGCATCGAACGCTTATAAAGAACATTTGTGGCAAGTTTCATGGTCCAAAGTCCGTGTGTTAGTGGGTGGGTGGCTTTTTAATTTATTTTTAAAATATCAAATTGTAGATCCAATGATTTTTATAAAACAATATATCCTGAAAATTAACAGTTTGCTGCACTTTGAATGAATACAATATTTATTATATCAATAGCACAAATATATATACAGCATTTTATCTAGTTAATAATAATAGTTTGAGAATCTTACCATCAAAGATATTTTTTAAAGTTGGTTAAAGATGGATGAATTTATCGAGCATTTTTTGGCATCTCACCTATAAAAAAGAAAATATCGTTAAAATAAATGAATAGACGATAAAAATACATGCTTAAAAGCAAATAACCTTGAAAAAATAACTTTGAAAGTTCAGTAAAAATTATTTATACTTTTTGTAGGTCATACAAGATTAAATAAATTTATAATATAATAATAAACTATAACAAATGTGGAAAAAAGTAACCGCATGTGTTTATTTTTGACAATAAACAGCAAGAATCTATAGCCTAAAGGATGTATTTTATGTAAGTACATTTATTTTATATCGCGAATAAGGTAGTCAGTATCTAGCTCTTAAAGACGACAGGAGTTTCATACCTGTCTTAACGTTGTGTTAAAGACGACAGGAGTTTCATACCTGTCTTAACGTTGTGTTAAAGACGACAGGAGTTTCATACCTGTCTTAACGTTGTGTTAAAGACGACAGGAGTTTCATACCTGTCTTAACGTTGTGTTAAAGACGACAGGAGTTTCATACCTGTCTTAACGTTGTGTTAAAGATGACAGGAGTTTCATACCTGTCTTAACGTTGTGTTAAAGACGACAGGAGTTTCATACCTGTCTTAACGTTGTGTTAATTTTAAAAATACTTAAAACGTTGGCAATCTCCAACAAATTTACCAACACGAACATACAAATACAATAGAGCCTTTAAATATGTAACCTATAACAAACATATTATAAGTCAATAAGTAAAATTACACTTAATAACATTTTTGGACCATAGTTACAAATAACTGTGTGACCACACTTGACTAACACAATATACCAAGAACCAACAAACTATACACCAGATTAGGTATATAGTTCAACGTTCCTTACGAGTATCTCAAACAACGTTTTGAATAATGTTATTAGCTGGGGTAACACCAAGAGTACATTAACTTTGTGTGAATACACTTGACTCACACAATGTACCAAGAACCAAGAATCTGTAGAACAGTTTAGGTCTATAGTTCAACGTTCCTTACGAGTATGTGCCTGGTTCTCAAACAACGGTTTGAGTAATGTTATTAGCTGGGGTAACACCAAGAGTACATTAACTTTGTGTGAATACACTTGACTCACACAATGTACCAAGAAACTGTAGAACAGTTTAGGTCTATAGTTCAACGTTCCTTACGAGTATGTGCCTGGTTCTCAAACAACGGTTTGAGTAATGTCATTAGCTGGGGTAACACCAAGAGTACATTAACTTTGTGTGAATACACTTGACTCACACAATGTACCAAGAAACTGTAGAACAGTTTAGGTCTATAGTTCAACGTTCCTTACGAGTATGTGCCTGGTTCTCAAACAACGGTTTGAGTAATGTTATTAGCTGGGGTAACACCAAGAGTACATTAACTTTGTGTGAATACACTTGACTCACACAATGTACCAAGAAACTGTAGAACAGTTTAGGTCTATAGTTCAACGTTCCTTACGAGTATGTGCCTGGTTCTCAAACAACGGTTTGAGTAATGTCATTAGCTGGGGTAACACCAAGAGTACATTAACTTTGTGTGAATACACTTGACTCACACAATGTACCTAGAACCAAGAAACTGTAGAACAGTTTAGGTCTATAGTTCAACGTTCCTTACGAGTATGTGAATGGTTCTCAAACAACGTTTTGAGTAATGTCATTAGCTGGGGTAACACCACGAGTACATTAACTTTGTGTGAATACACTTGACTCACACAATGTACCAAGAACCAAGAATCTGTAGAACAGTTTAGGTCTATAGTTCAACGTTCCTTACGAGTATGTGTCTGGTGCTCAAACAACGTTTTGAGTAATGTCATTAGCTGGGGTAACACCAAGAGTACATTAAATTTGTGTGAATACACTTGACTCACACAATGTACCAAGAACCAAGAAACTGTAGAACAGTTTAGGTCTATAGTTCAACGTTCCTTACGAGTATGTGTCTGGTGCTCAAACAACGTTTTGAGTAATGTCACTAGCTGGGGTAACACCAAGAGTACACTAACTTTATGTGAATACACTTGACTCACACAATGTACCTAGAACCAAGAAACTGTAGAACAGTTTAGGTCTATAGTTCAACGTTCCTTACGAGTATCTCAAACAACGTTTTGAGTAATGTCATTAGCTGGGGTAACACCAAGAGTACATTAACTTTGTGTGAATACACTTGACTCACACAATGTACCTAGAACCAAGAAACTGTAGAACAGTTTAGGTCTATAGTTCAACGTTCCTTACGAGTATGTGAATGGTTCTCAAACAACGTTTTGAGTAATGTCATTAGCTGGGGTAACACCACGAGTACATTAACTTTGTGTGAATACACTTGACTCACACAATGTACCAAGAACCAAGAATCTGTAGAACAGTTTAGGTCTATAGTTCAACGTTCCTTACGAGTATGTGTCTGGTGCTCAAACAACGTTTTGAGTAATGTCATTAGCTGGGGTAACACCAAGAGTACATTAAATTTGTGTGAATACACTTGACTCACACAATGTACCAAGAACCAAGAAACTGTAGAACAGTTTAGGTCTATAGTTCAACGTTCCTTACGAGTATGTGTCTGGTGCTCAAACAACGTTTTGAGTAATGTCACTAGCTGGGGTAACACCAAGAGTACACTAACTTTATGTGAATACACTTGACTCACACAATGTACCTAGAACCAAGAAACTGTAGAACAGTTTAGGTCTATAGTTCAACGTTCCTTACGAGTATCTCAAACAACGTTTTGAGTAATGTCATTAGCTGGGGTAACACCAAGAGTACATTAACTTTGTGTGAATACACTTGATCAGTTAAGCACCACATTCAAACTCAAGATGTGGAGCTAACAAAATTTAACTGGCGACTTTTTAAAAACTGTACGAAGCGAATATAAATAATCTATATTTAATGAGAAAGCCATGACCTTGGCATTCATTTGTAATATACTAAATTCAATTTACTTATGTATACATTAAGTTATTAACTGTCATAGTATGAACTATAATTTTATTACGTACCTACTGTATCGACATAAACTACAGTAATCATTAATTCGGCAAAAACTGCAAGTAAACTCAATGTGCAAAATAAGATGATGCAAATTGGAAATTGTTTTACCAAAGCAATCCAATAAACAGGGCGCAGAACGGGTAAATGAAATAGAACCATCTGAAACATTAATTAAAGTAAAACTTAACACTTTAAAAGTTTTAATAACACGACAGGTGTTTCAGAATTTAATAAAACTGCTGGATTACAATCTCAAGGAAGTGAACTTTTTAAATTAGTTTCAGAGAAATACGAGAACGGGCAGAAAATCAAATAAAGCCCAGAAAAAATAACTGGTGTTCAGACGTTGGTACGTGTGTGTTCTATATGAACGGCTATTACTGACAAGCTGCCAACTTAATAAAGTACACTTTACAAAAATAAGTTTTTACTCTCTTAGACCTGAAAATATCATAACAAAATTTTAAACAGCGTACTTAATATTCAAATTTAAGGTCCTTAATGAAAAATATGCAGTGATTTTTTTTTTATTTTCTGTGTTAGAGTAATGTAAAAAATGATTATAAGTAAAACATACTGTTTATAATTTTATTATTTATGTTTTATTGTTTGCACCTCCCCTTCAATTGTTTTTACGCGTGATTTACAATTACATAGCTTGGGATTTTCCCTACTCAACACAAAGGCCTACTATGTACATCTAGGGGATGATTTTCCGAATCTATTAAGGGTGGCCTGCACTAGACGAACATCTTGGATTTATTCTCTATAAGACCAATGCTATAAGGTGTAAAGCGGAAATTTTACGTATTTTGTTATTAAATTAGGTTTAATATATAATTTTGAAGTTATTTTATAAGAAACTATTTCAACTTTTAATTTAAATTTTGTGTTACACAAACTTAAAATTGTCATTATTTCAAAAATTATTTAAAATAGAAGAAAAAAAGAGAAAAGTTGAAAAAATAAAATATCAATCAACATTAAGGTTTTATCCAAGAACACTTACAAAACTAAACAACAAAGTTAATATGCATTCATTATTTGTTGAAGTGTTGTATTATAGTACTCCTATTGAATTGTACTACATATTTCTTTCTATGTAAAGGTGAAAATACTAAAATTGACTTATTAGAGTTCATACAATTAATTAGTAAGACAATCATCAGTCAATTATACGTAATCATCTTATTCTAATTGTCGTTCTATATCATAAACAAACCTATTAAACAAACAAGTCAATATACATTTATTATATGTTGAAGTGTTATTTTAAATTATTGTTAATTTATTTTATATATAATATTAACATGTAATGAACATACAAAATATAATGAATGTATATTAACTTGTTTGTCCAGTTGTGTAGATTTATCTGATTTTATACGATTCATCACATAGCTTATTTACTTTTTGTTTCATTTCTCGTTCAATCTGACTTTAGTTCAACATCAATAATCATTACATCAAATAACCAATAGCTAATGTATTTTACCTCACTGTTTAGTTAGAACATAATTTAATAATTACTTCTGCTCTAAACTGACCTGATTCTAAACAAAAACAGGAGATTGGATTGAAAACGTTAATAAACTTAGTGCAGTGAAATTGGCAGCAGAGAGCGTCGCTCGGCCTCTAGGGAGACAACTTGGCTCGACAAAAGCACAATCTACCCGCGATTGAGGACTGCTTTAAACGAGCAGCTGCTTTCGGAGGACAACATTGCGGTGAGAAAAAACTAGAAAATACGTCTGAGATTTTCACCTGACTAGTTTTGTAAGAGTATATGCATTCTGCTCCATAAGGCGTGGTGTTGACTTCGTTATACGATCAAGTGTGTTGATGGATGGCCTCATTAATAAAATGACATGTAAAATAACAGTTTCATTAGTTTGTTGGTCCACCACTAGAAAAGTATGTATTGTACATTTCAAATTAAAAGAAAAAATGTGATTACTAAAAAGCAGAAATAGTTGTTTACAATAAGTTTAAATTACAAGTAAAATACAATTAATAGTCAAATATTTTAAGAACATATCTCATAGATTGATTATATTTTTAAATATTAGTTGGATATATTTCATTTCCATATGTTTAATAGACAGTTGGTAATTGATGGTTTAAAAAATATTTCGGAAACGACCAGTATTTCTCTGATTATTATACATCAAACATAATTTATTGATTAATAATACACATATTATACCTTTTCCGTTACTTCACTGTCACTACTTATTTATCGCAATTATGGTTAGGTTAGGTTAGGCTAGGTTAAGTTAGGTTAGGTTAGGTTAGATTAGGTTATGTGGCTAGTTTAGTTTATCATAAACTGGTAAATCCAATGATTGACTTACCGCTGTTTGCGCTCTCCGCGTGTAAGTTCTTGTAAAGCGATAAGATGAGGCCAGCGATATCGGATTCCTAGCGTATAAGGGATACCACAGTGGACGTAATAATAATTGGGGAACAGTTTTTATAGCACTAGAATATTTATCAAGTGGTAGTGAATAAAAGGAAACAAAAAAAGTAGTGGTAGTGGTAACGGAAAATATCCTACATATTTAAAAGAAAGATTTGTTCAACCATACATAGGCACATGTCTTGAACTTTTAATTACATGCTTTAAAAAGTCAGTTGCTTGGTTAATTTTCTCTCAAAAAAATTTCGACATATAACTATAGTTATAAGTTTACCACAGAAGTATTATTGTTACAGTTTTCTTTATTTATTATTAATTTGTACATCTCTGTGTAGGTTTATTGTTAATTACTATACATTTATCTGTAATAATATTACCAAACAGCCGTTTTATAATGAACGTTATAATGTGGAGACCTGGGAGGCCAAAATGTGAGCAGGTTTCATCCAAGGCGTTTCCTCAGGCCATTTTAGTTAGTAATGGGCCATTGGAGGTCCAGGCCTAATGGCAGAACCGGCCTGCTCAATCATTAATGGCTGCAATACGTGACATAGCACGCCCTGTAGTAACACCTCAGGGCTGAATATCGACCTATCGAACTACTCAAAAGTCGATGTATCGATCGACAATCCTGATAATTGTTACTTAAAGTGTGACGTGATACAGAGATTTACAATATTATATTATACAGGGGTTTTTTTTAGCAACACATGATTTGAAATAAAAATGACAAACAAAACATATATCTTTAACAAATTTTATTATTATTAACATTTATTACTACTATTTACATGATTTTAATGGCTCTTTTACGTTTGGTGTTCAATTAATTACCATTATTATTTATACAACGTTCTCCCCTCTTCAGTCAATAACTGGACACCTTTTCCAAAGTTTGCTCAAAACCATGTTTCAAACCTTAACAATGATATTGCACGAAACTAAAATAAAGTGAACAATACCAATGTAAACCAGCTGATATCCAAGGAAGAAGAACCAGGGCTACCAACCTATAAACTTGTAATGATCTTAAACCTCCATTTTCTGTATTTGTTAATAAGGTTGCGTTTTAAAAGAAGCACACCTTAGAAGATTACAATAATACCAAAGTATATCATTGTATTATTTTTATTATTATTGTATTATTTTATTTTTACTATTTGTACTATTAAATTTGTTAAGAGAGTAAATTGCTATCAATCTTTTAAGCAAACACCAGTATGTGTTGTTTTTACTTAGTATTTTAAAAATTAAATTATTTATCCTTTAATATATACGGTACTTAAAATTAAATTAATTATAGTCCCCACTAACATGTTTTTCCGTGTTTAGCGGAGTAATGAATTTTATATTTTGAAAATGAATGTATTCAGTAAGTGCCCTTTAATTATAGTATGTAATTATTATTATTTTTTAAATGGAAAATTGATTACCTAACAATTTTATTTCAGCACAACAGAATGCATTTAATACGCTTTCCCATGTTTTGTTATTGTATATTTTCAGAGCACAGGCGTTAAAGTTGCATTCAATTACACATTTAAAATTTCTAATGCATAATTTAATGTTGCAACTACAAAACTTGCAATAATATTTACATTAATTAATTATGTACGTACATAAAATTGTTGCTTTAAAACGAACATTTATGTTTCTAAAACTCTTCTTTAATAATACATATAGTATTAATTTGATGAGCTAAGTTCGTTAAAATTTCAAGTTAATCCACATTTTGAACCAAGCGCGCACTATAAATCTCGTAAAAAGTCCCCTTCCCTCGGAACGCATTAGGAAAAGAAATATATTTAAGATGGAAAGCGGAGAGCTGCGTGCAATCCCAGGGCCAAATATGGCAGGCCCAGGTGGAGCTGGGAGCCATTTTGAGTCGAGCTGTCGGTCATAAATTTGAACCCTGGTGGAGGTTGGGGGAGAAAGCACCTTAGCCCGGTTTGAGCTCAGGACCTTCGCCCTCCCGCAATATACTTGGGTTATCGCAACCAGACACGACTATCAATGAAGTAAATTTACATAAAACATTTGGTTTAAATTTAGTATACAAGTTTTCTTGTCGATTTGGGTATTTAACACTGATCGTATTTTCAAAGACCAAAGTTATGTATGGTTATACGAACTAAAATATTATATTCTTCGATGCCATAATATTTATAATCACTGTTTTATTTACTTTGCTGTTTTTATACTCATTATACCTCAGTAATATTTCAAATTTATATTTTAGTGTTTCGCATTTCATGTACTAGAATCGCATATCAAAAGTAATTTTATAGAAGCAGAAAAAAATCACTTAAAATTTGCTATAGTGAAAAATACGCATATTAGGATAGGCTATTTAACAGTGTAGAAGGTAGCATAACTACAGGGTGAACAAATATGTAAACGCTTTCACAACTGTTGAATGACTTGTAAAATTGAAATCTTATAACATGATCATGTTTACAAAGAACATAATTTTTGATACCATTAGCGACATATCACATTTTCAGGAAGACGGCCCATGAGGTGTTGAACGAAAATCTTCATCGTAAGACTAGGTCTAGTTTGGTACCAAATGAAAGATCTATTCAAGAGAAATTAATTGTCGCAAACCAGCCTTGGAAAGGTTTATCCTTTCTAGAGTAGCGGTAATTTGAATTTCAAAGTAACTAGTTTGAACAATATTATTTCTTCGCTATTTAATGGTTTTAAGGAAATTATTTTGATAAAAAATTATACTTTATGGAACACAATTATAAAACAATTTAAATTACTAAATAATCTGTGGAACAAACTAACGTTATTGTAAAAGCGTTTCCATGTTTTGTTTCCACTCTGTATACAGCCTACATTGTTTTTAAGTGTTACTGAAAATAGTGTGTTAGGTTCCTAAATAGCACAGCATTTACAAACGGTGTTGAAGTAGTGACTTATTTACATAATTTTCTAAAAGTGAAATATGTTAGGAACCAATAAACATTATAAACTTTACATTATGATCAAATCCATACTTATTAATAATTAATTAACATTTTATGCAAATATTTGTTTGGTTATTGATAAGACACTGATCGTCATGACATGGTCGAATATGAGTGTAAATGAGTGTGGTGAGTGTAGATGAACCAGTTTAGTCATTGTTACTTACTAAGGTTGATTGTTCCTTATAAAATCCCATTTTTATTAAAATCATAATAGCCAGGGTAACTAAGGAACATACATCTTAACGTATAATTCAAAACACGTGGTAACTTACAGGCGCAGTACTCAACATCCAAACACGGTCTACCACCAAACACGTACACCCTAAACACGGCCCACCACCAAACACGTACACCTCAAACACGGTCCACCACTAAACACGTACACCCCAAACATACACGTACACACCAAACACGGTTCACCACCAAACACGTACACCTCAAACACGGCCCACCACTAAACACGTACACCCTAAACACGGTCTACCACCAAACACGTACACCCTAAACACGGTCCACAACAAAACACGTACATCCTAAACACGGTCCACCATCAAACACGTATACCCCAAACATTTACAGCAGAATTCACACCAAAGGTAACTAACCAACCATTCAGCGGATGTCTTGTGGGCATAAGAGTTATAAAAACACGCCTACAATCTCCACAACACTAAGCCTTCAGTAGGAAAATCCCGCCTATTGTATCTATGTATTTCACTAATTCGTAAGCCATGTATTACAACTATACTCAAATTGTCTTCCTCTGGAGTGTCAACTGTTAGAGTATCTTTGTATAGGGTATTTAATTTATGTACATAATATACATACATACATACACACACACACACACACACACACACACACACACACACATATATATATATATATATATATATATATATATATATATATATATATATATATATATATATATTCATGTAACAAGACATGTATGTATGTCTTCCTCTGGAGTGTCAACTGTTAGAGTATCTTTGTATAGGGTATTTAATTTATGTACATAATATACATACATAAATATATATGTATGTATATTATGTACATAAATTAAATACCCTATACAAAGATACTCTAACAGTTGACACTCCAGAGGAAGAGTCCTATATAGGAGTATGACTCCTATATATATAGGAGTATGACAAATCGATTACATGATGCGAATATCACAACGGAATAGAATTATTCAGAACGCAGTGCAATATTACACAATTGACAATACGATATTCAAATCGAGTAACTTGGTAACAAGGAAATTGCTTTCATTTATTGCCATATTAATTATGATGATAATAACTGTAGATGTGATTGTTAGTTTCGCTCTTTAGTTTTTATGTATCTACACCTAAATCTATTCTTTGATTTTTTTTACTTTTTTTCATACTATCCTAATTGTTCTTGCTAAGCCTTTTTTTGGAATTATGTATTACAACCAACTATAAGTGCTACTTAAAAGGATTTAACACTATATTTCCACCATTATTATACGCTAATGAAAAAAAATAACCTAACTTTTTTGGCTCGTATTTTAAACATTTTACTTTTTAAGGTGCTATTTAATAATATATTTATGTAAAAATGGAAGTGAACAGTAATTAAATGTTCCTGTATATTACGTGCAATCTTAAGAACAAAACTAGCTTGACGGAGATGAAAAAAATAAATAAAAATAGAATTATGTTTCAGTTAAATTAAACTTCGAATTCCTGTTCTTGAGAGGTATTCCCACAATTCCCAATGTTAAAAGAAAGCGGTTAACTGGAAATGAGTAGCGGGATGAGTAGTGCTGTGGTAGAGGAAACGCGTTCAGCAATAACCGGAAGGGCGGGCGGTGTCCACCCACCCAGAAGAATGAGCGCAATCTTTGCCGGTACTTGGCCAGACAGTCTGGGGGGCAAAACAATACTGCAGCCACTTCAGAGCTCACATTGTCATAGAACGCATTACACGAGATGACAGACTTGCCCCGAGGATGGAAACTGGGAGGGGAGAACCCCAAGTCTCTTGCACCATCAACTGATGCAAAAACCTGCCCCAGGGCCCAATGGAACGTTCTATACAGATCTAACAGTGACACGACCGTCCCTAGACTAGCGAACTGTTGTCCTATGTGCAGATAGACTGGTGTAAAATGGCCGTCACTGAGTTCTAGCTCAACTGATGCAAAAACCTGCCCCAGGGCTCAATAGAACGTTCTACAGAGATCTAACAATAACACGCACGTCCCTAGACTAGTGAACTGTTGTCCTATGTGCAGAAAGGCTAGTGTGAAATGGCCGACACTGAGTTCTAGGTCAACTGAAATAACTCTTCCGTGATTTGTGTCAAAGCAAGGAAAATTTTGCTAAATATTTATATTTTTCAATTTGAACCTTACAGTTAAAATGTATCAAACAAATTACAAGTATAGGTTAATATTAATATTTCTATATTTTATAATTTTAAATGCTGTTAGTAGACTATATAAAATCAGCATATTGCTTATGTGGAAAGAAAATATACTTAACAAGACTTTTTGTGGTAAATATTTAATGTACTGATTATTTTACTGATCATTTCTAAATATACCGTCTACCATAATTATGGATTAGAATTAAGAGTATTTATAATCGCTACGAATCCTTAATAAATGTATTCCAAAGAGGAATAATAATCTAAAACTAACTTATTTATATAAACCATTTTCACTTATGTAGCAAGGAGGAAAGAACCATTGCCACAGATAAAATATTTAACACTGAGGAATATTCACAGATTTGTTCAAACGTACAACAAAAACTAGCTTAAAAAATAAAAACAGAGGTAAACAATAACAGATTTATTTAAATGTAGATTCTAACCTACCAGTATGATTCTGTACATTATTAAAACACTATAATATTGATGCGTTTTCTTACACATCCCGAGAACAATTTATAAACATAGTTCACATCTCCCATCTAAACTAACAATACCGAAAACTCACACATCTACAATCTACCTTTACAACCATTCACATAGATATATCCTACAGATACCGAGAACTATTTGTAGATTTAGTTAATATTTCCCAATTAATCTAACTGTACTGAGAACTACTCACACAGATGACTGTCACTAATTCATTCCTACCACTATTTTTGATGCACGCCAAATCACAAATATATATACTTGACTAGAGTGAAGAAAGGTAGAGAGGTCGCATCCAACAGTGGGCAAAATGTGTGTCGAGTGGTTTGCCATGCGCAGACAGGGCCAGCAGGACACATTCGGCCAAATCCTCAAGGATAAACGTATTAACTATTACTACATATATATAAAGATGTACTGTACATTATTTTGTACTACATATACAGCTGCCACTGAGGCGTTTCTTTTTTCTCTGTGGCTTGACTTAATCAAGCTGAACCTATAGTTTTTTTAGGATCAAGCTACTGAGGTTTTTTATGCTTGGGTAACTATTGAAAAATTTTATTTATTAGTATAATAAAAAGACAATCTACTCACTTTGCCCTAATCTAACAAAACTGAAATACATTCACCCATTTTAATTTAAAAACTGTTTTGTACTACATCAGTATTTGAATATTTAAAGGTTTTGTAGTTCTTCTCCTCAAAGCATAAATAAAATCTGCCTGTAATTTCAACATTAAATAAACGGTGGTTACACAAATCTGTTTCGTATTTTAGTTATCAAAACTGTTAAATATTTAAGATTTGAAGTGGAGCCCCATAGAGATACCACTGCCGGTAGCTACATCCAGTATTCAGTAATTTTATTTTATTCATCCGGGAATAACGACTGCCGAAGTTCGACAGCTGGTTGTGAGTGTTGTTATTTTTAATGGCCTTCCCTCCACTCACTTAATCACGCGAATGTCAGCACGAAAATAGCTTCGTTAATTAATAAAATCAGCCGACACCAGATGAAAAACGTAATTTTTCATAACTTTCAATCTACTTGGCTCTTTGTTCTGAACACAACTTAGTAATGATTTAAACATAACCTCATCTTGAACCAGACAGTAACTATCCCATTCAACAAACTTGTACACTAGATACCGACTGGGTGCTTGGGTGAATGCGGTGATCAGAGGTATTGTGCCATTCACAGACTAATGGAGAGGAAATCAATCTCTAATTTCAATGAATCCAGATCAAACCACTCTCGCCTACCTTGTTACAAACGCACCGCTGTTGTACAGCGTGTAACTTTACTATCACATACATTCTGGATGTAAGAATTTAATCTCTCTACTTTTATCCTTAAGGTACCGATCGTTAAGCTATGAGAGAACACAAGTAATGGGTGCAGGCTTACATGAACGATTTGATTCCTTTTTACTAAAGCCGCCTGATCTCTTGAAATACCTTTTTACCAATAGCTCAACAGCCTGAACAATGATTATATATTTTTGCCAAATATAATCGTAAAGTACCTGGCATTGAATTTTACTGGGTACTAAATATTTATAATGTTATAATTTATAAATATAAAAAATGAATGATTGATTTAGAGAAAGATAGTTTGTTATCTTATTTCATAAGCTTAATCGGTCGGTGTCACTACTAATAACTAAAGCTTTCGGTAATGACCGCGTCAAAGTGTTATCTATAATATTTATCTGAGACTGACAAGATACCAGGAGTCTAATAGATACCACTGAGGATGTCACATAACGTCATGGTCGAAACGTTTGGTGATGTAAATATTATAGATAACACATTGTCGCGGACGTTACCGGAAGCTTTAGTTATTAATAATAAAAATTTGTCGTTGTTGTAAAACTGATGGAATATTTTTCTTTTCTTTCGTAGGGTTTTTGATGGTGTTGTTCATAATAATACAATTTGTTTAGTACTTACTATACATTGTAATAATGCTAGGTTAATGATTCATAGCGTTGCAGAAAACTGCAGTTGTACATATCTCATATTTGTCATAACTTGCAAGAGGACTAAGAAATCCAAGAAAATTCCTTTTTGTTACTGTACTACGCGTATTTGAAGTAGGATGGGAAATATATTATATTCTCAACTATTCTTAACAATCAAAATATATACTTGTAATACTTTGGTGTATAGTCTTACATAAAGAGCTATGCAATTTTATTGACAAGTAGTCTATGGTGTACATTTATAATATTTAAAAGCGAATTAAAAAACTAGTCGAGTACCTATATTTTAATATTGTATACATTATATTAAAGAGTTTTGTAATATTATTACCATGTAGTCAATGGTATATAAATGTATAACATTTAGAAGTAATGTGTAAACATGAAAACAAATATCATCACCACTGGAGGTATATCAATGAACATAAATTGAAACGTGTTTTTGATCACTAGGCGATTCAAGTTTACATTTTCCAATTGTATTTGTTTCATTCAAAGCATTGGGAATACAGCCGATAAAGGAGTCAATTCCCTATTATATCTTATCGACTAAAATTCACACATAAAAACGTTTACTTGTAAACAAAATGAAACGAAGAACTTAAAGAAGATATAGACTTGACGACGAAACAGAACGAGAAATTCAGAGGGTTTTCTAGAAGGAAGAGAGGGGAGAATTAAAACAAAGTGGAACTTTAAAGGCTGTGAAAACAGATTAAAAGGGAGTTGTGGAGGAAAGTTGGGTCGGCAGAAAGAGATTTAATTACTCGCAAAAGACTCTGGGAAGGTAAGCTGATGAACTTTGAGAAGTATCTTTAAATACTTGCCCAACAATTAAAGTACTGATGAAAAGTAAGTTGTGCCTTATCGATCAAGCATGAATCAAAGTTTTGTCTACCAATAATTCACTCCCATTTCTCTTCTCACTCGTTTTCAAACAATCAGGATAATTAGTGGAAACAGACATTCCTGTAAATAAACAATCATTCGTTCATAAACGTGGGAATGAGGCATGGTGAAAGAATATTCAGAATCAGCATTGATTATTATTAATTCTACTATCAGTAACATTGTTCAACGACATTTATTGGAATCATATTAACTTCTAACTCATCATGGATACATCATATTAAATATGTACGAAGTAAAAACGATTCTGGAATATTTATCATTATTACAATATATAAATGTTGAGAAATGGAGTCAATAAAATTGATATTGCTAGTATCTATAAATACATATTTATTATATATATTTCATTAGATGTTTTGCAGCAAAAGTTGTGAAGCAAAACAATTCCCTACCCAAAAAAGAGCAATTAGAATAGTGTGAGAAATTCAGAAATTAAATCATGTCGAGATTATTTAAAAAATATAAAAATCCTTAAACTGGCTTCTATTTAAATAGTTGAATTTAAATAGTAAAAAAAAAAAAAAAAAAAAAAAAAAAAAAAAAAAAAAAAAAAAAAAACACTGCTTACTTGAAATTTTATCTTGTAATTCTTCGTTTGGTCAGAAAGGATTACACTATATTGGACTCAAAATATACAATAGAAGTTTAGAAAATATCCTAAATGTAACAAATATTAAAGTTAAAAGAAAATGTATTAGAAAGAAGCATTTATAAATTAGAAGACTTTTTAGAATAAGCGTTAGACAATCTTAACGAAAATAACGTGGCAATTAAGACGAATCTTGAAAATACATATTAAATATATAAATAAACTAATAAGAAAAACTATTTACTTGAAAATATAAAAATAATACAGTAAAAATGAGATGTTTATTACTATCCTAAACTAATAATAGGGGCTTGTATTTATTTGTTTATGTATAGATATAATCATAAAATAAAAACACGATGTACTATTTAAAATTAAAACGTAAAATGCATAACAACTATACTAAACTTTTCAATTTAATACTCGGTTTACATTAAACTCTTTCTTGTGCTTATGCACGATTACACAGGAATTAAATATCTGGTTTAAATTAAACTGTAAATCAATCATGCACGTGTCTAAATCAACATATATATTCGATATTTGATATACATTAAACCTCATTCGACTATGCATGCGCAAGATAAAACAAGGATTCCCTAAAATCATATAAAAAGAAAACTTTAAGCCACACACGATCGTGCACGAATAAACACTAATTTGTGCACTAAACTCGTATTTTATGGTTTTCGTTAACTTTTCGCAGTTCTAAGCTTAATAAGGCTGTTGTTTAAGAATTAAAAATATATCAAGTTATTTTTTAAGAATTACGGAATATATGAAAGAAGGGCAGTAGGGCGATAAATAGATACGGTTTTACAATTTACAAATAGTTTCCTCACATGTAATGGGGATTTAAAATAATAAGGGTGTTCTTGTAAACCGAATAATGACTTGTCAGAAATTTGGTGGAAAAGTTTTGATATTAGATGGTGAGCGCAGACCTGACCGAGCTTCACTGAATAGCGTTGAACCATTGGAATTGAATGGCGGCAGCTGTGCATTGTTGAAGTTGATGCAACCCGAGTCCTCGGATCGCTGGAATCTACGTTGCCATCCCGGTAAATCACCTGGCAAATTGCGAGCGAAAAGGAAATTCTCCATCGAATATGTCAGTTATACTAGAAAATGTTAAAGGTTTTTTCACTGTTATAAGGTAGCTTTCTTTATAAGTCAACAAAGAATTTTTATCATAAAAGCATATTGTAAGCTTATAATATTTAATAGAATTTCTAAGTTACTAGGGGACACCCCTGCACGCTTCGCATGCCAACCACGACACTCTCTGCGCTCGTTACACCTCGGTCTCCGGCCTCGACTGTGAATTTTCACTACAAATAATAGTAGGTTAACTGTACAACGTAAAATCACAATATTACATTTATTTACAATATTTCACTCACACTACTTGCGTTGCTACCTACTTATAAATATAAACACCCAATTACATTACTTAGCCTATTTCAAACGTGTTCATTAAATCCTTCCCTGAATTATCATTATGAAATATCTAACTTTTAACCAATCATTATGAAACAATTGGTTGGAAGCGTAGTTGGTTCAATCCCAGCTTCATGTGCTAAGGTTCTCAGTTCGATCCCAATCAGAGTCAATACATTTTGAGAAGGATCAGCTGATAACCACCGGCTGTTCATTTGTCATTGGGCTATTAATTAATGACACTTTCTAAGGAATAGTCGGCCTTAGTTTGTAACAATGACTACATTCGCTCATCGCTCATCTATACTCATCACACTCATTCGAAATCCATATTCGCCCATATCTTGACGATCGGAGTCTTATGAATAGAATAAAAAATAAATAAATAACCTCCTCACCATAACAAACACCATTGTTTACATTCCAACAGCTGTTAAAACTTTTTCTTAAATTGGTCAAGAAATAAGATAGGAGTTGCGTTGATAAAAAACGACTTTGCGTATTATATATAAAGAGTATTGTTCATGACGTTTTAATTTTGTATATATTTTGGAAAAAACTTAGGATTCTAGTTAAAATAACATAGTTTTAAAAGTAACACTGTTAAAACATATAATTCACTGTTAAAAAGCCAACAAATTTCCTTTCGTTGTTTTATATATTTACTAATGTTTATTTATGAATATTCAATAAGGATATTACTATGAAAAAACCTTCCATCAAATACTTAAGAAATCATCCCACATTTCATTTAATGTTACAATTTTGACTTGTATTTATAATGAATGAGCTATTATAAATGCTAGACGTAATATATAATTTTATTTAAAATATGTTTTGTTTTATATTTAAATATACAGATGTGTGGACACTATACTTTGTGTAAATATAGAATTAATATATTATTCCTATTATAGAACATTAAAATGTATCAGCATTAAAAAGAATTTTCCTCAACTAGGTTAAAGCTAGAGGCGACATTTTTTTTGCCCTGTATTTTTATTTTTTAGTTTTGATTGCATGAATACAAAAATATACAATAAAAGTATCGTATAATTGAAAGTGTTGCAATATACGTGAGATATAATGACTATTTTAAGCTAACTAAATAATATATATATAAAACTGACACTCGATAAGTTTTCAATCTGTTCTAGTTTATTTATATTACAATTTCTTTAAGTTATAAAACGTTATAAATTAAATAATTAATCATGGATAGCTAATAACGTATTAATTAATTAATTAATACTGGTGTGTAATTAACAATATTTAAGTGCATTAATTAGTGCAACATTTCGTATACGTTATCCTCTCTCCGATATTCTCCCTCTCATCCATTAAAAAAAAAGTATTATTTCATTGAACCTTATATCCTAACTAACCCATTCGCTTCTCAGTTGAAATGGTAAAAAAGTATTTATCCTATAACAGTTTAACTATAATTTTACCAATTTTTTAAATAATTTTGATACAATGATCAAATTTATGCGCTACAATCTCTGCCATTTATAGAAACTCTGAACTTGCAAGGTTTATTTATTTTTACTTTATAAATAAATTATTGAGTCAGAAAGTCAAACGTTAATGTTATAAATTTATTATAAGCTTCCTGGACATAATACCAACTAATAAAAGTCCTCACACGAAAACTAAAAAAAAAAATACAACTAGTTCCCAGTTATAACATTTAGCGCCTCATTTGGTGATTAAAACGTTAAAATTCGAGTACTTGCAGGGCTTTTGTAAATTGTAAAATTTGTTTTTAATCAATTGTACAATTTTAGGCAAATATTTTTAACAAAATACAAGGTTTTGAATATTGTTGTTTGAACAATCAATTATCTGTAAACATTTAAATACGAACAGAGGATTGGCTTTGATATTAATTAATTAATGCCAATAGTCAACACCAGGTGACCCAGTAATTTATCAAATGGCGTCCCTCTTAGCTTCCTCAGTACATAATTAAAAAGTTTTATTTTTTTCAGCAAAGTAAAATGGTTTGGATATTATTTTTGTCACAAGTTAGTTAATTTGATAAATAACAAGAGCTATTTAGAGAAGTGGTTCTAAAATAAATTACTAAATTAAAATTTTTATGAATTGAATGAAAAAGATAACTACAAAATGACATTCAATAATGTAAAAATCATGAATAATAAAACAATAGATAACAATATTTAATTTACTATTTTTTATTACAGTTATCTTACTATTCGCATGTTATTATTTGAATGCGTGTGAGCCAAAAATACAAGTACACTTTTACATGTGTTCCTTTAAATTGAACATTTTTATAACTAACTATACATTTGTACTGCACAAGTGCACATATTACAAATGTAGCTAATAATAGAAAATAATAAATTCAAACACATAATGTAAATATAATAATAAAAGATTATACATTTAAATACTCTTTGAAGTGAAAGGCATTATTTTTTTAGCTAAAATGATAAAGACAGACATTTGTTTTCTCACAATTTGCATCAAATTCCCTAACAAAGAGACTCCTACCTTGATAAGCTGCTTCTATCTTTTTTCTCCGTTTCGTCTTCTTGTGATATCAACTCACATTTTGCATACTTTTCACTATGTATATGAATTTTATTGATTTATTCAGCCACTGTACATTATTTTTCGCTATTGAATCAAAAAATGACCATAAAAGTATAATTTTGATGTATGGTTTTCAGAAAATTATGAAATATTTTTTAATGTTGATGAACAGTAGACGAAATTCAGCATATATAATTTTCTCATAATAAGAAACTTTGTACTTTAAACAGTTTATTTTGTATTCCTAATAAATAACAAAATGTTGGCTGTAAAATTGTGAGTATGTTTATTTATTTATTTATTTCTTATTTTTTTAAGATCTGCCAGACCAAAGGGATTATTTATCTCTATTTTTCATTATCATGGCCTATACTTCAGCCATAATAGCACTTAATTGCCAGTCATTATTTTATCGAAAACAAATAACATCGAAACTGCACATTTATACGTGATTAAAAAACATGAAATAACGTATTTTTACACATAATATGAATTCTGTACACAAAGTTAAGTATTTATACATTTAAAAAGACTAGTAAACTCAGAGGTTGGCAATGCATCTTTCCAGCCATAACAATATTTTGCAGAATTTGCAGCTTCTCCCTCTTCGCTTCATCCACTAAATAATGAATGTTTACCTGGATTGGCTTGCTTTATAATTTTCGTATCTGTAATGTATGGCGCATTAAAACAAATTCAAAATACAAACCATTACATCATTGTTCCTTAGATTAAGTCGTTATTTAGTTGCGTTCTCTTCAAAAAATTCATTCTATGAATTATGCATTATTATATTAACGTTGAAACTAGGTATTTATTAAACTATTATTAAAGGTAAACTCCTATTGCTATTATGATTGTCATAGAAATTAATTTATATAAACTTTATTACTATTGCTATTCATTATTACGACGCCAACGCTGCAACATGGGTGAATATGAGGCGGCGAATGAGTGCAGATGAACGAGTGTAGTCATTGTTACTAAGTTCGACTGTTCCTTAGAAAGAGCCACTTATCCCTCCAATAGTCAGGAAACTAGTGGACCTACATATTTAAGTGGAATACGAACCACACAGTGTTGGACTACTTTTCAGCTGAGTGAGAAGCCTGATACTCAATTCTCTTCCCTACACAACATCGAGACCTTGACCACCACCCAATACGGGCACCCTAGAATCTCTAGTAGTCTAGTCTCAACGTCGATGCCAACCATTGAGCAGACACCATATTGGTATAACAAGAACCGAACTGAGAACCTATCACCTTCAATCTCCATAACGTTTTGTCCCCCAAGAAGCCTATTCCAAGTCTGCGCCAGTAGAGCCGAAATATGTTAAATAAGTTGTTTCGTAATTCTGTTAACATTGTAAGAGAAATAACATCAGCTTCCTTTAACATGCCATTAGGAATGTTATCGTAATAGAGAATAGAACATGAAGTCATCATGAACACGAAGAAAATAAAACATAGTAACTTAAAAATAATGTATCAACAAGATAGAGGTTTTTATTAGTACCTGAAGCAGCAATCGTCTTCAATATCTACTATGGCTTTAACCTCAAAACATTGATTATTATACAGATAATTTACTTTGTAATACTTCGAAATGAAACTGTTATTGACTTTGTGTGCGTACAACACTTCACTGGAAATATATTTATTACATTAAAAACACGAAGAAATAATAGTATATAGAGTGTTTCTGAATCAAAGTCATATACAATCTTCGAGAATTCGTATGAAAGAAAACAGAGAAGAAAGAGACAGAGGACGCATCAAATAGTGCACTAAATGTATGTTGAATTAGTGCGTCGAGTAGTTTTCTCTCAAGTTTACCATGCGATGGGAGAGCTAGCACCTAATCAGTTCTTCCTTACTTCCCAAAATCCCCAAGGATAAACGTTGCAATTACTAAAGATGCATAAAGATATACATTAATTGTAATCTATTTATAACTACCACTGAGGCGTTCACTGCCACCATAAGAAAGCTACCGTTGTTTCTACTTCTCCTAACTAGGCATATTAGAACTCTATTCGACTAACTAGGCATTTAAAGTGAAATTCTCATCTGAGTATAAAAACTGATTACTTTACACTCCTATGTAAAAAACATAAATTAAATTACAACAGTTATTCATTCGTGGTGTTTTTAAAAATGTTACTATTGGAAAAAAAATAAAATGTGTGTATATTGTTACAATTTAGACCAGACATATTGTTGTGATAATGTAAAGAGCAGTTATGTAGTGTGAACTGAGTAACAGCTGTTCGTATAGATGACCGACCAGCTGACGGCATCAGAGCATTAGTCCGTCTGACATCTGTGGCACAGGGCAAACTGTCAGCTGATTAAGCCCATTCAACATGTAGTAAACGCATTTATAATTAGCAATATAACGTCAGTGTGATGTGATTTTTCAAGAATCTTTGTTAATACGTATTTAATTTGACATTACAAAGTACAATTCGACGGAGATCCTATATTTTTTTTATTTTTTACTCCACTCTTTAGTTCACATGGGCCTGCCTGTGCGTGAACTTTATGTAACGAGCGAAGTACCGAGCGTCAGCTCGGTTGGGAGTGCTAGTTTAGTTGGTTGCGGGCCTCACTAAATAACAAAATTACAAATATTCCTATTAGATTGAATATATATTGTCGGTGCATATAATCAAGCCTAGCAGTAAGCATGGTTCGACGTGCGCATGCGTATTTCGTTTGTTTATTTCGGTTACTCAGTGGACCCGTCACAACACGTTTTCGTTAAGACACGTTCCATGGATCTTTGTGTCAATTTACTGAGTTCTTTTGAAGTCTAAGAGATACTAGTTCTTTAATGTAGTACAATTTATTTTCAATCATTCTAACATTCTAAAAAAACCTTTCGGGATAGTTCCTTAATTCCTTAAACAAGAGGTGGTTTTCACCGCAAACCTCCCGATGCTGATTTACAGGTTGAACATGACACTCCTGAGTGCATCACTGGAATACGCCATCACATGTCAAGGGTAACAGGCGACTTACTGAGCGTTGTTGTGTATGCCCAACTTTCCGCCAGGTAACGCACCAGGCTACCAGCGGGAATGCGAGTGAGTATACTAGTGAGCGATCATCCAGGCTGCGTTGTGTTTTTACCCTGAGCCACCACTCCGGAAAATCATAGTACCGGGAATCAATGGTAGCTTCAATTATATATTAGTTACAACAGATATTCCATGCAATAGGAATGTATGTGGAAATAATTGGATCAGTTAGTTCTGCCACTACAGTTGATTTAAACTGCATTACATTTACACTGGCGCTCTCTTAATGGACCTCAAACCAGCTGATAATTAGAGACTCAACATTAGCACTGAATAAACAATCTATCTCTGTGGGTTACAATCAATGATAGAGCTGCTTCTCATGCTGATGTTCATCGTCTGTTTTGACACACACGAGAAAGAAACAGATCGTATCGAATAGTGCGCTAAATGTGTGTCTAGTAGTTATTTCTCCAGTTTGCCATGCGATAGCAGGGCCAGAACCTTGTTTAGTGGCCACGGGATATCTTGAGCAGTCGAAACCGTTTCTTTTCAAATGCTTGGTGGTTAGCGGGGGGGAGGGGTACGGCATACGCATGCGTGGCTTTGTACTAGCCTGATATGCAGACGTTGGCTACCGCTGCTGATCAGCTGATTGGAGAGTGGAATATCACTGCCTTCTTTTTGTATCGAAAGCGTTTGTTATTGAAAATATTAGTGCTATTTTGTTTATATTATTAGTTGTTGTGTTTAATTTAATTATAACAGCTGTCCGTCTTTAAAGAGAACAGTTAACTTCAACTTAACATTGTTCACAAAGTCATCCACGAGTATGCATTTATTGTTATAAACTTAAATTACGGACTGCATACAATCAAAACTGGTACAGTACTTGTTTACTAACATAACCTAAATTCTGTAAATTCACTAGTTTTTAACTATTTTGTATTCCATATGATTTTACATTATCTTTATCATTGAAGATTAGAGAAAGATAACAAATGGCCTATAATTATAACACGATAAAAATTATAATGACAAGTAATAATATTATAAATAAATATCAGTGAGTAACCAGAACTTGTGTGCGTGGTGAGTTTATGTTCACGGCAATGCTAGTACCACTCTAAACACTGTTTATTGGTAGATACCCCCTTTCCCCAAAACTGACTATGACGTAAGCCACAGTTCAAGACATCCCGTGGCTATTGTAAGCCCCTCCCTCATTCTGGGAGACGTACGAAAGCGCCCTCTATTTTTGCTGTCTCTGTAGTTTTTTTTAAAGAAAATGCCTCAAATAACTATAGAAATCATATTTGATACCAATGAGATTGTAAATGATTCAAAAAGTTTCATTCATACTAGAAGTATAGTGAACATTCATCACCTACGCCACTACTAGGGAGTTTCGACCATTTTAGTGAATTTAGTTATTTATTATGTACTTATTTCCTTTATTAATTTGCATATACTTGCACATTGTAATTTTAACAAGAATTAACAATTTACGTGAGAACATTTTACATTTTTTAAACTGAACAGGTTTTTTCCAACGTCATGAATGTTGAATGAAAATTCATTCAATGTTTGGTATTTATATTTCACAAAAATATGATTTTAGAAGGAAAACCCCCAAACAACATCCTCAATTGTAAACCTTTTTTATACAAAAGTTTTTACAAAAATTATTTCTAGTTCATTTTTTTTTCCTTCTAAATGTTGAAAAACTAAATGAAAGTTGATAAAAAAATAATAAAGGATTAAATCTTTTTAATACAAAGTTATGTAGTAAACTAAATATAATATATAGTGCGTATAAATCATACCTCATCAAAAATGGAATTTTTTATTAAACGAAGCTTTCCCAAATAACTCAATAAAGAACGTACGGAGGTAATATTTAGGTAAAGTTTTGAAAAGCCTTTACATCTCTTGAATATTGTTGTGGAGATATTTCGAAATTACACCGAAGATTTGAATACAAGTTGGAAATGAACAGAGCCGCCATCGGAATTCAATGGTGGTACCTCAGCATTACGAAAGGTTCACAAAAGAAAAAAAATACTATTTGTACTTAAAGTTGAAAGGAAGGGAGTTCTTTAGTAATAAAAACACTTATGCTAATTGTGTACTTAATAATACACAAAAACATCACAAAATATTAAACAAAATCCTTGTAGGTATACCTTACAGGTATATTTTCTGTGCAAGATATAAGTAGTAATTTGGTTAGCCCTGTTTAAATCACCCCACAAATACTTGTCAATAGCAGTAAAGATTCATACAAAGCTTTAGCTATTTACTGCACATTGTATGTCTTATATATCTATTTAATTATCGATTATAAATATTTCGTTTTTCAATACATTATAAAGATAAATACCTTAGAAGCTAAAAAGCAATTCTACTTGATACATTTTCTTATTTAACTAGATTATAAAAAAAAAAAAAAAAAAAAAAAGAAAAGAAAAAAGAAAAATCTACTGGCTTGATTCTGTACTATAATTAATATAATTATAATTAATAATTATAATTATTATAACTAATTGTAACTATAATTAATATAAAAATATCTATAAAGCTGTTGTTGCTCCCACAGAGTATGTATGTAAAAGGTCTTTAAACAATATATCTTATTATATAAAATCCAAAAAGGATGTACTCATTCATCACGAAATTTCTGGAACGAATGAACAGAATTTGATGAAATTTTAAGGGAAGTTAGCTTTTATATCATAGAGATCCACTAAGAAAATATGTCTCGAAAATCCATTCCTTAGGGGTAGAGACAGACCATCAACGTTTCTTTTTCATACAAGAGTAAAATTAGCATTAATTTAATAATTTATTTTAAATAACTGATGAAAAACAAAAACAAGACACAAAATCTTGGTTAATTAGGTTTCCATCTTGAAACGTTTAATGTAATTTCTACTAACTGACTTAATTGACCTACTTTGTATATGGTTTTATAGAATATACAACTTTGTAATGTAAAAGAACGGTTTTCTCAATTTCAAAACTATAAACTATACTAATCGTTAATACATTCGTGAAATTGTCCTAAATTTGAAAAGGAGGATTTGTAAAATTACTTTAAATGGATCAAATAAAACTTATATTACTATTCCATTGCTGTTCTAACTCAAATACATTTCCAATTTTAAAATTGCTACTACAATGACAATAACAATGTTGATGAAACGTGAACTCTACACTGTGTCCAGCAGACACGCTTCCTATCGGTTCTCGATATACCTTCTACTATGTAGCAGTAGCAATACTATACCCGTTGTCATTTGAATATCCTTTGTTGACTATGAATTTTGCTCTTTGACATTTTCAACAGCAGCTCCAAACAAAACTATTGGTTAGGTCCTATTATCGATGTATTCCCGTTCGATTGTCCCTTTATTTAGTAATGATCAAATTCCTAATTATTACAACCGTCCCGTAAATTTTAACTAATAATTGAGCTCATTAAGTCAGTCATTTGTCGATGAGCAGGGACATTTATAACTTGATTAAATTTTGCGAGAATTCCTTAAATTAAGAAACAAAATGGAATTATATATAAATTCAGAACTGTTTTATTTACTATTAGCTTTTTATGAACTATTTGAGAGAAACTACTTTGACTATATTATGAACATGTATTACCTTACTAATTGTATAATACAGTGTACAAATTTTGTTAGTATTTGACTAAAACAAATAAGTGATTTTATTATATGTATATATAAATGTAACTAATGTTTCTAATCGGTCATACGTCATCAACCCGCCAATGAAAAGCCAAATCAACAATTACAACAATATAATAATTATTATAAGATATACATAACAATATAATGTAACAGAAAAACAAATAAAATATGACAATATATAAAAATTACTTCGTAACAAAAAAGTTTGATGGATAAATAAGTATTTTCAACCAACCTAACAAAAACCAACAGTAAAATAGTAAAAAGTAGGTTCAACATGTAAAATAAATATGTGATTGAACATGTAAGAGGATTTCAACTAAAACATTTTTTTGAACTGCAAGTAAGTAGCTGACTATGAAACATTTTTATAATAGACTCTAAAAAACTCTAAAAAACTAAAGACTATGGTCAGACTGTCATTGCCAATCTCTACTGTAATTGTAAATGTTGTTTACATTCCTCCTGGCCAAGTTCTCAGTTCCTATTCTCAATACTCTGATTCTTTTGATTTGATGGATGTGCAATGTAACCAATTTCTAATCCTTGGAGATTTTAACATTCCGGATATTAATGGCACTGCATTTGACTTTTCGGTTGCTAAATCTTCAGGTAACATTGTTAACAATATCCTTTGTGAACATAATCTATCCTCATTTAATAATGTTTTAAACTGTAATAATTTAACGTTAGATTTAGTGCTAAGTAATTACAATAATACCATTGTTGAAAAAAGCTGTAGCCCGTTGTTGCCGGTTGATAACTACCACCCACCCTTATTTATATTATGTATAGATAAACCCGTTGATCGCCAACCTTTTGTTGATATTCTTCCAGTAAAGCATTATTATTCTTTTAAACACGCAAATTTTTTCGATCTGTATTGTAAGCTTAGGGATTGTGATTGGGGACATATGTATAGTCTCACCTCCGTTAACGAATGTCTGGATTATTTTTATAGTGTATTGTTCTCTTGTATTAGTCAGTGTGTTCCACGGAAAAATGTAAGAGTTCCAAATAAATATCCAATATGGTTTACTCGTGAAATAATTACTGATTTGAAATTAAAAAATAAGTGTGCTAAAAAGAGGAAGTATTCTCGACATCATGATGAATTATTTAAATCATTAAGGAAGAAAATAAAGAATAAAATACAAGTAGCACATGGAAACTACATTTCTTCTGTGGAGAACAACATAAAATTGAATGCCAATAATTTCTGGTCTTTTATTAAGTCAAGACGAAACAATGACTATTTAAGTGTAAGTGAGTTTAATAGTATGTCTTATTTTGATAATACATACGCTAGGGATAAGTTACCTGATGCTTTTGCAAGCTACTTTTCATCTGTCTATGACCCTCAACCCTCCAGTTATAATGTTGCCCAGTTTAGTAGTAGTGTATCTTTAGATAATTTTGTTATATCAAGTTTTAATTTTAGGGATGTAGTGAGTGCCATAAGAGAGTTGAAATCTAAAAGGTCGTCAGGTCCAGATGGTATTCCAGCGTACATTGTAAAAGGTTGTGGTGAAATTTTAGCAGAACCGCTGTGTTTTATTTTTAATCTTTCACTTTCTTCTTGCGTTTTTCCTGATAAATGGAAGGAGGCCAGAGTAACTCCTGTTTTCAAATCTGGAGAAAAAATAAAAATAGTAAATTATCGTCCTATCTCTTTAATAAATTCATTTGCCAAGATTTATGAGCTTCTTTTGTATAAGCAAGTATTTGGCTCAATCAAGTCTAGGATTTCCCCAGAACAGCACGGGTTTTTACCCAAACGCTCTTCAGCAACAAATTTAATGGAGCTCTCTTTGAATATATCAGCTGAACTTGATAGTGGAGGTAGACTAGATGTAATATATACTGATTTCTCAAAAGCATTTGACAGGGTAAACCATGATATTTTGCTTCGCAAATTATTTCTTTTAGGATTTTCTTATGACTTTTGTCTTTTGATGGCGTCTTATTTAAAGAACCGAACTCAGTTTGTGTCAATTTCAAATATAAATTCTTCTGTGTATGTAGGCTTTTCAGGTGTTCCTCAGGGATCAAATTTAGGACCTCTTCTGTTTTTATTATTTATTAATGACCTCCCCCGCTGTTTTTCGGACTGTGAGTGTTTATTGTTTGCGGACGATCTCAAGCTGTACAGACCTATAAAGAACGACTCTGATGTTAACTTATTACAAAATTCTATAAATCAGTTGTACTATTGGTGTTCTACTAATAAATTAGAATTGAATGTAAACAAGTGTTTTGCCATGTCCTACTCACGGAAAAATATTCTTAATCCAAATGTTTATTTAATAAATAATGAACCTCTAAAGTCTTTCTAAAATTAAAGATTTAGGTGTAGTTTTTAACTCCTCTTTAAGTTTTAATGATCATGTCCACATGCTGCAGGCAAATGCATATAAACTTCTGGGTTTTGTCAAAAGAAATTCAAAATTTCTTCATGATACCGAAACAATTTTAACATTGTATAGAACCCTTATAAGAAGTAAATTAGAGTATTGTTCGGTTATTTGGAGCTCAATGAATTTAATGGAGTCTGGTAATTTGGAGAAAATACAGAACAAATTTCTTAAATTCCTATTTTATAAAAAGTTTAATTATGTATGCCCTTATGATACCCCTACTTCTAATTTAAGAGAGATGTTTTCAGTTAAAATGTTGTCCACAAGGAGAGAACTAGCTTCAATTAGTTTTGTATGTAAGTTGTTTAATAATTCCATTGATAGTCCGTATTTATTAAGTATCATAGGTTTACATGTACCACATCATATTTTTAGAGAGTTTAATTTATTTGCCTTGCCTAGATGTAGAACGGTTTCACATTATGATTTTCCGTTATATAAGACTCTAAGATTTCTTAATTTAAATCAATTTGCGTTTGATATTTTTAATGATAAGTTGAAGAGTATTTTAACGAAATGTAGCAACCTTTTATTTTGAATTTACTTATGGAGAAGTATATGTATACTATGTGTAAATTTTGTATTTTACCTTAAATATAAAGAGTTCAATAATTTATATTGTGAATTGTAATAGAGTGAGTTTGATATTGTTTTTTTTTTTAGCTGCCAGCAGTTTAGTTTAGTATGATTGTTTAATTTAAGAAGTTTAGGATTAAATTATGTTTAGTTAAGATGGCTGTTTTGGGAATATGTTAATTATTATGTACAAGAGTTTTATAAGTATCATGTCCTGTAGCTGTCATGTAAATCTGAAATAAATAAATAAATAAATAAATAAAGTTGATTATGTATTTACTGAGTGAACTCGTATAAAGTCCAGCTTGGCCAAAAATACTCTTTCTCTTCAGCTACTTCAATGTATTACAACTGCTCAAATTCATTGATTTTCTTTTTATATCACTAATACGAATAAAATTACAATTCAAATTATTAATGGACAGAACAAAATCAGTATTTTGTAAAAAACCAAAAACCTCAATAAATAACTAATTTTGATTGCTTATCAACGGATGAAGAAATATTTATTGTTATTTATAATTTAACTAAGCCCCACGTTGAGGTAAGTCAGCCGGAGACATCCTTCCTTATTCCTGAGAGTTCTACAAGATCCTGCTTCCTATATTGTTACATTAGATTAGAACTACGTAATATTGTTAATTAAATCTTACTAGAAAGTAAATTAAATTGAAAATTTTAATTAAAATCTTTTAGGAAAAAGTATAATTGGTGTAGGGTATAATTGATTAACTAGATAAGGCAATGTTGCAATAAGGCGTTGCAGATGGGTGTACCCGATATAAATAATGTGTAATACAGCGAACGGAGTAACATTAAGTGTCATTTAAATAAACATTTGTGAGTACAAACAATTACATACTTGGTAATTTATTTTTACCGATTGCAGTACTCATAGTTAAATCATTAATACAGAAGAAAGAGATTATTTAGATTAGTATTAATGAAACCATTTACATAGTTAAAGATTACAAAAATAGTTATACAGGATATTACAGATTCTATGTGTGATTCTAAGCTAAAAATGAAGAGTAATATTTTTTCAATTTCCGCTTTGTTTAGCAGTTAGACGCCATTAGGTTTTTTTTCTATAAAACAATTTACATCTTTGTTGTTATCTTTACAATTGTTACAAAACTCGGTCAACAGGTTCATGTTAGAAAGTAGTACTTAATAGAAAATATTTTTAAATTATCTTTATTATTTTCAAAATGGTGGCCGTTTTATTTAAATTTTAATAAATATCTAAAAACCACTTGTTTTATAAAAACTATGTTAGACACCAAAAAAGCGATTAAACAACTTTCCGTTTTCAATGATATCTTATTTGTAAAAATCACCTACAAAATAACTATTTTATAAATTGACTTATTTTATTTTATTTCAACAGTATATGAGTTAAAGTTAACTCATAGAATAGTTATTTCTTAAGCGATTTTTTCAAATGTGGTTTCATTGAAAAGGGACAGTTGCTTAAACACTTTTTTGTGTATTACACAATTTTTATTAAACCAGTGGTTTTGTAGATATTTGTTAAAAAATTAACTGGCCGCCATTTTGGTAATAATAAAAATAATTTTAAAATAGTTTCTTACTAAATACTACGTTCTAACATGAACCCATTTACTGAGTTTTGTAATAATCGTAATGATAACAGCAAATATAGAAATTGTTTTATGAAAAAAAAATGGCGTCTAGATGTTAAATTAAGCGGAAATTGAAAAAAAATATTACTCTTCATTTTTAGTTTTGAATCACAGTTAGAATCTGAAAATGCATAATCCAACCTTTTTTTAACACCCTCTATAACTTAGAGCTTAGTCTGGATCTCGTTCCTGTTATTACATAAGCGATGCAAGTATATTTATACAATACATATTTCTAACTTAATATAGGCCTGATACAGACTTTAAACATGTATTATTTAAACCAGATTCAGCAAAATCATCAGAATTTGTAAATTTGGTCTTTAAAAAGACAGTTTTATAGCAGTATATTTTCAAGTTTATAACATTTTAGAATCCTTCTTCATTTGATCGAATGGCAGTACCTACTATAACAGGATAGGGAGACAATATCTAAGACAAAAAGTTGAGATCAGTCAAGAGACTGACATAACTGTTGCAGTTCAAAGCAAGTTAACTAGCCCTAAGACATAAGGAGAATGTAGATCTTCATGTAGTAAATATGTATGAATGTCTCCTTTAGTAAATACGTTAAAGTTCATTATTTGCATTTGTGTGTTATAATAGCATACTTAGACTCAAAATTAAACTTTTATTGAATAACGTTTCTGTTGTAAATTTTGAACGGCTTATTAATATTTAGAAACATATGCACAATATTTATGTTTTTCTAACAAGAAAGTATATTTTTTATGATTATATAAATATTTTTTGTCTAACCTAAATTTAACTCTCCAAGAGATACCGATAAACTTATAAACACATTATTGGGAGGGAGGTTCAAATTTCAGAAATCTTAAGAGTAACGAGGAAGGAAATTTATTTATACTGACCTAAGGATACATTGAACATCGTTATAGAGATCATTTATCAAACTCGCCAATCCTGTTGCCGCGGGCCGGTAACGTATGGACGCTCTGGGACGGCGCACCTCGTAAATATCGGTATCTACTGTTACTGCACGGTGATTGGAACACTTTGTACCTGCGTAACGACGTGTAGACTAGTCTTGGTACTAACGTTCATAAGTTACTCAGAACATCGGTATCTACTGTTACTGCACGGTGATGGAACACTTTGTACCTGCGTAACGATGTGTAGTCTAGTCTTGGTACTAACGTTCATAAGTTACTCAGAACATCGGTATCTACTGTTACTGCACGGTGATGGAACACTTTGTACCTGCGTAACGACGTGTAGTCTAGTCTTGGTACTAACGTTCATAAGTTACTCAGAACATCGGTATCTACTGTTACTGCATGGTGATTGGAACACTTTGTACCTGCGTAACGATGTGTAGACTAGTCTTGGTACTAACGTTCACAAGTTACTCAAAACATCGGTATCTATTGTTACTGCAAGGTGATTGGAACACTTTGTACCTGCGTAACGATGTGTACTCTAGTCTTGGTACTAACGTTCATAAGTTACTCAGAACATCGGTATCTACTGTTACTGCATGGTGATTGGAACACTTTGTACCTGCGTAACGATGTGTAGACTAGTCTTGGTACTAACGTTCACAAGTTACTCAGAACATCGGTATCTACTGTTACTGCAAGGTGATTAGAACACTTTGTACCTGCGTAACGACGTGTAGTCTAGTCTTGGTACTAACGTTCATAAGTTACTCAGAACATCGGTATCTACTGTTACTGCACGGTGATGGAACACTTTGTACCTGCGTAACGATGTGTAGACTAGTCTTGGTACTAACGATCACAAGTTACTCAGAACATCGGTATCTACTGTTACTGCACGGTGATGGAACACTTTGTACCTGCGTAACGACGTGTAGTCTAGTCTTGGTACTAACGTTCATAAGTTACTCAGAACATCGGTATCTACTGTTACTGCATGGTGATTGGAACACTTTGTACCTGCGTAACGACGTGTAGTCTAGTCTTGGTACTAACGTTCATAAGTTACTCAGAACATCGGTATCTACTGTTACTGCACGGTGATGGAACACTTTGTACCTGCGTAACGATGTGTAGTCTAGTCTTGGTACTAACGATCACAAGTTACTCAGAACATCGGTATCTACTGTTACTGCACGGTGATGGAACACTTTGTACCTGCGTAACGACGTGTAGTCTAGTCTTGGTACTAACATTCATAAGTTACTCAGAACATCAGTATCTACTGTTACTGCAAGGTGATTGGAACACTTTGTACAGTCTAGTCTTGGTACTAACGTTCACAAGTTACTCAGAACTTCGATATCTACTGTTACTGCATGGTGATTGGAACACTTTGTACAGTCTAGTCTTGGTACTAACGTTCAAAAGTTACTCAGAACTTCGATATCTACTGATCACAAGTTACTCAGAACATCGGTATGTACTGTTACTGCAAGGTGATGGGAACACTTTGTACCTGCGTAACGACGTGTAGACTAGTCTTGGTACTAACCTTCACAAGTTACTCAGAACATCGGTATCTACAGTTACTGCAAGGTGATTGGAACACTTTGTACCTGCGTAACGACGTGTAAACTAGTCTTGGTACTAACCTTCACAAGTTACTCAGAAAATCTTTATCTACTGTTACTGCAAGGTGATGGGAACACTTTGTACCTGCGTAACGACGTGTAGACTAGTCTTGGTACTAACGTTCACAAGTTACTCAGAACATCGGTATCTACTGTTACTGCAAGGTGATTGGAACACTTTGTACCTGCGTAACGACGTGTAGACTAGTCTTGGTACTAACGTTCACAAGTTACTCAGAACATCAGTATGTACTGTTACTGCAAGGTGATGGGAACACTTTGTACCTGCGTAACGACGTGTAGTCTAGTCTTGGTACTAACGTTCATAAGTTACTCAGAACATCGGTATCTACTGTTACTGCAAGGTGATGGGAACACTTTGTACCTGCGTAACGACGTGTAGTCTAGTCTTGGTACTAACGTTCATAAGTTACTCAGAATATCGGTATTTACTGTTACTGCAAGGTGATTGGAACATTTTGTACCTGCGTAACGATGTGTAGACTAGTCTTGGTACTAACGTTCACAAGTTACTCAGAACATCGGTATCTACTGTTACTGCATGGGGATTAGAACACTTTGTACCTGCGTAACGATGTGTACTCTAGTCTTGGTACTAACGTTCATAAGTTACTCAGAACATCGGTATCTACTGTTACTGCATGGTGATTGGAACACTTTGTACCTGCGTAACGATGTGTAGACTAGTCTTGGTACTAACGTTCACAAGTTACTCAGAACATCGGTATCTACTGTTACTGCAAGGTGATTAGAACACTTTGTACCTGCGTAACGACGTGTAGTCTAGTCTTGGTACTAACGTTCATAAGTTACTCAGAACATCGGTATCTACTGTTACTGCACGGTGATGGAACACTTTGTACCTGCGTAACGATGTGTAGACTAGTCTTGGTACTAACGATCACAAGTTACTCAGAACATCGGTATCTACTGTTACTGCACGGTGATGGAACACTTTGTACCTGCGTAACGACGTGTAGTCTAGTCTTGGTACTAACGTTCATAAGTTACTCAGAACATCGGTATCTACTGTTACTGCATGGTGATTGGAACACTTTGTACCTGCGTAACGACGTGTAGTCTAGTCTTGGTACTAACGTTCATAAGTTACTCAGAACATCGGTATCTACTGTTACTGCACGGTGATGGAACACTTTGTACCTGCGTAACGATGTGTAGTCTAGTCTTGGTACTAACGATCACAAGTTACTCAGAACATCGGTATCTACTGTTACTGCACGGTGATGGAACACTTTGTACCTGCGTAACGACGTGTAGTCTAGTCTTGGTACTAACATTCATAAGTTACTCAGAACATCAGTATCTACTGTTACTGCAAGGTGATTGGAACACTTTGTACAGTCTAGTCTTGGTACTAACGTTCACAAGTTACTCAGAACTTCGATATCTACTGTTACTGCATGGTGATTGGAACACTTTGTACAGTCTAGTCTTGGTACTAACGTTCACAAGTTACTCAGAACTTCGATATCTACTGATCACAAGTTACTCAGAACATCGGTATGTACTGTTACTGCAAGGTGATGGGAACACTTTGTACCTGCGTAACGACGTGTAGACTAGTCTTGGTACTAACCTTCACAAGTTACTCAGAACATCGGTATCTACAGTTACTGCAAGGTGATTGGAACACTTTGTACCTGCGTAACGACGTGTAAACTAGTCTTGGTACTAACCTTCACAAGTTACTCAGAACATCGGTATCTACTGTTACTGCAAGGTGATGGGAACACTTTGTACCTGCGTAACGACGTGTAGACTAGTCTTGGTACTAACGTTCACAAGTTACTCAGAACATCGGTATCTACTGTTACTGCAAGGTGATTGGAACACTTTGTACCTGCGTAACGACGTGTAGACTAGTCTTGGTACTAACGTTCACAAGTTACTCAGAACATCAGTATGTACTGTTACTGCAAGGTGATGGGAACACTTTGTACCTGCGTAACGACGTGTAGTCTAGTCTTGGTACTAACGTTCATAAGTTACTCAGAACATCGGTATCTACTGTTACTGCAAGGTGATGGGAACACTTTGTACCTGCGTAACGACGTGTAGACTAGTCTTGGTACTAACGTTCACAAGTTACTCAGAACATCGGTATTTACTGTTACTGCACGGTGATTGGAACATTTTGTACCTGCGTAACGATGTGTAGACTAGTCTTGGTACTAACGTTCACAAGTTACTCAGAACATCGGTATCTACTGTTACTGCATGGGGATTAGAACACTTTGTACCTGCGTAACGATGTGTAGACTAGTCTTGGTACTAACGTTCACAAGTTACTCAAAACATCGGTATCTATTGTTACTGCACGGTGATGGAACACTTTGTACCTGCGTAACGATGTGTAGACTAGTCTTGGTACTAACGTTCACAAGTTACTCAGAACATCGGTATCTACTGTTACTGCATGGGGATTAGAACACTTTGTACCTGCGTAACGATGTGTAGACTAGTCTTGGTACTAACGTTCACAAGTTACTCAGAACTTCGATATCTACTGTTACTGCATGGTGATTGGAACACTTTGTACCTGAGTAACGATGTGTAGACTAGTCTTGGTACTAACGTTCACAAGTTACTCAGAACATCGGTATCTACTGTTACTGCAAGGTGATGGGAACACTTTGTACCTGCGTAACGACGTGTAGACTAGTCTTGGTACTAACGTTCACAAGTTACTCAGAACATCGGTATCTACTGTTACTGCTAGGTGATGGGAACACTTTGTACCTGCGTAACGACGTGTAGACTAGTCTTGGTACTAACGTTCACAAGTTACTCAGAACATCGGTATCTACTGTTACTGCAAGGTGATGGGAACACTTTGTACCTGCGTAATGACGTGTAGACTAGTCTTAGTACTAACGATCACAAGTTACTCAGAACATCGTTATGTACTGTTACTGCACGGCGATTGGAAGACTTTGTACCTGCGTAACGATGTGTAGACTAGTCTTGGTTCTAACGTTCATAAGTTACTCAGAACATCAGTATCTACTGTTACTGCAAGGTGATTGGAACACTTTGTACAGTCTAGTCTTGGTACTAACGTTCACAAGTTACTCAGAACTTCGATATCTACTGATAACAAGTTACTCAGAACATCGGTATGTACTGTTACTGCAAGGTGATGGGAACACTTTGTACCTGCGTAACGACGTGTAGACTAGTCTTGGTACTAACGTTCACAAGTTACTCAGAACATCGGTATCTACTGTTACTGCAAGGTGATGGGAACACTTTGTACCTGCGTAACGACGTGTAGACTAGTCTTGGTACTAACGTTCACAAGTTACTCAGAACATCGGTATCTACTGTTACTGCAAGGTGATTGGAACACTTTGTACCTGCGTAACGACGTGTAGACTAGTCTTGGTACTAACCTTCACAAGTTACTCAGAACATCGGTATCTACTGTTACTGCAAGGTGATTGGAACACTTTGTACCTGCGTAACGACGTGTAGACTAGTCTTGGTACTAACCTTCACAAGTTACTCAGAACATCGGTATCTACTGTTACTGCAAGGTGATGGGAACACTTTGTACCTGCGTAACGACGTGTAGACTAGTCTTGGTACTAACGTTCACAAGTTACTCAGAACATCGGTATCTACTGTTACTGCAAGGTGATTGGAACACTTTTTACCTGCGTAACGACGTGTAGTCTAGTCTTGGTACTAACGTTCATAAGTTACTCAGAACATCGGTATCTACTGTTACTGCACGGTGATGGAACACTTTGTATCTGCGTAACGATGTGTAGACTAGTCTTGGTACTAACGTTCACAAGTTACTCAGAACATCGGTATCTACTGTTACTGCATGGGGATTGGAACACTTTGTACCTGCGTAACGATGTGTAGACTAGTCTTGGTACTAACGTTCACAAGTTACTCAGAACTTCGATATCTACTGTTACTGCATGGTGATTGGAACACTTTGTACCTGAGTAACGATGTGTAGACTAGTCTTGGTACTAACGATCACAAGTTACTCAGAACATCGGTATCTATTGTTACTGCAAGGTGATGGGAACACTTTGTACCTGCGTAACGACGTGTAGTCTAGTCTTGGTACTAACGTTCATAAGTTACTCAGAACATCGGTATCTACTGTTACTGCACGGTGATGGAACACTTTGTACCTGCGTAACGACGTGTAGACTAGTCTTGGTACTAACGATCACAAGTTACTCAGAACATCGGTATGTACTGTTACTGCAAGGTGATGGGAACACTTTGTACTTGCGTAACGACGTGTAGACTAGTCTTGGTACTAACGATCACAAGTTACTCAGAACATCGTTATGTACTGTTACTGCACGGCGATTGGAAGAATTTGTACCTGCGTAACGATGTGTAGACTAGTCTTGGTACTAACGATCACAAGTTACTCAGAACATCGTTATGTACTGTTACTGCACGGCGATTGGAAGACTTTGTACCTGCGTAAGGATGTGTAGACTAGTCTTGGTACTAACGACCACAAGTTACTCAGAACATCGTTATGTACTGTTACTGCACGGCGATTGGAAGACTTTGTACCTGCGTAAGGATGTGTAGACTAGTCTTGGTACTAACGACCACAAGTTACTCAGGACATCGTTATGTACTGTTACTGCACGGTGATTGGAAGACTTTGTACCTGCTTAACGACGTGTAGACTAGTCTTGGTGCTAACGATCACAAGTTACTCAGAACATCGTTATGTACTGCTACTGCACGGCGATTGGAAGACTTTCTACCTGCGTAACGATGTGTAGACTAGTCTTGGTACCTACGTTCACAAGTTACTTAGAACCTCGGTATCTACTGTTACTGCATGGCGATTGGAAGACTTTGTACCTGCGTAACGACGTGTAGACTAATCTTGGTACTAACGTTCACAACTTACTTAGAACATCGGTATCTACTGGTAATGTAAGGGGATTGGAACACTTTGTACCTGGGTATAAGTTGCTTCAGTTGTGAGTTGGGATACACTACAAAAAATCCTTCCCAGTCATCAAGGCTTATTCCTATCTGGACACTGTTTGGTAATAAACGAAAAAAACACAAATAGCTTCGTATTCTATTACTTCATTTATATTTGTAAAACTAAAATGATAAATAGAAATGGAGTAAAAAATAGCACAATTAAATTCTTGTCAAAAAAAGGGTTTGTTCTTAGACTATATAATAATAGTATATTTCTCTCTATCCGAGACGTAAAATAAAAAAAAAAATTGTTTATTTCGACGCCAAAAATTGGGATTTTATTTTTTGGATTTAATATGATGTAAAAAATAACATGTAAGTTTGTACCACTGTAATGAATAAAACAACATTGTAGATAGATTTAGACAAACGTCAAGTTCTAGATTTGAATGCAATAAAATGTAAATAGCTATAAGAAAATTTTAATAACAAGATACAGTATAAATAAGAAAGAAAATATTTTCGGATATTTGAGGTGACCATTTTGAAAAAAAAACTAACAATTGTTTATTTAAATATAATAAATTATGTTTTTTGTAAATTTTAACATCATATTAATAGTAAAAAATACAAATACTGTGCCTTTAGGAAACTGTACAATTTACGTATAGTTTGTAAAACCCTCAAAATATAACGAGCAATAGCCTGGGCATTTTTACATCTAAAACCAGAATTTAAATAAATTTAGACAAACTTTAAACACGTAATTTAAATACAATAAAATGTAAATAGTGACAATCTAGGGGCTGAGTGGCCACCAGGAACGTGCTTCGCCCCCTAACAAACACGACTCTAGGGGCCTATCTCTCAAACATGCCCTGTTAGTTTAGTTGTTCTAAACTTCCAACAACAGCAACTCTCGTAGACAGAATACTTCTTGTAACTTTGTTCCCATCTTATTTAGTATTTTTAATTTGAAACAATCAAAATTATGAGGTAATTCCCTGAATTAACTTGCCACTTGTCTTTGATAACTCTTATCCTTACTGTGTACTTTATTTCACTCCTTCAAAAGAATATGTAATTCACCGCTGTTTTATCAAAGAGCGTGAAAGTTATGCATGAACAGCAAAACGGATAAGTTATGCATGGATACACTAATGAATAAAGAAACGACGGTTCCCAGCATTTATAGTTGATAATACTTCTTATAATGCTTATCATACTTCTTATCATGCTCACTTTAAGCTTGTAATTACTGATGTATAATGCTATTAAAGTTTACAAATGTTAAAATAATAAAGAAACAATAAAATATCGTTATTTTGGGATTTTGTTAAGGTATATTATTTAAGTTATTACTGGCTTATTAATTTAACATTGAATGTAAATATGCATAATTATGAATTTATAAAGTAAATACATATCAATTTATAGAATGATTGGTAAGAGTAAGCCTTCTTTAACATACCAGCGATTTAATTAATAGCTTCATAAGCAATACAACAAGAACGAATTAATTTGTAAATTGAAAATGGCAACTGTACACACTCTTGCGTTGACTTAGAACGCTTTATTTGACGTTGACTATTACTGCTTTAATATTGTTCTATTTATTTTTTGCGAAGTAAAACTAATTCATACACAGTGTAAAGTTCTGAATGTACCTGGTATTATATTAAGAAATAGACCTCTGCACTATGAATGACGGGAATTTGTTTGTGTCATACATTTAATTCTATGGAATAACAAACTACTTTTCTTGAATATTTCATGTACATGCTACAAATCATGAAATAAAAAACAAACACACGTTGAGAATAACGTTAATTTGTGATTTGTAAACTTAACTGCAATTTTATGCATAAGTTTCAAAAGACCAAATTAGAAGAATGTAATTTATATTTTAAAGACGCAGGTGTTTTTAATTATTTGACATAAGTCAACCCACATTAATATAAAAACATACAATTAAATATATTATTTAATTACGTTTGGATAAGTAGTTTTAATAGACTCATAAATTTATAACATATTATGCCTTCTTAATTACTATACGAATATAATGGTTATATATGGAAGACATTGGTTACTTATAATATTATTGTTTAATTTTAGTTGTAAACTAAAAATATTTACTAATAAGTTAAGAAAAGAAAGAAAAAAACTTTACTTATACTAAACTAACAAAAATTAATCTAAAATAAACGGAATTATGGGGGAAGTTAATACAGATTGGAAAGATCTTTGAGTTGGATGTGTATTCACTAGAAACTCAAAAGAAATTAGATTCGACAAACTTCGAGAAGTAACTTTAAATTACTTATGAAACAATTTAAGCTCAAGATCAAGTCACTACTATCGCTGTTATATACGAACAACCGATTGTTAGCAAACAACCAACAACGGTTGATTCTGAATAGAAGAATACTTTTAATAGCAAATCAGTAATACAAACTTTGGTGGCACTGGTTACCTTTCCTAAACAGTATGAAATAAAAAGCGAAAACTTAAAGAAAATATAAATATCAGATTTCTAACTATACAAACCAATAAATGTATAATGATTTTTGCTGTGTTCATATATGATATATTAAAATGTAAACATATGTAACAACACAAGCAGAATATTAATATTGAAATACAATATGAAAACAAATTTAATAGCAGTATAATTATTGGGCAATATAAAGTAATTGAGGGCGATGCGAATGGAGTTACCAACATATAATGCCTAAAACAAAATGATGTAGACTATTTTATCTTTAGTTGGAGTTAAAGTACTTTACTACAGTTGAAAAATATAATGACAGCTATAAACATTTCATAAGAAAATAGGAGACAATACTAGTCTAATGAGTATTCATCAGGAGATAGCATTAAAATATAATGACAGCTATAAACATTTCATAAGAAAATAGGAGGCAATACTAGTCTAATGAGTATTCATCAGGAGATAGCATTAATATTAAGGGTGAGTTTTAAGTCAGTTACCCCCCAATTTGTTTCCACAGGTTATCAACTGACACTTAAATTAGAGTATTTCAATATTATTAAGAAAAACTTGGAGTCCAAGATGTAGGAGTGAACTTAAAAATCACTTAAGTGAACTTAAAAAAAAAAAAAAAAATCAGTGTTGTTTAGGATCCAGGTTATCCTAAACAACACTGAAATATTTTTGAGATAATATTAATTCAATGGAATATTCAAAATGCAAATATTTTATAAACTGTGGAAATAACAACATTGAAATATTCTAAATGTAGTGTGAGATAATATTAATTTAATGGAATATTCAAAATGCAAATCTTTTATAAACTGTGGAAACAAGTTAGGAGGTAACTGACTTAAAACTTACACTTTATATTTTTCATTTGAAAACTAAATTTTATGACTTTACAGTGGTTGCAAAAATTTGCAAACAGTATTCCTTTAAATGTATAAACTAGTTTACGTAAGGGCTACTATTTTAATAAATTGAATGATAAATATAATGAAGTACCCTTTTTATTCATTTTTATAAAAATATATGACCGTTTTTGGCTCTTAGGCCATCTTCAGATAGTAAATAATATAACCTAAAATAAATAAACAAATTATAAAAATAAAACAGATGAAAATAACATAACATATGATTAATTTAGTGTGTGGGTAAGTTGAATTTTACTTTTGATTGTTATGTTTTTTAACTACTCTTATTTTTTCATATATAGGATTGTTCATGTTAATTTGTATATTTAATATGTTCCTTGGTTCATTATAATTGTTTATGTATATGTGTAAATGTACACATATACATAAACAATTATAATGAACCAAATTACACATATCCATAAACAATTATAAAGAACCAAAGAACATATTAAATACACAATTTAACATGAACAATCCTATGTATGAAAAAATAAGAGAAGTTAAAAAACATAAGAATCAAAAGTAAAATTCAAATTACCCACACACTAAATTAATCATATGTTATGTTATTTTCATCTGTTTTATTTTCATAATTTGTTAATTTATTTTAGGTTATATTATTTACTATCTGAAGATGGCCTAAGAGCCGAAAACGGTCATATATTTTTATAAAAATTAATAAAAAGGGTACTTCATTATATTTATCATTCAATTTAGTATTCTTTTATTTACAACCTTTGTATTGTGTTTTGTTAATGTTCATTATGAATTTGATCAGTGCAATAAAAATGTATTAAACAGGAACAACATGTGGTTTTTACTAAAAGTTGGTTCTTTGAATTTAAGAGAAAAGTTATAAAAGTAGGCAATAAAGGGATAATATTAAAGACGCAATAAGGTGAAAAATACTTTCTTTGCTATCTTACCGATTCCATATTTATTTAAAACGAAGTCTGTCAAAATTTTCCTTTGATATTCTTCTTTATTTCGCTTATTTCAAGTCATTTTCACTTTGAAATCTAGCTTTAGAACTAGCAATAAAATATATTCCCTAATTATAAATATTATTTAAATCATTCTGTATTATTCTCGACAACTCATACACATTTTGGCTAAATGGTTTTACATAAACATAGAACTGGAAGTATTAATTTACTATTCAGGCCTAATACAATATTTTACATTGCAAAAAAGTATAATTACACATTTTTGTGAAGGATGACAATAATAAGAACAAAACCTCCGCGTTCTTTTCCTTTAACAAGTTTAAACACTGTTTTATATGAGGTTAATTAACTGTTCTACAAAATAATAAGTTAATTTATTTGTTAATTCAAACAATACTAAAACAATTACACATTTATTTTAGTATCAGCTATATTGTTTATCACCTACTGCACCAAGGTTAAGTAACAAGACGTAAAATAAATAAACAGGAAAAAATGTTAACGAGAGTTTATATTATAAAAGAATATTTACTGATATTCGTGTTTTAATATTTTGTAAAATAAACAGAACAAATTATTTATTTAAACAAACAAAATTATGGATTTATTTTTATATTATTTTAATTATAACAGTACAAATATCATGTCTAAAGTGTTATTGTAATAACGTTTTTAACCTTAAATATTGTGATAAAAACCCACAATGAATATAAAAAAAACGTTAAACACGTAATTTAAATACAATAAAATGGAAATACAGTGATAATCTAGGGGGTGAGTGGCCACCAGGAACGTGCTTCGCCCCCTAACAAACACGACTCTAGGGGCCTATCTCTCAAACATGCCCTGTTAGTTTAGTTGTTCCAAACTCCCAACAACAGCAACTCTCGTAGACAGAATACTTCTTGTAACTTTGTTCCCATCTTACAAAATCACAACTCTGAGGAAATCACTTGAAGTTAATGTTTAATTGTTATAGTTAATGTGTAATTTGTTTCAAATTCTCCGAAAGGAGTTTTTTACAATCCCTTCTTCACATCATCCTCGACGATTCCAACTCAGCTGATCTATCTCATGCCTATGCCTATGAGCCTAAGGTATTTGCAAACTCTCTATGCTTCGGTAAAGATTTGTTTACCAGCAACAAATAAACATACGGTTATCACTTAATTGTCTACCCTTTAGTTTACCATTCAATAGTATTACTGAAAAAATTACGTATTCTTACCAAAAGATTGTAGATAATACAAACAAGATACGGTAAAATCAATATCTTTTTATGTAGTTTATGAATTTACTCGATATGGAAATGCTGAATGTATCTTATACCTCCGTTCAAATATAAAATATTATATATGTGGATACAATATACATTTCGGAAAAACAGGCCATTAATAATTTGTCAGTTATTTACATGCAGTTTTTGACTTTATGTGTACAGAAAAACACTTAAAATCATGCTATTTAAAACAAATTGACTTTAAATAGATGTTTTACGTTGATGTTCATTTTCCATGTTTATATCTAAGGACTTTCTTACCCTTTCCATTTACAAAATCCTGAGAACCCAACAACCTTATATCCCACACGATTCCTAACGACCCACTTATCAAATCTGCACACACAACTTACTTACCATCACATCCTACAGGATCTAAAACGACCCTCTCATCCTTTCCTTTTACAAATTTCTAACGACCAACCAGCCTTACATCACACACGGTTCCTAACGACCCCTTACCAAATATCCACACACAACTTACTTACCATCATCTCCTACACGATCTAAAACAACCTCTCGCCTTTTTCTTTTACAAATTCTTAACGACTTAACCACCCTAACGACCCACTTACCAAATACCCACACACAACTTACCCTAATATCCCACACGATCTATAACGATCATCTTTCCATTTCCTTACAAAATCCAGGTGACCCAACAACCCGTACATCCCACACTATTCCCTAATTACCCACTAACCAAGTCTCCACACACAATCTAAAACGACCCTATTACCATTTCCTCTTACAAAACCCTGACGACCCAACAATCCTTACATCCCACACTATTCCCTAATTACCTACTAACCAAGTTTCCACACACAACTTACCCTCATATCCCACACGATCTGTAACGATCCTCTTACCCTTTCCTCTTACAAAATCCTAACGACCCAAACAACCCTTACATCCTATACGTTTCCTAACGATCCACGTCTCCATACACAACTTACCAAGACTCCACCCACCACTTACCCTCACATTCCACAGCATCTCTAACGACCCTATTACAATTTTCTTTTACGATATGCATAAAAGAAAATATTCCCCATATTTATTAGCCTCTTTTTTAATCGGTTGGGGGATAATATACAGCGATTAATTACTTAGAAATCTGATAAAATCACAATGTATTAAATATTTATAGGTTTTAAGCCGTAAAGTTTTAAGTATCGTAGATTATCATTGCCGAGCGAGTAGATAGAGCCATTCACTTATGCAGCATGAAAGTCGATAACATGTAAACCCCGTTAGTCTCCAAATCTGTTTTGCCTGCAATCTAATTTCGTTTATGACATTTCAGGTTCTATGTAAACCCATCAACATGCAACAAAGGTTTAATAAACCCTTTAATCATTGGTACAGCTTGAATGATAATTTCCGTAATGAAGCAGTATTGGAAATGGAATTAAAATTAACTCATTTCCCCCAGATTTTAAGGAAATCAATGTACCCCTCTTTATAGATTCAATGTTTTCATACCTTTGTGAAATGTATAGGCTTACTTAAGAATAAGCTTTTTGAAAAGTCAACTGCAGGTTAAATTTGACTAGCTAATACCTAAAAAAGAACAAACAAGTATTTCACTAATAAACACAATTATTATTATTATTTTAAAGAAAATATTTATGAGCAAAGTTATGAACGAAAAGAAGAACAACAAAGCCTATTCAAACATTTTTTCGAAGTTGAGTTGAACAACATTAAAATTAGTTAAATAATATTTGTAAAATGCTGAAAAAAGCAAACAAAAAAATAAAAATAAACAAACGAGCCAGTAAACACAAGGTTCGAGTTCAGTTGTAAAACTATGACATTGAAATCTCGACGTATTATAACACTATAACGCACTTAATAGTAAGATAGAAATCATGTTACAACATTTACACGACCTTCTACACAAAATAGATATCGAAGAAGTGGTTTCACAGTTAACTTTCGATTTTTTTATAACAACATTTTCATGCAACAATATAAATAGCTAAAAGAAAATACCTAAATTATTAATGCATGTTTGGAATGTATTCAGAACAAAACATTTAGGAATATGACCCAATGGTGTTTGGTTTGGAAAAGAATTTTGAACTTGCGCAAACCGATAGTGGGTACGTAATGGATGGACGCCAGGGGACAGCGGCGACTGCAGCGCTAGCTCGTAAATATCGGTAACTACTGCTGCTGTACTGTGATTGGATCACTTTGTACCTGCCCGGTGAAATAGATGTGGCTTAGTGTAACCTGCTGCTGACTTGATAAAACTATGGTATTTAGGGTTGATTTATATAATAATGGAATGATTAACACCTAAACATATAACGCCATTTTTCTATAACGCTAACTCAATAAACAAAATCGAGTTATAATTTTAAATTGAATATGTGCCTAGTAACAAAAATGTACGAATTATTTCAAAACGTATGAAATCTCAAAAATTAATTAATAATGTAATAGTCTATAATAATATGACACATAGTAGACTATGTTTATCTATAATATTATTTTTTTGCAATTGTTTAAAAGAAAATCAATATATTATTTAGATAAATAGTTGTTTAATTACCTTAGTTATAGGTTCTGACGAATAAAAAGTTAGTTTAGATGACGAAAGTGAGCTTAATTTGATCACAGTTTTTTAACTACAAAACTCAAAATATTGCATGTTCTTGTAAATCATGGAAAATAGTTTGTACGACAAACGAAGATGTAACAGATATGAAATTGTACGGTAATTTTCTTCTATAATATCACATTAATTACGTATATGAGATATGGGAGACGTTAAATTTAGCGTCTGTTGTGGGTTTTTTTTTAAAATTACTATTACATTTGAAATTTCCGTACCTAAAATTCATACTCTGATGTATGGTTGGCCAACTTTAGTACATTTTAGGGTTTTATCCTTGCAGAACCAGTTCATAGCCAAGTCACATTGACAGTTATTGATAAAAAATAATGATAATCGTCTTGTGGATTCCGGTGGGTCACCAGGAAACATGCTCAGTGCTGCCAACCACAGAATTATCCACCAGAAAATATTAAAAAATATAATAAAGAAGTAACAACAAATTAATACAGAATCAAACGATCATATAAGTATTTGATTCCACGTTAAAAGTTCAATAAACTTTATATTATCCATCCAAAATAAGCGGACATAACATTTTTTGTCGGAAATTAAAGCCTCGCACGAAATATATTTATCAGATATACATCGAAGTTACGTAGAGTCAAACGGTCGGGTGTATTGGTGAATTGTCAACCAGCTGTCGTCACTGAAAGCGCATTTGTTTGTGGTACAAGTACAAGGCAAGCTGTTTAGTTGGTTTAACTGAGAAGGACTTGAATATCCCATTGTTTGTCACCAATACAATAGTTAAATTAAACTAATAACTACTAGTTCTAACGATTTACATTTACGACTTCTCTTAACCTTCTTTCTTAACCTAAACTAAAAAAAAAAAAAAAAAAAAAAACAATCGTATTTTCAACCTATTACATTTACGAGATCTTCCTAACCCTACCTCTTAACCTAAATTAGTAACTGAAACTCTCGGTGTTGATAATACAGCAATTTAGGCTGGTAGATAGAAGGCACCACAAGAAGCTTTTTAACAATAATTTAATCATAGATATAAGAGAATAGAACTCAAGAAGTATTTTTTAACATTATATGAACATTTTCAGTTAACTAAATAAACAATTGGTAAAAATAGCCAAACAATTTTATTTTGAAATGGGTGTTTTTCAAGGAAAGAAATTATTACTAATACATTTTGTTTATTCTGTAATACTATTTTGCTGTGCGAAGTTGCTTATTTGCAACTTGCTCTTTCCCTCAGCAAATTAACCACACAATAAACTACAATAAAAATTTCGTCAAGCCTGTAACGTACGTAAAAAACTCTCTATACATAAACTGATAAGTTGGTACTCATGTATACTTACCACATTCAATAACAAATCTAGTTGGCTCGTGTTTGTGGATACGTGATAAATACAATGCACCAAGTCAGGACGTTGAACGATTTCAAACAGCAAGGCCATTCATTATTGGTAATTAGGGCATTTATTATCTGCACTGCATAAGCTTAAGAGAATTGCATCGATAATACAGATTGATGGTATCATTATGCGCTTTATTACTGTCTGAATTTATATTTATACATGCTTGCGTCCTATTTAAATAATAATATGGTAAAATTCAAATTCTACAGAGCTCATGAATTAGTTTGATTGTATACTTGATGCAGTAAACTTAACATTATTTTTATAAAGCAAGACATCTTTCACTTTGAACAAATGAGATGTTTTTTAAGGAGTTGTATAGCAAATAAAACATTGTTTGTAGATTTTTAAATGTATAACAAATTTGGTCACTATAAAAATACGCAAACTTATTCAAACTACTCATTAATTATTTACTGACAGTTAATTTATTCTTAATCAATTAGTAGTATAATGTTTTAACAACTATTTTGTTACCAAATATTACATTGCATCGATAGAATATACGTAATGTAAAAGATTTAATCTATATTTACTACAACTTATAAAATGGTGGACCATTACACACTTTTCATAGTTTTGTTGGGATTTTAAGATTATTATCGATTTATAAAATTGAACATCTACTTAATATCATTATTAATGATAGACCAAGTGGCTACCTGTCATTAAAAATATACTGAAAAAAATAAAAAAAATTGATAAAAATAAAAAAAATTAAAAAAAAAAAAAACTGTAATTGTAATTATTCTTTATTATGCTTACCTATATCACTGGAATTGATTGGTAAATTTGTTGGAGATTTCCAATACTTCAAGTGTTTTAAGAAACAAAAACAACGTTTGGACAGGTATAAAAGTTTCGTCAGCAAATTTACTACGTTTAAAATAATAATTAATATTATTTACTATAATAAGCCCATTATAATGTAAGAAAATAATTAAACGTGCTTACAGATCATTATTTAGATAGTCACGTATTTAATAAGTAGTCTGCAAGCATGTTAATGTGTAAAGCGTTTCTTACATTTATATAAACACAAAATAAAGAAAAAACAATTTCGACATATAGGCTATGGCAGTAACATTTATTTATTTAAAACCTGAAGACGACCGGAGTTTTATATGTATCGAAACGTTGTGTTTGTTTATGGTGCTTCTAAAACACTTAAGGTGTTGGTAATCTCCAGAAAATTTACTTATTCAAACAAACTTCCAATCAAAATTAGAATTGAACAATCAATGAGAATAAACATATATCGAAATATACATTTGTTCATTATAATTAAAAAAATAGGAAATAGGCGAAAATATTAATTCGATGAAATTTAAAAAAAAATACTGTCCGGTATCAAGTTTAATAATGCTGCGGGAAAATAAAACAGAACACTTAAAATAATTAAGCCCTTAAATTAAATGATAAATATAATAAAGTACCCTTTTATTCATTTTTATAAAAATATATTACCGGTTTCGGCTCTTAGGCCATCTTCAGATAGTAAATAATAAATATTTATTTATAAAATAATTATTTACTATCTGAAGATGGCCTAAGAGCCGAAACCGGTAATATATTTTTATAAAAATGAATAAAAGGGTACTTTATTATATTTATCATTTAATTTATTAAAATAGTAGCCCTAACAAGAACTAGTTTATACATTTAATTAAGCCCTAATTAAAGATAAAAAAAGAAAAATTTATTTCTGGTTCAGGATACGTTTACGTTAGAGATCGTCTCACTGTGTAATTGCCGTCGAAGTAGGGTGTAATTGTGTAACCTAGGGGCGTTTCAAACAAGACTTCCCCAACTCTGCATGTGACTAGGGAACGTAAATCGCCGGCGGAAATCGAAAATTCGTTCAAGACACTGCACTTGGAAATGGAGTCCCGATTACACGGTTGTCTAACCTCGCTGAGACGACGCTGGTAAAGTAAACAACAGAGTTAGTAGTTAAAAAAACCATAAAGATAAAATGGAAAAAAGAAAAACAAATTAAAACGTAAAAAATAGTTGTATCTATACACATATATACATAATTATATACCTATATACAAGTATTTTCACAACCTGATTTACTGTTGTTAGTTGTTGTAATAAAAGATCCAGAAAATTGCGTGACATCACGCGAGTAAAATGTCAACAGCTTGGAAAATTAATTACTCTGCTTTTATCAGCGACCAACCCTCCGCGTACTTCCGGGTACAGAGCTTCCCATCTAGCGTGGGGCTTAATTCCTTAATTTCAGAGGCTAATGTTTAGAGATAACGCAAAGCAAAGTAAGTAATTCAACCATCAAATTAAATTGTGATATCTTTGTTGTTACTAAGTTGATGTATTAACAACAGTGCGTTTCAAAATGGCTGTTAGTAGCATTCTATAGTTAAATTGATTACTTTTTTTTATATATATGACATTAACATTCATAAAGATATTAACTTTTCAACAACGCAGTAACGTCTTGTTGAACTCTCCCAATAACCATTTTTTTACCTTCAATGAATATTAACAATTACCAAAGAACACATTATTCATGCAAACATAATTAAAACAACATCATTTTTTAGGATGTCTACCGTATTAAGCTGAGTTGAATTGGATAAATAATTAATTTTTGTTATTGTAAAAAAATCACTCATCAGTTCACAGGGCCTGTAGGCCTGTGCGTGAACTTTATTGAACGATAAAGTACCAACCGTTAGCTCAGGAAATTGCATTCCGTAGTCCGAAGCGATAGTCACTATTAAGCACAGTTCGATTCTTAAGGTGGCCGTTTCTTAAAATTCCGAGTCGGGAAGGGCTACAGCCTCACGTAAGCCCTCATATTGCCAACACAAACCTCGGGTATTACTCACCGATTAACACCATGTTAAGAACGTACAATATTTATTCATCGAACGAAGATATTTTTCATAATACATTGAAAAGCTTTAAAAAAATACTGCTTGTTGATGTGGACAGTTGACTAACTTACCTTTTTTATGAACTATGTATGTCACATCTGCATATTTAAAATATGTATGTTTATTATGATTTACAAACCTGGCTTAGCAATTATGGTTTGAGTAATTTATTTACATGATATATAAAAATTATGTGTTCCTATGTTAACTATTTTTGCATGTGCTTGTTGCTTTTTAAATAGCCTATAAGCCAAATAGGAATCTGATCTCATTGAAAATGGACTTTATATACATTTCGCTGCTGTTGTTGTTCATTGTTAAGATTTATTGAGTAGCATGCTGTAACTTGATTTATATTGTAATGCTGCATTGTAATTGGCATGAGCTGTTATGTAGCATGAAATAAATAAATAAGTAAGCCCTATACTAACATGCAATTTACCACCAGCGGACCAAAACATGCTTTTCTATATCAACCGTACGGTTTGTATTTATTATTGTAATGAGATATAGTGAACACTGCATGATGATTAAAAGTCCTTTCTAGTGGACCATAATTTGATACTTTTTTAATGTCAAATGATCAAGAATTATATTCAGACTTTCACATATTGAACCTCAAAAGAGTATGAAAATACTAAAACCTCTATCAGTTGATAGTTTCAAATTGTGTTTGATTGTGATTGAAATAAAGTGAAGAAACAACGGAAGATTAATAAAATGCTAAAAATTCTTAAAAAATGTTCACCTCCTGGATGACGGTCAAAATATGCTCAAGCTAAAGATATTAGTATTTTTATACAATATCGAGCTTGTGCTGACTATATAGCTCGTTCACAGTTCAGTTACGACAAAAGTTGCGTTCCTTTTTACACGCTACTACCCATTTCTACGCTACTAACCAAATAAAATCGTCCACTGCTCTATTTGTGTTAGTTAATTGATGAACAAATAATTTACCGTTAAATGAATTTTAACTTTTGTTATTAACCTTAGATTTTTTAAACCAATTTTTTTAAATATTTTATAAATTCATTTATATTTTATAATTTACTACAAGTTTTAGCTCATTAAAAAGCTGGAGAAGATTGTGAAAATCCAAACTTTGTGAGCAGATTTCCATTGCTACTTAAAACTTTTAAAGTTAACTGTTAAAAGGGTTTTAAGTAAGATTTACTTTCCAAATGTGTCAAGTTCGATAAAGCTTCTTTGTTACTCCAAATAATAAGTTAATAATAATAAGTTAATTTGATATGATTCCATGTTTTTCTCACTATAAGATTGAAACAGATTACGGGAACCAGCAGGTGTCTATATTCACTGTATCGATAGTATTTTGCTTGAAAACGTACGTTGGAATATCATAATAAAAATCAAGAACCATAAATAATCGAATCTTGCACACGCCATTTTGAAACGTTATGTTTGAACAAGATGATTTTATTATGACGTTACACTTATCTAATCAAGATGCTAATTAGCCACTTGACGTGATCAGTTATTTCAATCACACAAGTGCATAGTTGGTCCAACTACAGACGTATGTGTGACAGTGGACAACCACTGGTTTGTAATTCCACTCCTCACCGTGTAGGGTTTTGTGAAACGCCATTCGTGTTTACCCACACATGATCAGTTATTTCAATCACACAAGTGCATAGTTGGTCCAACTGCAGTCGTATGTGTGACAGTGGACAACTACTGGTTTGTAATTCCACTCCTCACCGTGTAGGGTTTCGTGAAACGCCATTCGTGTTTTCTCAAACGTGATCAGTTATTTCAATCACACAAGTGCATAGTTGGTCCAACTGCAGTCGTATGTGTGACAGTGGACAACTACTGGTTTGTAATTCCACTCCTCACCGTGTAGGGTTTTGTGAAACGCCATTCATGTTTTCTCAAACGTGATCAGATATTTCAATCACACAAGTGCATAGTTGGTCCAACTACAGTCGTATGTGTGACAGTGGACAACTACTGGTTTGTAATTCCACTCCTCACCGTGTAGGGTTTTGTGAAACGCCATTCGTGTTTTCTCAAACGTGATCAGTTATTTCAATCACACAAGTGCATAGTTGGTCCAACTGCAGTCGTATGTGTGACAGTGGACAACTACTGGTTTGTAATTCCACTCCTCACCGTGTAGGGTTTTGTGAAACGCCATTCGTGTTTTCTCAAACGTGATCAGATATTTCAATCACACTAGTGCATAGTTGGTCCAACTGCAGTCGTATGTGTGACAGTGGACAACTACTGGTTTGTAATTCCACTCCTCACCGTGTAGGGTTTTGTGAAACGCCATTCATGTTTTCTCAAACGTGATCAGATATTTCAATCACACAAGTGCATAGTTGGTCCAACTGCAGTCGTATGTGTGACAGTGGACAACTACTGGTTTGTAATTCCACTCCTCACCGTGTAGGGTTTTGTGAAACGCCATTCGTGTTTTCTCAAACGTGATCAGATATTTCAATCACACTAGTGCATAGTTGGTCCAACTGCAGTCGTATGTGTGACAGTGGACAACTACTGGTTTGTAATTCCACTCCTCACCGTGTAGGGTTTCGTGAAACGCCATTCATGTTTTCCCAAACGTGATCAGTTATTTCAATCACACAAGTGCATAGTTGGTCCAACTGAAGTCGTATGTGTGACAGTGGACAACTACTGGTTTGTAATTCCACTCCTCGTTGTGTTGTTGGGTTTCATGAAACGCCCATCTGTGGTCACCAGACTTGGTTTGCGACACAACGGTCCTCCCTACTTCATTACAGGACTCTCCCTTTATCCATCCTGTCGAATTATTTCTACGACTTACTTCTTAAAACTTGAAAAAGGAAATATAACAATTTAATTTTGACTCATCTTAAACTAGTGAAGCTAATGTGAGCTACAAATTGGACATTTTATAAACATTATTTATGTTTTATACCTGCTTAAATTTTGGTTTATGATGAACTCAAAAATTAACAATACAAAAAAAGTTGGAATTAACTAATATAATGACATTGAGTGCCACGAAGTAGACACTCAATGTTACCAACTTTTCCTAAATATTATAAATTAATTATTCCTTTCGTGTATTAAACAGTCAATCTGTCCACAAGATAGAACTAGTCAATGCATTTAAAACTAATAGGTTTATCATCACGCCTTTGCCTATATTTAGTTGAACTTGAAACTAAAATGTTTACAAAGTTCATTTATGTAAAAACATATTCTGGCACGCACTTATATAGTCCTGTAGGCGATCGATGGACTATAACTGCAGTACACCAGTCATTATTTTGTGGACAGATTGACTGATTAATACACGAAAGTAATTGTTGATCGTCTGTCCAGGGCTAAAATGTCTAATTTTAATATAAATAAATGTTATAACGTACATACAATTTCGATTGACATTTTCTTATTTCCTGTCTACACCTTTCCTTATAAACTATTATTAGACAGGATTGTCCTAAATCCGACTTCTTACAGGTCCTGTCTTAACCTTTTCTTTGAACTAAACGTATGAAACCTGTCATTAAAACTAATATTTTATGTGCTTTTTGTGAAAAACATTTCTCAAGTAAGGATGTGTATGTTTTTTAGTGATTTAGTGTGCCGAGTGAAGTTGAATGAGTGTAGCCGTTTTTAATATCGTGGGGTCTTAAGAAAGTACCATTTAAAAATATCCAACATCCACTTACACTCAGGAGTTTACATCTTATCGTGAGATTTGAAACATACAGTAAAGTTATGATTTTGGCAACCTGACAATGTCGTCACACACTAGCGATTACTATACAGTATATAGTATAGTATAGTACTATACTATATACTGTATACTATACGATATAGTAAAAATAGAGTTATATCACTAGGGACACGAAAATAACGCACACGCAGATATAAGTACACAAGCGTTTATTCACCTTGAAACACAATAACACTGAACTCACAACTCACAATGATTTGCACTAACGCAATATCCGAGTTGTTCCACACTAACTAATTGAACAATCACTCACTGACTGAAAACTCAAAACTACTGAAAACTACTACTGAAACTAGCAGCGGTGCAGCCGCCTTATATACATTTGTTACAATCTAGAATTTCAAGAACAAACTCGAACCGAAGGTTCCAGAAGCCATGGAACATATTACAACAAAAAGAAAGTTATAGAACATTCTGTCGTCAGTCTGTCAAAATACGACAGTATGACATCTTTTATCCTACAATTGTCAAAAGTTTACAATTCTAATACCAGCTCTCTCTCTCCAAAACATCCAAACTATCAACTAAAACTGTCATCCTATTCTCAATTGGTAGTGTCTACGCCGATGGCAACGATTGAGTGGATGCTATGGGACGTATTAAGGAAATTGAAACAAAAACATATCGCTTAAATTCTACACAACACTAGCTCCAAGTAGCTGGATTACAGTAGTACACCCTAGTGCTTTGTTATATGTAAATCGTTACAGTTTGTGTATTCGATTTACACTTTTGTAAATGAATGTTATCTAATTTGCATTTAGAGGGCTTTACACGCTATGGTATGTTGTAACGATTTGATTGTTATGATATTGTTTACAATTCGGTTATAGTTGGACGAACATATTCCAACTTTTCCTTCAACTTAACTTCAAAACAAAACGAAATCTATTGTGTTGTAATATATCTCCTAATATCCACTCGACATCGTCACCAGATTGATACCGACTGGCTTCAATTACCAACTCCAATAATTCCAACCTCAACTAGTCGTAGCAATGTCTCATGAACGCGCTCCGACTTGCATTCAATTTCACATTGTAACAACTATATTGTTACAGCTTAACGTAACTCTAAAGGCAGACTTACTTTAAGTTCATTCTTCTAAATCAGGCTACTAGTACTCGTACTTGGCTTTAACCATCAAGTACAGAGTTAAGTCTAAGAGGACTAAGTACAAACAATTAAAAAGTAAACTGTTTAAAAATAATATCAATAATCAATTGGTTTATCCAATAGTACAGATTGTTTTTCTCAGTAAATTTGTAACATTCCAAACGAGACTAGAAAAACGTACGGGAACAGTTAAAATCTGGGGCCAACAGTGGTTGAGATACAGCAATGAAAAATATTGAAATACAGTTTATAACTAATGTCTCTGATTATCTAAATCCCTTTACAATTGCTATCAGAACGTTCCGTCCGGAGTTAACGGAGTTCAACTTCGCCAAGTGCTACCGCCAACTTGAGCAATTATTATGTGCCTACTCTAGTCAGCCAAACTAGTGGTAACATTAATTATTATAATAATGAAATATTATATTAAGTTACATTATACTTTAATGGGAGTATATAGTTAATAACTGAATTAATTTTATCTAAGTGTTTTCATTATAAAATATACATATATTGTATTGGTCACCACTCACAGGTCTTATTTCACACATCGTATTGCTTTTACAATATACTATCAAAATTTACATATAGGAGTACTGATAATGTATACTGTTAACATTGGGTTTTCCCAAAGCATAAATTAATATATTAATTTAAACTCAAAATCGTTTAACGAAGGAGAGTTTACAATAAATATTAAATCTATTGACATTACATTAATTCATGTATTAATTAATTTTTCAGCTTTTGAATAATCGAATTTATTGCAGAATCTACAGCAGCTTATTATACCAAATTTACTTCTTTATGCTGTATTTAGAACAGACTTAAAATACATTTATATGTCCATAAAATGTATAGAGCTTGCCATGTGTTAGTTTGTAAGTGGTTGTTTGGATACAGAATTATAACGAAATATTTAGAAAAGTTAAATATTGTCTTAAGAAAAGAACTTCACTCACCAGCTCACATGAGCCTACAGGCCTGTGCGTGAAGTTAATTCAACGAGTGAAGTACCAACTGTTGGCTCAGTCGGGGATTCGAACCTTAATCAGTTATCCACCACATCGTGGAATTAGGGATGGCAAATATTTTAAACATATTGATATATCGCAAACCAAATATAGATCTAACAATAATATCAAAAGAAAAATATCAATATATCTGTAACCGATAAAAAAAGAAAATGTAAATGATTTATCTGTTTAAAATTATGCCGTAACTCTTTTGTCATGACCAAAAATACATACATGTTTTGCTGTCACAATTTATAAAAGCCTACTGATTGTAAAAATTAAATATAGTTATATACACGAAACAAGTTGTGGTCTGCGGGTTAAATTTAAAAAAATATCAAAATAAGAATAATTATACCTTTAATTATTATGTTAATTATAAAAGAATAGTATTTTAATAACATTGTTATTTTAGTATTTCACATTCAAAGTATTAATAGGATTCTTATAAACACTAACAATTAAACAAATTAATTCACTAAATTACAATTTAGTGCGTTAACCTCACGTAAAAGTATTAAATAATGTAAATTTATAATTTCAACGTATGTTTTGTACACATAATTTAAATGTGTTTTGATTCCGAATCGTGATGATTTTGAGGAGAGAGAATAACATCAATATTTAGTGATATGATATATCAGACCAAAATATCAATATGGCCGATATTATTGAAAGAAAATATCGATATTAATATATTGATATCTCCGATATATCATTGCCACCCCTACGTGGAATACGTGCGATTGCTTTAGAGTAGGTAGGTGTATATACAATGTGTGACTAGTAATGGATATAGGATAGAACGCTGTAATAATTTAGGGGTAGTATGTGGATAGAATGTCAATAGTTGTAGTAGTTTTAAACAAGTATCATGTACCACAGAGAAGAAAGAAACAGAGTTCGCATCCAAAAGTGCGATAATGTATGTTGAGTAGTTATTTCTCCAGTTTTCCTTACGATGGCAGAGCTAACACCTTGTCAGTCCCTTCCGTTAGTTCCCCAAACTCCTCAAGGATGAACGTAGTAATTATTAATATAGCTGCACGTTAGTTGAAATCTATTTATAACTGACACTAAGACGTTGGCTGTGGCCATAAGAAAGTGACCTCTGATTATTTATTTTCTGTATATGTACATAGTGTTGGCGGGTGGAAGTTCTGTTAATATAGGATGGAGGAGAGTTGGGTCAACAATTTGATTAAATATGTCTTGTTTTTTATGAGTTAGTTAAATGTCATCTTTTTTAGTAAAGAGTTATGTAGCTTGGATCGTTGATAATTCAATGGTATCGATAATCTCTAACTATCTTTACTCGACTTACTTCAGGTCTCCTATTTACTTAAAATTAGGTTGTATGTGCATGATGTCGATGTTTTATCATGCATACATGTGACGACACATCGGTGTGTCACGAGAGCCTCAGCAGTATCACCCTAGTACAGTATATCGAGCCTGAACCACGCCTGACACAATACGTCGAGAAATGTCAAGTGAAGAGGCACTTCAGTCCAGAACCAGTGAACCTCTTGAAGCGTGAATATTGCTCTCTATGTGACAATGTTCACTCCATTGACAGCGAATGGAACGTTTCGCGGATGTTCCTCTTTTTTCTACACATTCCCTCTTTAAACCTACAAGTGTCCTTGACCTTATCAAATAAAAATAAAACATAAAATACCCCATATCAAATTAATTAATATTTATTTAATGGCTTTTAATTCTATTCCATAAAGTAATAATCTAAGTAGCTAGAAAATTGGTAAAATTAACACTTACAGAACTCTACAAAAATAAGTAAGCATGGACAAATTCATTAAATCAGAAAATATTTTACGAAAACAATACGCTCATAAGGTTACTTAAGTAAAGAATTTGGTTTTTATATAAAAATTTAGGGTCTTTTTAGGAGAGGACCATCAATTTAAAAAAATGTTGTACAGGAATAGCCCCACGAATGGGAAGGTTATGATAGGTTAGGTCAGTTTAGGTTTGGTTAGAGGCCAAACTGCAAATGGGTTTCAAGAGTAGGGTTTCGTTCTAAAAAAGACCCCAAATTTAATATTTTTAAGTATACAAATGGTCTTTTTTTATAGAGTTGAACAGTCGTAATATTATCAATACTATACAAAGACAGTTTATTCGACCCTGTAACGACCCACTAAAGATCTCTTGATTAGCTGAGTAACGCAATAATATTTTTTTACCTCACAAATGTAAAATTTATAAAATAATTATAATGTTTGAACTCAACTCCAACCATACATCTAAAACTTACTTAATAAAATTATGAAGCGTCACGTTTAACAAGATAAGTTTAAGATTATGATTATAACGTTACACTTAGCTAATGAAGATGCTAATTAGCCACTTGACATGATCAGTTATTTCAACCACACAAGTGCATAGTTGGTCCAACTGTAGTCGTATGTGTGACAGTGGACGACTACTGGTTTGTAATTCCACTCCTCGCCGTGTTGTTGGGTTTCGTGAGACGCTCTTCATGTTTACCCACACATGATCAGTTATTTCAACCACACAAGTGCATAGTTGGTCCAACTGCAGTCTTATGTGTGACAGTGGACGACTACTGGTTTGTAATTCCACTCCTCGTTGTGTTGTTGGGTTTCGTGAGACGCTCTTCGTGTTTACCCACACATGATCAGTTATTTCAATCACACAAGTGCATAGTTGGTCCAACTGCAGTCGTATGTGTGACAGTGGACGACTACTGGTTTGTAATTCCACTCTTCGCCGTGTTGTTGGGTTTCGTGAAACGCCATTCGTGTTTACCCACACATGATCAGTTATTTCAATCACACAAGTGCATAGTTGGTCCAACTGCAGTCGTATGTGTGACAGTGGACGACTACTGGTTTGTAATTCCACTCTTCGCCGTGTTGTTGGGTTTCGTGAAACGCCATTTGTGTTTACCCACACATGATCAGTTATTTCAATCACACAAGTGCATAGTTGGTCCAACTGCAGTCGTATGTGTGATAGTGGACGTCTACTGGTTTGTAATTCCACTCCTCGTTGTGTTGTTGGGTTTCGTGAGACGCTCTTCGTGTTTACCCACACATGATCAGTTATTTCAATCACACAAGTGCATAGTTGGTCCAACTGCAGTCGTATGTGTGACAGTGGACGACTACTGGTTTGTAATTCCACTCTTCGCCGTGTTGTTGGGTTTCGTGAAACGCCATTCGTGTTTACCCACACATGATCAGTTATTTCAAGCACACAAGTGCATAGTTGGTCCAACTGCACACGTATGTGTGACAGTGGACGACCACTAGTTTGTAATTCCACTCCTCACCGTGTAGGGTTTCGGGAAACGCTATTCGTGTTTTCCCAAACGTGATCAGTTATTTCAACCACACAAGTGCATAGTTGGTCCAACTACAGACGTATGTGTGACAGTGGACGACCACTAGTTTGTAATTCCACTCCTCACCGTGTAGGGTTTTGTGAAACGCCATTCGTGTTTTCCAAAACGTTGATTAGCTGAGAAACGCAATAATATTTTTTTACCGCACAAATGTAAAATTTATAAAATATTTATAATACTTGAGCTTCGTATATCTCCAACCGTATATCTAAAACTTACTTAATAAAAATATGGATGTTAAACATTTGAAATTAGTTTTTTTTACGTGTGGCAATAGAAACCGCGTCTAACTTTTGGTTTTGTCCTTAAATTACTGTGTATTTCGCCATACCTAAGTTTCATCAGTTTTACTTAAGCCATTCAATTTTATGGGTAAAATTGATGGGTAGGTTAGGTTGAGGTTGTTTCCTCTTTATCCTTCCTTTCCATATTTTCTGTATTAAAACTGACTCTAATTTCTGTTGTACCCTTTTTTTATTTTTAACAGTGTCACTAAGTTGTATATCTACATCACTTGGTGTTATTTCGTTCAGTTCTCCAAGTTTCCACCATAATAGTAAGTCCAAATTTCTTATAAATGTTCTTATAAATTTTTTGGAAGTTAATTATTTCCTGTAAATAATTATCAAAGAAATATTTTTGAATTTTCAAGATATTACATCCTTGGTTATATTCATCCTTATAACCAGATATAGGTCACCTTAATTTGATCGTTAGTTTTTCTATATGGATGTTTACCTTATGAATAACGATACTATGTTCACGTTCTTTAGATTAAATATTCATCACCATAGAAAGCTATTTATATCTTGTTACTCATTGGTTGATACGTTATGATTGTTTACCCGTAACAGTGATAAACCACGTAATATCTATCTTGTGAAGGAAGAACCCTTGGTTTAACATGATTCAAACAGGAAAGTGATAATTTACATGCGATGACGCACTGCAGCGTGGGTGGGGCGAGCCACTAAAAGATGGACATAAAGCAGAAGCCATCAACGTTCTTGATGGCGTTTCCGACCTTTTATCATCTAATTGACGGGTGGGTGCGCACACTGGCATTTGGCGTGACATTTCGCTAGATCGATGCCCATTGGCCCTCTGTGTTGTCTGACAGTTAGCGTTTCTCCGCAGTTACTTGGCCGTGTTGCGAGTCAGTCAGCACTCCCAGACAATTCTCTGGGATCCAGCAGTTTAGTAAACACTACAGTGTAGTATTGTAACAAAATACGAAACGAGCTCTCGAGAAGCCATTTATTTGTACTGCACTATAAAATGTAATGTAAAATGTAATGTAATTTAATTAAATGCCTCTATACCTGTATTGATAGTGTATATAGGTCCCTAGTGAAGCTTGTACTATATATTATTCACAAAAATAAAATTAACTTTAAATTAACATCAATTTTACGTACAAATATAATTTAATTTCTTACTGCCTTAAAATCATCGATATTCTTCTACGTACATTACAATAATGTTCTATTTATATCTGCCCTAAATATAACAGTCAATGGACGTTAAAACTACTATACCAATTTGTATAAATTAGTTAATATAGAAATTAATTCTCAAATATACTTTTCAGCCAGTTTCTACACCAATGAGAGTAAAACCCTGCATTCAGACGTGTGTGTTCAATTCTGACGTAAAAAGTGCCCAAAGGTACAGCCGGCTTCAACTGCAGTTCCACATATAACATTTCCCCCAGGATATGTTTCTTTATATGGTTTCGGAATTGGCATTTGATCGATTTGTTTCATTTCATGTCAGATAGACATATATAGCCATCAGATGATGTTTATTTGGGAAAGCGTATATTTTTATTACAAAGTGTAGGTAATTCCAACTCGTGTGTGTTAATCGAGTTCTGTAATGAACGTTCGTTTTCTATCAGCTATTCAAAACATATATAATTTATATTTTATGACATAAAGTTAATCTAATTATTATTAGTGTTTTTAAAAACTTTACAAACTTGTAAAAAACATAATATGTATAATATTACATAAATTTAAAAGTTTGTTAGTTGATTGCTTTAAATTGAAACTTATATAACTAAAGAAATACAAATATAATGCTTGAGTTCATATTCTATTCATACTTTAAAACAAGAGGTTTATTATGTATTATTTTCATATTATATTATATGAAAACAATACTCGAAAATAATACAAGAGTATTATTTTCATATAGTATAACTGATTATTGTAAGGGGAAAATAATCAAAATAATTATTTAGCAAAACAGTATTGCTCTATAAATTGACTGTACTCATATTTCACTTGATGAGTGGAAGTGCGCCATTTTTGTCAGTATTCAAAATTTTATATATAATCAAATCATATTGTTATTCCGAATTTATATTAGCGAGTTTTCCACTGTATAGACGCAAGGGCGAGTGGGGTTTGTATAAAGTAAACTAAAAAAAGGACGCCGACTTCTACTTTAAACCCCCTATAAAGGGTTTATAAGATCTTCGTAGGTAGGGTGGTTAATACTGTAATATTATTTTCAGCAAATTCCATTACGACATTGGCAGACTTATTAAGGAAAATAGGGAAACTTCACTTACTTTTTACACTACGTGTAATGCAAAACATTTATGTTATAGTTAAATAATATTTAAAGAATTAGTTGATAATATTAATAACAGATAATTTAACTACAATATGAAAAGCATCTCTGACGATGGGAGTTATAGATAAAACTCAATGATCATAACTCGAAGATAGGTAACAATTGGTTCAATTAATTTGAGATAGTGAACCTGTTTAATTATTCATCAGCAGTCTGGGATAAATGTTCGATAAAGATAAAATACAATGAACATTGGTTTTTAATGAAAGGATGCATGCCTTAACCTCACTTATCTAGCTTATCGAAACGTATCCTAACCTAGAAATCGAAACTTAATATAACCTGCATGGCCGAATGAAACGTAACATATTCTACATAACCTAAGGAAAAGTAATCTAACCGACATAACCTAACGAAATATAACCAAAACAAAAGAATCAAGTAACAGGCCTCATGGAATAATTTGTTCAGGATATTTTGACGATTACCCTCCTGACTAAATGCTGCAGACTTAAGTCCCCATAACAATTTTCTACTATTGTTACTGAAGAGGTCCTAGATACATCTATTTTATTTCAGTTTTCTTTAATTTTGAAAAAAAACGTGAAGTTTTATAACTTGTGCATATATCAAGAAAAAGAAGGTCCTTTCCTATTGTAAAACAGCTGATTGTTTTGTGTGGATTTCCTAACACATAATAATGTTTCATGATAGGTATTTATTAATCATGTCTTCTTAATTATTGGAACTTTATTTTGTTATTTTCATGTTGTTATTTATATTTACAAATTATTTTGTATGGAATCATTTTTGTTGTGTTTTTTTACCTGCTGGGATTTGCCCTTCCCTCCTTCATTAAAGAAGTTGCACTGAAAGTTCCAACTTGGTACCTAACCTCTTTAGTCGTAAAGAGGGAAGTTTGAGTGGTAGGTGCGGATACCAATTAAGATTAAGTTGAGCGCTCAAAGGAATATAGTTATACATCTCACTGCTACTGTCGTTTTAAGTCAAAATGTCTTTATTCTTATACATGGAGTACAGAGTAGTGTCACTCTGTACTCCATGTATAAGAGTATATAAATAATACAGGTAGTACCAATGTACGTGTAGTGGTGGGTGGGTGGGTACATTGGTACATCCAAGGTCGGTTGATATTCTTCAACTGAAGCATAGGTTGATGCTTTTTCAATTCAATAACAATACTGTACTTCAATAACACTGTACGTGTATGGGTGGCCCGGTGGGTCAATAACTCTGTACGTGTATGTAAGAGCGGGTGGGTCAATAACACTGTACAGACCTTTCATATAAAGGTCTAATAAAGAGATATTAAATGCCTCAAATCGGATGTCAAAAGGTTAACTCTGGCCAAAGTCAAGGCCATATGAATTCCGTATTGTTGTGTAAGTCTACTTGATGATGGAGATTTAACGATATTATATCGTGAAAGTCCGAGTAGATATCACGATTACCAGCTGTTACCTGCTGGGATTTCTCCTTCATTCCTTCATCAAAGAAGTTACATTTAAAGTTCCAACTTTGTAGGTAGTCTAAAACTGTGAAATTTGAGTGGTGAGCGTGGTCTTCTGGGTGTTGATGGATATTTGACGATATCACATCGTGAAAGGCCGAGTGGCTGTGGTAAAAGTTACGAGCCCTATTAGCTGCTGGAATTTGCCCTTCACTCCTTCATTAAAGAAGTTACACTGACAGTTCCAACGTGGCACCTACCCTCTTTAGTCATAAAGAGATAAGTTTGAATGGTAGGTGCGGTCATCTAGGTGATGGTGGAGATTTAACGATATTATATCGTAAAAGGCCGAGTAGATATCACGATTAACAGCTGTTACCTGCTTGGATTTCTCCTTCATTCCTTCGCCAAAGAAGTTATATTGAAAGTTCCACCTGTGTAGGTAGTCTAAATCTGTGAAATGTGAGTAGTGAGCGTGGTCTTCTGGGTGATGATGGATATTTAACGATATTATATCGTGAAAGGCCGAGTAGATATCACGATTACCAACTGTTACCTGCTTGGATTTCTCCTTCATTCCTTCGTTAGAGAAGTTATATTGAAAGCTCCAACTTAGTAGGTAGTCTAAAAGTGTGAAGTTTGAGTGGTAGGAGCGGTCATGTAGGTGACGAGAGAGATTTTACGATATTACACCGTGAAAGGCCGAGAAGCTGTGGTAAAAGTTACGAGCCTTGTTACCTGCTTGGGATTGGTCCTTCACTCTTTCATTAAAGTGTGTAGTTGACTGCATCATTAATAAAATACTTTTTCATCCAATGACAATTTAGGCCCCGATTTTTTTCTTTATGCGAAGAGAATTATTAAGACAAAAACAAAGGAATACTTTAAAAAATACATGATTTAAAATTCATAAGTTGTATAAAGACGCTACTTACTTGCAACGTACGTTTGGTATATTTATATCAAACTCACCACAGCTGACCGTCATTGTCTACAACAATTTTTACCTGAAACACGAGAATAATTTGTTACTTAAAGAACCACACGACATGCAATTAGAATTGTATAGACTAAGTAGATAAATCTATAAAAGTATATTATATTAAATTAAAGACAGCAATACAAGGAAAATACACAGATATTTATGGTAAATAAGAGCTAACACTTATGTGTCTCATTTAAAACTAGTGTCTACTAAATACACGAAATGTTGTTCTATAAATATTATTTTATAGAATGTAACCTTAATTTCCTTAAATGATTCGTCAGTTTTCAGAAAAAAATCATAGACAAATAGTTAATTTAAAAAATTTACTACATTAGTTTTAATTACTACATTACAATCTAGTTTCTTTCGTAGAAATAAATTCTTTGTATCTATTTTTAATAGTGTAAATACCCAATGGTATTACTTAGCCTATTTCAAACGTGTTCATTTAATTTTTTTGTTTGTTTAACAGCTGAAGATCAAATTCTTAATGCATCAATTACGGTAATGTCAAACAGCTGTTAATTTACTAAAATCAACCCAATTTAATTCTTATGGAAAAAAGAAAATTTTAACGGGCTCTTTGTACCCCTTAGGAATGGTATTTCGAAAAATCCTTTCTTTGTGGGTCCCTACGATACTAAAGCTAACTTCCTTTAAATATTCGTGTAGATCCGTTCGGTGGTTTTTGAGATTTCGTGATGAGTGAGTGAGTCAGTTAATGGTATTTGGCTTTTATATAGATAGAAAGATCAAGACTGAATAGTATTTGCACTTAAAATCTACATCTGTGATCATGCATTTCGTAAGTACATGGATGCATTCATATATTTTACAAGTAAATAAACTGCAAATGGACCACGTTCAGTATGTGGATAACTGTCAATAAAAATTATAAACAATAACGGATTTATAAGAAATGAGTAAATGTATTGATTTACTATATTAATCAATGCAATATAGTAAATTGTAAAAAACTGAAAAAAATAATAACAATCTTGTAGTTCGTCTTCCCAAGTAAATATTTACGTTCACTTTAATATACAATCAACACACGTAACAATGTAAATAAACCTCTTTCAATTTTTAAGCAATAGTTGGAGAAAATAATAACGTATTAAAGAAAATAATAAGAGTTATTATAAAACACAAATATTATTATATTTTAAATACATTGCTTTCAGTAATAATATTACTTCAAGAAAGTATAATATATTTCAATAGCTTTCATATTTGTCTGTAAAACATTATTTACATTAGTTAGATGAAAAATGTCAAATAAATTATTTTAACATAGAGTTGAAGGGACGAGGAGATGTTTAAAGTCGAAGCCATTTTCGACTGTCGGCTCAATAGAAAACAGGTAGCTGGGTAAGGTGAATTCTATTTCCATGTGCCATATATTGAATGTATTTTCGATTCCCTTGGGTGATTTACAATCCATTCCCTTTCTTTACACCGATCACACACAGTTAGAATGGATCAATTTATCTCCTGGTTGTGTTTTGATAAATCAATTTCAATATAACACACTTTAATTGTTTTGAATATTTTTAAACCTGTAAAGTGTTACGTTTTTCTAACAAGGCAACAATTATAATCATACTGGTTCAAAAATAATATCATAGTTACTTTGACTCAGTCTGTCGTAAAGATAATCTTATTTAATGGGAAATAAATTTCCTGCACTGTGGGTGGCGCAGTGCTGTGACCCAGCGACTTGGGGTTAAGTGTTGTGGAGATTGTAGACGGGAGTTTAAGTGTTTTGTCCTCTGTACTAGCATACACATCATAAATATGTTTCTAGATTCGCGTCTTAGGGAATAAAATATATCAATTCATCATATCACTTGGTGTGGTATAAATATTTACCATATAAACAAGAAAAGCAAAAATGTTGCTACAAATAATAATATTTGTAAATATCTCAGCAGGAAAACTAAGGCAACAAGTCGTACTAACAAAACAACTAAATAATATTTATAATAAAAACTGTATAATTATTTATTTCATATTTATATCACAAGACGTACAATATTGATCACTTCAAATTAAACCACTATTATTTACATTAATTAATGTCACGTTTCACACTAGAGTTAGTGTTAGTACAATATCTGTCACTATGTAAACTGTCCTTTGACTTTCACTTCAGCCTGAAGACACATTTCCACTGAAATGACATTGACTCTGTAAACAGTCACTCTGACATCGTGGGTGATGGGTGTGGGAGGAAGGGTACTCCACTGATACAGACGCGCTAACACCAGAGAAACTATAGCTGGATTTTAGTTAATCTGCGCCATTCTTTCGAAAAACTACGGACGATTTGTTATTTGTTAGCTGTAAGTAATATGAATAAGAAACATAAAGAGTGACATAAACACTACATACTCGATTAAATCATGGGGAAGGACTCAAAAGAAAACTGATTGAGGATCCATGAATACAAATAATAAATCAATTTGTCAATCTAATTAAAACCAATTAAAATCAAACTATCATTTTCTAATATGAAAAGTATTAAAAATTATAGTATCCTTAGTGTTTATAGCCTATAACCACGATTATAAAAATGTATTATACGAGTTAAATATATTATAAAGACACAAGGAATCCATAAAACAAAGAAATAGATCACTAAAATAATTTGCTGTATATTATAATTTTAAACGTATTATATGTAATAAATGAAATCGATTTTTGCCAACACAACACCTCCCTTATTTATTAATAAATTTTAACTATTGCGGTGTCAAAAAATGTGTCCCTCTTCATAGTTGTGCAATAATGTCTTAACTATTCAGAATTTTATACTGAAGGACACTGGACACCCTCAAAATTATTTTTTCAGGCCTAAGAATAACAAGAAGACAGATTTATATTGTCAAATTTTAACAGATTTTGGAATGGGTTTTACATAATATATTCAGAACACAAGCCGAGATGTCTTTAGCGAAGCTAGTTACGGGGTTGGCAGGCGAAGTGTAAATGGTTGTTCCCTTGTAATTCTTTATAAGCTTAAATAAAAAGTCTAAGGCCAAAAGCATTAATAACAATTGTAATTAGATCTAAAAGATTACATCAGATACCAATTTATTTGACCATCGCGCTCATATAAAAGGGGCATGGACAGAATCAATTCTATTAAAAGCGAATCAGCGACCACTACAAAGTGTGTGTTGTCCTGCCAGATAGTTAAGCCTACAAATAACATTGTCCGTCCCCATTGGCAAATTTCGCCATTACTCTCGTGTCTATTGGCAATCCGGGATTGTTCGCGGGGCTGTTTTTGCGGCTTGTCATCTGTCTCGGAACTCAGCTTGTTTGTCAGTTTAACTGCATTATTAGTCAAACCAATTAGGTTGATTATTTTGTTTGTCGTTCTTTGAAATTGTGATGTAAGTTTTAATAGGTTTCTTCTTTGCTTCATTTGTTCTGGAAGATACTTAGTAAGAATTCTTCAATCTTTTATCAAAAGTACATACTAATTGTATATAAATAATTACTAGACTATAGATAGTTTAATTGTCTATATACACTCATTATGTAATGCTATATTTTACTTGGTCTACAGTGGATGTAATACTCACTTCACAAATAAACACAAGTCGATAATGCTAATATTGAATCTATAAAAAATATGTTCGACGTTGATAGTACCTTAGCACCTTAGCTAGCAAACATCCAAACCACCCACCCAATAAATAACTAACAATCATTCCACCCGCCCAACTAATACATAGTTAGTAATCATCAAGGCAATAAACTAACCCACCCAATAAACAGCTAAAAATCAACCCACCCTATACGTAGCTCTCAATAATTCAACCCATCGACCTAATAAAGTATGTCTTATTTTACCAGGTGAAGTTAAAGGCGACTTTCGAACCACGGGAGCGGTGGGGTAAAAAGTGTTAACGTCATTTTGAGATTCGAACCCGGGCCTATGGTGTAGCAAGCCACCGCATTAGCCACTTAGCATCTAGGCTTAATCTACAGTTTAACCATATATACATATAATATGTGGTAAGACGTACAAAATATATGCTAAAATTTTTCTTTTTTTTTTAATTTGTTTTGCTCACAATATTTCACGTACAGTTTCTTTACTCAAAGGAACTGTGGAAACTGAACATAATAATTCTACAATGTATAGGATATAAATTATAACTAGCTCTCATTGCTTATTGTTTAGCGTGTTCTTAAACTATTGTCGATAAAATTAAATGGAAATACATTGAAAATGAATCATGTTCCATTTACTGTGTGATAATTATAACTGCGTTCCAATTAAAATTGAACAAAATAATAAATAAATAAAAAAAATTAAAAAACATTATATCAAACACATATGGTCCCATGTTTTAAATAAAGCGCTTTCCATGCAATTAACATATTATATAAGCATCCGTGATTAAGGACTGTTAGTAGAATCATGGGTTCATATTCTTAGGCTAATGTAGGAAGTATGCATATCACTATCACAGATCGGTACTAAGTACAACAGATTTTGTAGAGCTTCATCCGTTCAACAACGTCTAGTGACGGTTAGAATAGTATGATTTTGATTAATTTACGCCAAAACACCTAGTTCACTCCTCTCCAATAATTATATAAACATTCGTAACAGTCGAGCAGTTTTGTAATTTTTGTAATAGTGTAATTGGTGTAAAAAATCATTGAAGAGGATTGAAAATGCCAATAATTGTTGAACACCAACAATATTTTATTTCTCAAGATTGCTTTCACTTCTATTAAAAAGTACGCAGAATTCTCATATTTGCGTGTATATGGAACACTTTTCCTCTAGAGACTCTTTGACTTAAAACAATTCCACCGAGTTAGCTATTTGGTAATATTTTTAATTTTCGTGTTACTGCTATTAAATATCAGTTTCTGAACGTTGTGGTTTACTGCGAGGAAAAACATTTACTCGGCCAACAAAGCCGAGCAATTCCCAGGACGAAATGAAGAGTCGCGTAATTGTGAGGGGGAAGGAGCAATGTTTAGCAGTGAGAGCAATAAGTTAAAGAGTACGGGGATGGTTGGGGGTTCAAGAGGCAGACTCATTGTGTGGTGAAGCAAAGGCCGCCATTGTTGACAGCAGCCTGCATCCTCCCAGCAGTGACCGCACTCTGAACGTGCATTATACCCTGCATTACAATGTACTTATTGCAAGTACAATTCATCACAGGTCTCCGCACACAATGTGTGGGAATTATACGCATAACTTGTCCTTTTAATGACAGTTTTTTACTGATATTATTGTCATAATTTACTAAAGTAAAATATAAAAATGTAATACGACTGTTTTCTGTAGTATTTTACATTATGACAATACATATATTTGTTTTATATATATATATATATATAAAACAAAAAGGGAAAATAATGAGCCTGAACTTGATTTGATAGTGATCTATTTATTAGTCACTACAGCTAATTGAAAGTAGTAGTTAGTAAAAAGTAATTTGAATCTTTAAAAACCCTGAAGTTATATATAATAAAAAAAAAAAAAATCAAAAGAAAACTTCGAAAACAAATTGTTTTAGAACGAAAGGACCTATCCAAATTAAGATTCTTTCTAAATAAAAAAAATCAAACTTTTACAAATTTATATAACACAAATTTGTAAAAGTTTGATTGTTTTATTTACCTTGGATTGGATGAGGTTTTAACTGTTGTAAAGGAGAGCGCACAATAAGCCTTTTTGGCTTAGGAGCCGTTACCAGGATTGAATCCTGGTCCTCCAAATCGTTAACAAAACCTACAATACTTAAATATCGAATCGTAAAATGACGTAGTATTGCGACGTATATTAGGAATTGTTACTTAGAATGCTAATATATATATACTTGTATATAGAATATACATACTGAACAAGAGGTTCCGTTAGATATATATCTCAGTAATAAACATACAACCACCCATGATATACGTTCCACCATGTGCGAGTATGTGGGGGAGGATGAGTCAATATGGGTATGAGCGAGGGGGGGGATCCAATATTATCAAAACCAAACGTAATTAAATATAACGAAACCTAACAAACCTATTTATTATTTTGACTTAAATAACCCTGATTTATATTTTTAAAGGGATTGTAAATCACTGTTTTAAGACTGTTCAATATTATCTTCTATTGAAAAAAAAAGAAAAACATAAAATAACAAAGCAGACAGAAAAAAATTTACTTTAAGCTTAATAAATTCCCCATAGTAAAGTAGAAAGTGTGAAGTTTAAGTGGTGGGCGCGGTAATCTGGGCGATGACGGATATTTAACGATATTGCATCGTTAAAGGCCGAGTAGCTGTGATAAAAGTAACGAGCCTTGGAGTTGTACTTCACTCCATCGTTAAAGAAGTTACACTGAAAGTTCCAAATTGCTAGGTAGTCATAAAGAGGGAAGTTTGATTGGTAGGTGCGGTCATCTGGGCGATGACGGATATTTAACGATATTGCATCGTTAAAGGCCGAGTAGCTGTGATAAAAGTAACGAGCCTTGGAGTTGTCCTTCACTCCATCGTTAAAGAAGTTACACTGAAAGTTCCAAATTGCTAGGTAGTCATAAAGAGGGAAGTTTGATTGGTAGGTGCGGTCATCTGGGCGATGACGGATATTTAACGATATTACATCGTGAAAGGCCGAGTAGCTGTGGTAAACTGACGACCCTCGTTACCTGCTGGGATTTGTTCTTCATTTCCTCATTAAAGAAGTTACACTGAACTCTTCAACTGAAGAGGTAGTCACAAAGTATGAAGTTTGATTGGTAGGTGCGGTCATCTAGATGATGATGGAGATTTAACGATATTACATCGTGAAAGGCCGATTAGCTGTGGTAAACTGACGACCCTCGTTACCTGCTGGGATTTGTTCTTCATTTCCTCATTAAAGAAGTTACACTGAACTCTTCAACTGAAGAGGTAGTCACAAAGTATGAAGTTTGATTGGTAGGTGCGGTCATCTAGATGATGATGGAGATTTAACGATATTACATCGTGAAAGGCCGATTAGCTGTGGTAAACTGACGACCCTCGTTACCTGCTGGGATTTATCCTTCATTCCCTCATTAAAGAGTCTTGTTTTACTACACTATTAAAAACGTTAAAGTCCCTCTACTTTAGTCCCGATATTTTCAATACGTGATCATACTTTAGGAGATTTACGTTCTAATACTGACGAATGTCATTGACTTTATTTTTTATCACGGTGGTTAAACACTTATTTTATGACAAACGTAAATAACTTTCCTTTCACCCCTTTGTTGTAGTCTGCTGTGAGAAATTAAAAATGTTTCACCTAAAAAGTTAGATTATAAAAAGGCATCTGATATCGGGTTCCATAAGGCATTCCTGCAATTTTTATGGATTATCCAGTTTTGTTCCAGTTCTAATTCACTTCCGGATATCTATTTTGAGTATACGTAGACGTCAGCACAAGAACCCGTTCGACATAATAGACTATTGATAACGTAATATGAGTTATAACAAATGTCATTTATTTATTGGAATGATACTATAAAACACATTTATTTATGAAAATTGTTAAGCATGAATATACAAAACTCATAAAGGTGCATGTATGCATAAAAAGGGGGGAGTAATATTTTATTGGTTGTAAAATTTCAACTTTTATTGTGCAGACTTAAGTCTTAAAATTTTCAAACAGATTACTTATATTTGCATCCCTCTTGGAAAAAAACCAAAAAGTCTAGTTTGGCAATAGATTATCGGATCCTTAGCTCTTTTTCAGAATTAATGTTTCACCAAGTGGCACAGTTTGTTACTTACGAATCGTATTTAACTGCAATCCATAATCTGTTATATTCTTAATACTTCATGTTTTGTAGCGTTTTTCCAGGTTTTGAATTTACCTGGGTGGGAAGTTATTACTGCCGTTCGTGTATGGATGGTTGGAAAGTCATTACTACCGTAGTGTAAGGGTGGTTGGGAACTCATTAATACCATTCGTGTGTAGAAGGTTGGGAAGTCATTACTACCGTTCGTGTATGGGTGGATTGGAGTCATTACTAACGTAAGTGTATGAGTGGTTGGAAGATAACTGTGCTGCTTATTGTACTAACATTGACCTTGTTTTTTTTTTTTTTTTATATACTGTCTATTTACGCCTTTCTATAAATTACATTGTTTCTACTAAGCTCTTATTTAGGCTACTTTGTATGTCCTTTTAACCTTTTTTTCTTAGCCTGTTTTAATCTAACGTACTACCTATTAATGTTTATGGTAGTAGCTTCCAACTTTATTAGTTCCGCATTTGTATCTTTCGAAATTATATTGATCACGAATCAAGAGTTTTATGTCTCATTTGTAATACGATGAGTACATGGACTTTGTCAAGTGATTGACAAGTATTAGTTATATATACAATATTTACAAAACAAACTAAGTAAACATTAGATGTTGGTTTTGAGTTTATATTGTACATTTTTATTTTGGATAGTGGTTCTTTATTATTGAGTCTTTTGTCGTCTGCTTCTTCATCCAGGTCAAGAACTCGTAGAATATATTAGGAAAGAAGATACTGGAAGATTCTTCCAGTATCTTTCTATTTCATTTTCGAGCAGAGAGAGACGCGGGCCACTTTTTCGACATTTAATCTCTTCAGTGGTAGACGTAGTTTTCAATTTATCACAACTTGACAATGGAATAGTAGAATACTTTATTGAATCCAGGATTTTCTGTTCTGTTTTAGTCCAGACGTTTGTGATCTGGGATGAAAGAGTAAATTAAAAAAAAAAGATTAGCCTACTCGTATGAATGGTAATGAATTAGTTTATCTTTTATGTCAGTTTTATTTTATTAAATTCTTTTCATCCAGAATTTTAATACTGCTATATAGTTAAGGATTATTATCAGAGTACTTTCTCCCATTTGGTTTATGTTTAAATATTTTTAATTATTTTTATTTATTAACTGTCATTATTTTTAGGTAGAATCTTCATACATTCTACATTTTCACCACTCGGTCACTTTCTTACCTTTCAGTCATATATGGATAACGTTAATTGTTAGGCTTTTTAGAAATACTGGGTGTCCTCAATGACCCGGATGGTGAAATATCGTCCATATTAGATTATTATATTCTTATTTTTGCGTCTAGTGATAAATTAGAACTATATACTTAAAATGAATGTACTTAGTCAAACATAAAATCACCAAGTTTCTTTGTTGGAGCCTTTTTAATGAAAATAATTAGAGTTAGAGCTCTTGAGACACCAGGCGTATGTAAAACACAGTTTCAATTATTTAAAGATAAACTGACCATTCTTGTATTTTTACAGATTACTTACACGACAAAACTGATAGCGTATTTTTTTTGCTGTCACTAAAATAACCTGAGAAAATCTAACTACATGAAATCAATATAAGATAACGTAGTTGTTTAGTAAATAAATTACAAACTTTATGATTGATTTACAAAAGGTAACATAAGCGTTTTATATAATACTGATGGCAATTTAAATATCACTCAAGTAAAATTAACCAATAAATTAAAACATGCCGTTGTTTAAGTAATTCTCATCCCAAATGTATGGCAGCTTCACACACCCACAGAACCTCATCTAGAGAAGGAATGTATTTTGTCAGAGGTGAAGAGAAATGAAAAATGCCACGACAGATTATTATTCTGGAGTCGGAATAGGTCTTGATGTAATATAGAGATCTATTAATCAAGATGGTGATTCACCAGGCAGGCACACCTATTGTTTCTGCGCCCTCGTATCCTTCTTGGAAGGAGTTAATAAACTTGTTGACCCGAATCACACGGAGAAGGTCGGGACTGTATTTATTTACTGCAAACAGAGATAATATTAGAAATTATGATCTCTCGAGCGTTGTTAGTTAGTAAGGCCAGGCCAGATATATTTATAGAGACGAGGTATATTCAAACGATTTTATTTAGCTGATAAAAAGCTGATAACCACTTTAGATGAATGGGTGGGTAGGTCAATACTACAGTCCGTCCTTATGGGAAGATGGTGGAGTCATCACAGGTACGTGTTTGCTGGGTAGGTGTATTTTATATTGTAATGTGTATTGTGTATTGCTGGGTGGGTGGTTAACTACAGTCCGTCCTTATGGGAGGATGGTAGAGTCATCAAAGGTACGTGTATTGCTGGGTGGGTGGTTAATACTACAGTCCGTCCTTATGGGAGGATGGTAGAGTCATCAAAGGTACGTGTTTGCTGGGTGGGTGGTTAATACTACAGTCCGTCCTTATGGGAGGATGGAAGAGTCGTCAAAAGTACGTGTATTGCTGGGTGGGTGGTTAATACTACAGTCCGTCCTTATGGGAGGATGGTAGAGTCATCAAAGGTACGTGTTTGCTGGGTGGGTGGTTAATACTACAGTCCGTCCCTATGGGAGGATGGAAGAGTCGTCAAAAGTACGTGTATTGCTGGGTGGGTGGTTAATACTACAGTCCGTCCTTATGGGAGGATGGTGGAGTCATCAAAGGTACGTGTATTGCTGGGTGGGTGGTTAATACTACAGTCCGTCCTTATGGGAGGATGGTAGAGTCATCAAAGGTACGTGTATTGCTGGGTGGGTGCTTAATACTACAGTCCGTCCTTATGGGAGGATGGTAGAGTCGTCAAAGGTACGTGTATTGCTGGGTGGGTGGTTAATACTACAGTCCGTCCTTATGGGAGGATGGTGGAGTCATCAAAGGTACGTGTATTGCTGGGTGGGTGGTTAATACTACAGTCCGTCCTTATGGGAGGATGGTAGAGTCGTCAAAGGTACGTGTATTGCTGGGTGGGTGGTTAATACTACAGTCCGTCCTTATGGGAGGATAGTAGAGTCATCAAAGGTACGTGTATTGCTGGGTGGGTGGTTAATACTACAGTCCATCCTTATGGGAGGATGATAGAGTCATCAAAGGTACGTGTATTGCTGGGTGGGTGGTTAATACTACAGTCCGTCCTTATGGGAGGATGGTAGAGTCGTCAAAAGTACGTGTATTGCTGGGTGGGTGGTTAATACTACAGTCCGTCCTTATGGGAGGATGGTAGAGTCGTCAAAAGTACGTGTATTGCTGGGTGGGTGGTTAATACTACAGTCCGTCCTTATGGGAGGATGGTGGAGTCATCAAAGGTACGTGTATTGCTGGGTGGGTGGTTAATACTACAGTCCGCCTTATGGGAGGATGGTAGAGTCATCAAAGGTACGTGTATTGCTAGGTGGGTGGTTAATACTACAGTCCGTCCTTATGGGAGGATGGTAGAGTCGTCAAAAGTACGTGTATTGCTGGGTGGGTGGTTAATACTACAGTCCGTCCTTATGGGAGGATGGTGGAGTCATCAAAGGTACGTGTATTGCTGGGTGGGTGGTTAATACTACAGTCCGTCCTTATGGGAGGATGGTGGAGTCATCAAAGGTACGTGTATTGCTGGGTGGGTGGTTAATACTACAGTCCGTCCTTATGGGAGGATGGTGGAGTCGTCAAAAGTACGTGTATTGCTGGGTGGGTGGTTAATACTACATCCGTCCTTATGGGAGGATGGTGGAGTCATCAAAGGTACGTGTATTGCTGGGTGGGTGGTTAATACTACAGTCCGTCCTTATGGGAGGATTGTGGAGTCATCAAAGGTACGTGTATTGCTGGGTGGGTGGTTAATACTACAGTCCGTCCTTATGGGAGGATGGTGGAGTCGTCAAAAGTACGTGTATTGCTGGGTGGGTGGTTAATACTACATCCGTCCTTATGGGAGGATGGTGGAGTCATCAAAGGTACGTGTATTAATGGGTGGGTGGTTAATACTACAGTCCGTCCTTATGGGAGGATGGTAGAGTCATCAAAGGTACGTGTATTGCTGGGTGGGTGGTTAATACTACAGTCCGTCCTTATGGGAGGATGGTAGAGTCATCAAAGGTACGTGTTTGCTGGGTGGGTGTATTGTATATTGTAATGTGTATTGTGTATTGCTGGGTGGGTGGTTAATACTAGTCCGTCCTTATGGGAGGATGGTGGAGTCATCAAAATTGTACGTGTATTGCTGGGTGGGTGGTCAATTTAGAAAATGAAGTTTTCACAGTTTATGTACTTTTGTACACGATTAAAAATCCGTATAAATCTTTAAAATACTACGCTACTTTAGAACTCTTTTTGGTCAAAATACGTTATATGACCGTACTGTATTTTTTCTTCAGCATTACTAAATAATGAAGGGATAAGTAAACCTAACCTAACATAACCTAACCTAACCTAACAGGACCTAACCTATCCTAATCTAATATACTATTATACGTGATTAGAACAGTGTTCTAATTATTGTGTTTTAGTTTATATAACACCTAAAATACGTATCTCTTCACTATTTTAAATTGTGAAGAAAAATACATTTTGGGGGCCAGATAACGTATTTAGACCCTCTCTTCGATTTGAAGGTACAGTTCAGTAAATTAATGTCTAGTTTTAGTTTCAAATATATCTTGTAAACTGTTAGAATTCTAACATGAGTCACGAAAGAAGTATTGAAACTTTTTTTATAAAAGAACATTAAGCTCATATTTTGAAGAGCCAGTAACTTTAGGTTTCGTTATTTTAGAGTAGATTAATTTTTAAACGTACACTCCGGCGAAAGATGTGAGTAAATATCATATTTACTATACCTTTATTAATACTAATAAATTATTTTATACGAAAAACATAAAGTAAAATTTAAAAATCGAAAACAAGTAAGCATGAATTTCCATATCAGTGTCAGTTTGTATAATATGTTGTGCAATGTTAATAAGCTTGAAAGTAAAAAAAGATACTATTCAAATTACTATGATGGAACTTTTTTTAATTCCTGTAAAACATAATGTTATCCTTTAAAAGTGAAGTTTAAATGTGTCAACATGGAATGAGATGCTTAGCCCCAATGTGGCGCTGAAAGGTCAATCCCATGTAAATACATTCAATCCGTAGCTCACTTATATATTTACTACTTGTAATCAAAGTGTATATGTAAGGTATAGAGCTCTTGGGTGCAGCTAGCAACAATTTTTTAAGTCCATTAGGAATCGCGCAAAAAAGCTTTAGAATCATTTCGCTAAAATCCAAGCGTGATTATTCATCCTTACCACTCTTTCGTTCTTTAATGATAATCGGTTTAAATATATTTTCATTTTTAATGTTCTTAAATAGTTTTTCATTCTAAATGAATATGACGAAACAAATTATTTCATTGTTTCATAACAAGTATTTACGATACATTACTTTTGCATGCAAATATAAATGCAATAATTTTACTTGATTTAAAAGTACAGTATTAAGTAAAATTTCGGTCTTTTTTGTTCAAAGTAGAATAACAATTATAAAACTTATAATACAGTTTAAAAACAAATACGTTATAAGCCGGGGACACATAATTGTTGCAACGGTAGAAAGTATATGCAAAACAAAATTGATCTCTTGAGTGAAATATATATCTTGGATCAAACCAATAGCCTCCACTGAACCGCCATGGGGGTTGATTAAAAAGAGTTGTGCATGCGTTGCGTCCCTTAAAGAATTCAAATAGGCTTGGTATTTAGGCCTATTGTTACCTACCTACTTCCTTCCATGGCCACTGATACCCAAGGTGGTATTTGGCCTCACCAACGATCTGCCTCCACATCTTACGATCTTCTTCATTCTTGACTTACTTGACTTATTTCCTTTAATCCCTTGGGGGGCATACAGCCGCAATAAAAGACCTCCACCTGACACGATTCTGAGCCATTTACTTGATCTCTCCCCAGTTCTTGCCTTCTCTTTTTATTTCCTTTTACACAGTTTTCCTCCACTACTTTTTTATCACAATTACGTAAGGTTAGGTTAGGTCAGTAGCTATCACAAACTGGTATATCCAATTTATTGACTTACCGCCGAATGTGCTCTCCGTGTGTAAGTTCTTGGAAAGCGTTAAGATAACGCCAGCGATATCGGATTGCTAGCGAAAAAGGAATACGACAGTGGACGTAAAAATGATTGGGAAACAGTCTTTAGAGCAATAGAATATCAAGCGGTAGAGAATTAACGGAAACAAAAACAATGTGGTGGTAGTCAATCAACGGAAACGATCCTAATGATTACATCAACAATAACTAATTGTCTTGTATGATAAACCACATATGAAATATCAACAATGTTTCACCTGTTAAAGAGCGTCACTTATGTACATTCAGCGTTGACACAAAAGGGACGACACGCCGACAAAGACTAGGGTAGTTATTGCGAATATCGATGTTACTTTGACGTGAAATCCGTCTTGTTCGCTCGCATATTCCATCAATATTGAAGTGCGTTGCAACATCCGACACAAAACATACTTGATAACGCCGCTTCCTTCGATAAAGACGTAATATTCAATATCGCAGAGGATTTGTTATTGAAATCTCTAGTCGTATTGATGTGGTTCAAGAAATGTAATATTTATTTTTTATTATTGTATACATTGTGACTGGATATACCAATGTTGTTTTTCCATTGTATACTATCAGGTAGGTTGTAATACAATTCTTATACCTTTGTTAGAATCTATCAAATTAAAAATAACTTGTGAACGTTTAGCTGAAAACACCAATTTCTAATTATATACATATCGCTCAATTGAGTGTTATGTTGTAAACTTTTTTTGTATTTAAAACTAAAAAAAATATAATATAGTTTATTTAAGTTCAATGTCCTATCCATCTGCACAATATCACATATCCCGGCAGGAAATATTGCGGAAAACATATTTTTCAATTTGTTTGCTAATTTTTTTTAAATTGATGGAATATCGCATATTAAAATTATATAGTTGTATAAAATATATTAACTTATGGCAGACATTTGCATGTCATATATTATTACAGTACAAAAATCATACAGTAAAATCAATTTTGTAATAATTTATTTCTTAGTGGTTTATTTATGTACGTATGCGTGTGTGTTTGTATGGTATGATGTATATCTGTGTATGTATATGAGTATTCATATTAATTGTCCTTAAATTTCAATTGAAAATGCTAAAAATAACTTTCAAGATTGTTTAAATTTTGATCCCAACCACTCATACACGTATAGAGAGGCGCTGACCCAATCAAACACTTGTAGACATACATTGCTCCACCCACCTACCCTAGCCGCATGGTAATATTGGACCATTCTAATCCCGTATAAGTAAAGTGACAAACTTCGGGAAATTGTTATATAGGTCAAAATAAAGAGAAAGTCATGAATACATGTTTTTCCAAAAACGCTTCGTTTATCGATGTCCGCCAATTTGTTTTTTTCACAAAACATTTTTATCTCCCACTTGGCTTAACTCATCTTTATTATACTCGCTAAAGATGTAAAATTAACTTGATCCAATTTTAAGTTTAAAAATGGCGGCCATTTAAAATGTTTAAAGATAAATTGGTAGAAACAGCATAAAAAACAAATATCTGCCGCTAACTCAGAGATAAACATTCTGTTGTATAAAAAACACAAACAAAATAGCGGATATCTAGTAAACGAAGCATTTTTGAAAAAAACATGTGTTCAAGATTTTCTCTTTATTTTAACCTGTATAACTATTTTCCGAAGTTTGGCACTTTTACTTTCGGGACACCCGGTATAATGAACAATGTAAAGAGTATTTGGAATACATGAATAAGATTATTTATCTCAATTACACTCAATGTGGCAAGGTAACAACATACTCCCGAAGTCACAAAACCATGAATGGATATAATTCAATACATCGTCCCAAATATCTAATCTGGCGAGAAGAGAAAAAAGTAAAACTCGAAAAACAACATAATTCACGAGGAAATAACTAAATAAACATCTGAAACGTGAAGAACCCATCGTCAAACTGAATGAAAGCTATGAACAGTAACGTACAACATTTGAAGCCGTCGACAGCAAAACGCAGCGCTGTGATTAGCGGGATTTTGTTGTGGTGAAAAGATAAAACAGGACTAATGGCTTGATGCAATCAGCTCTAGTGAGTCGTGGGGCGGGCGGGAGGGAGGGACAATGCTTTGTTACCTGCAACGGTTGGACTTCACTTAACCAAGCAGACTCTAACGAAATAATATTTTATTGTAATTTACTGTACTACTCGTGTTACGAAATAAAACAAATCACGTGAAAGTAAATTTAAGGACCATTCTTTTAAGAAATCAGAGGGATTATATTTACTCTATCGTAATAAAATGTCAATGCTGTATTATTTATTTATCAATAATCTATTTTAAAATGTATTAATGTCCAATTGGAGCTGAACCCTTGCTTATTACAAATAAACCACTGTACATGTATGAGTAGGCGTGTAGGTCAATGCCATTGTACGTGTTTTCTCATTGGCTAAATATGTACTGGTGCGTGATGGTTTTTTATTTAAGAATAATATATCTTATATTATGAAGACAAATACTCTATAATATCATTGTTACTACTGAACTTAGTAATTTCTTATTTCTATTTGTTTGGATCCGAACAAATATAAACATTGGTTTTTAAAATTAAAATTGATAGTTTTATAAAAATATAGATCTTGAGTTTTGTTTATTAAGCTGGATATTTCTTCATTAAAAAAAATAAATAAAAAATAGTTCCACTTCCACGAATATAAATTTATTTAATTAAAATACTTGAATGTTGGAAAAAGTCTTATTATTTTTAGAGTAAATAAAAAAGTTTTATTTCTAGGGCAAAATATATAAGACCAATCTTGATTATCAGCTGCGTTAAAGTAACCATTTAAAGTTAATGTATGTATTATTATATTTTTACTTCTTGTCCATAGTTCACAAGGACACGTCTTTCCGTAAATTACATACCATCGGCTCAGCTCGGGATTGGAACATCGGAATACTGTCCACAACCTTCATCATTAAGTACCACGCAAGGAATGTAATCTGGTGAATTTAAGAACGTAAAAACTAAAAGAAATTTAAATATTAAAAGCACATATTATAATATTAATATTAAAACATGTTTTAACTGTCTTCAGTAATTAATTTCACAAGCAAGGGGGATAAGTTTTAAACATAGAATTGTTGGCCACATTGGGTATAACAAAATCTTATTAGGACTCCGTAACTTATTCTAAAACTTGTTTTTTGTGATTATAATATAAACACCAATAAACTCATTTCAGACCACAGAACACTTAAAATATTGTAATTGAATTTCATAAATAAAATTGAGCGACAAGAGTGAACGTGAAAAATTGGATTAGATTGCTGAATGGAATTTTTCCTTTTTACTATAACAATTATTTACGTAACAATACAAACATATAGCTAAAAATATATTTATAATGACATAGAATAAAATGTACGAGCTTTATCTAAAACTTCTCATAATTAGTATCTAAATAATATGTATAATTTTGTTAAATATTACCAACAATGTTAAAAGTATAATTGTGATCTTGGAAAGCATAAGTTTGACAAATAACTTAAATGGGGATCTTTAATTTTTTTAGAGACTATTAAAATTACTATTTCTATCTAAAACAATCATAACATACAGTCTGTTCTAAAATAAAAAACAAATTGACCACCATATTACAAAATAACGGCCGTTCTTTTTTTTCATTTGAAATAAATATTTTTACTGTCCTTAAACACAAGGTAAGGTGTCTGACTTATAGTTTCCAAGATCATTCCAAGATCAAAATGGTAGCCCATTAAAAAAAAAAAAAAATACACCATGTATATAATCAAAAAACGATGTATTCAATCATCGCTAAATTTCCGGAACCACAAAAGATTGTTATAGCATTTAGAAGGACGTTAGCATTTGTATCATAGAAACCCACTAAGAAAGAATTTCTCTAAATTCCATTCCTAAGGGGTAGAAACAGCCTTTCTATATGTTTTCTATTTTTAAGCATTTGCATTAATTTCATAATTTATTTCAAAACCTGATACAAAAAACACAATCATGACACAAAAGTTTGGCTGATTTGATTTTCATTACGAATAGTCTTTTCTACTAACTCTGAATGATTGCACTACTTTTCATCCCCCTAAAGTAGACTTTTAGGGATTTCTAGACTATAATGCTTTACTATCTAATGGTGGTGGCTTTAATTAATGATGGTGTTTAATGAACACGGCAACAGGTTGAGCTTTTATATTATTGAGATTGTTAGAGATAACATCGGAGGGAAGGGGTAAGCAGTATAAGTACTAAACATATAAAGTGGTAAAACATTTGAAAAATGATTGAATTATATCACTGAGTTAGTCTTACTCTTGAAGAACTGACCTTCAATGACCTTTATAAGTACTACATAGCACATATGTTCAGTATCACAGCTGATTCAAAATACTTTCCGTGATTAAAAACATATGTTAATATAGTCATGAAGGTGCATTTTATTAATTTGCTTCGGGCTATTAAAAGCTATTTTTAAATAATCGTCTTTGTTGATAATAAACGTATCAGTTATCCTTCAAAATTGATCACACTCGTTTAAAGTACATAAACATTTACAATTTGACAATTTGTATCTTATGCATAAATAAAACGATATAAACAAATATTGTATTACAAAAGGTTAATTCAAGTTTTACAGAACAAAGCCAAGTAATGGCCTAATTATATTATATTTGTAATAGCAAAACTGTCATGATTTTCGCTTTAACGGAAGAAACTGGGCATGAAATCAGTAATTTACTGTATCTCGGAGCAGAAAGAAAATATGAACTGTAAGTATCTTACATAATTACAACTGTTGTATTTCTATGTAAGATTCAAAAAATGCTTAGACAATAATTACGCACTGTGAATGTGTAGTCAAAAATAAGAAGTTAACAAAGTAAACTAATATTCTGAAAACCAATTTAAGTTATAGGCTTGTTGCATATAACACGATGGTTAAGTTCCTATAAAAACCTGTACTTAAATATTATTTACTCTGTATTAACTTTTATCAAATAATGTTTGACAAAGTTTCCAAACTTAACAAGACTTTGGATTATGGCTGTGATATTAATTCTACTCTTACACCATATTTAAAATATGTGAGGTACAATTAAAAAATTAAATTTATTAGATAAAAAAATCTTAAATTGAGTCAAAATGTATTCATGTCATTGAGTCATGTTTATATTTTCAACCAACATTTAAAAAACAAGAGTCTACTTTATTACAATCCATTAGCGTAAAAATCCACGTTCGTAAAATTGAAAACGCAACTTAAAATTTGTTCTCAAATGTTTATTTTTATAAGAACATGCTCACTAGCCCATTATGCGGTTCTTTTGGCTTTTGGTTACTTATTTATGCATAAACTAGGTCAGTTTTAGGTGTTAACGAATAAACATTTTTCCAAAAAAACATTACAGCCTCATTCATATTGTAAATTCCATGCCGTATACAACATGGAATTTATATTTATTTCAATTTATACAAACTGCTACATATAAAAGTTAATGAGGTAAAATATTGAAAATACGGAAATCTGATATCAGAAAATACTTAACAAAAATAACTCTAAAACCATAAAAGTGTCTTGCAAGAAACATTTTTAGATTTGGAAATTCTAAACTTAAATAGAGATATATTTTTTGAACCATCCTTTTAACAAGACAAAGTAGTATAAACATTCACAATTACAATAATAGAAGACATTTTACTAAAAATATTGTACAAGAAAATACCGACGTACATAGGGGGAAATTCTGTGAAAAATTTACTAAACACTGAATTAATATAAAAAATTACAAAAATTTCAAAGTTGAAGTCAAACAATACCTGATCAACAAGGCACTATATTCTATATATGAATATTTTAGTAACATTTGTATTATTAAACATTATTGATTTTATACATGATATATTATATATTTTTTATACATTAATTTGTGGCTAAAGTTACATTCAATTAATGTATACATTGACTTTAAGCATGTTGTTAACCTGTTTATAAATAAAATTAAAATTCCAAGAACTACGTCTTAGTATAATAAAACTGTTATGATCTGCCAAGGCCATATTTACTTTCTACTTTGAATTCCTAATGTAATACTGATACTAGTATGAAAGGAATACTAGTTACTGAATGACTGACACTTAAAATTAAAATATATTTTATATTCATGTTTTAGTAATTACAAACTATTTATTACTGTGTGTTCCACTATCCTAAGGTTTGCAAAGATATTATCCGTTAAACACGTTTAATATTCTCGAGTACCTGTATAACATGGTTGTACATTACCATGTGAATGTTTTGACTCAGTGTAATTTATGTACTCATCTGTATTTGCAGATAAGCAGATTTACCTTACAAAATTCCATGTTAACATTTAATATGTATTATGTTGTTTAAATATGATAACATCACTTGAATATAGAATAAATCGTTTATTTTCGACGAACATTTAGCTCAAAATAAATAAAAACAACATACTTTTTGAATGTGAAATAAAATAAGTTGATAGAGTACACAGTAGTAGTTGGATTCACGTAAAAAAAAAACCGCTCTTAAGTTATACCCTACATTTCATCCTTACACTTTTTTTATACAACGTTATTTTTCTATAGTTACTTATTTTATTTTACAGTCTCTTAATTATTAATTAGAGAAATTATCGCATTAAAGGTAAGGCAATAGATCTGTTGTTAACAACATAGACTATAGTCTGTTTGAGGTAACCTGTCTTCTGACCCTCGGCTACCTGGGACTGGCCCGGACCATATACATCGCAAAGAAATTAGTACAAGAAAAAAGGTTAAATAAAACAAACTATTGTTCATTCTACTTTAAAATATAGTACATTATATTCACAATTTTGTAAAATAAGTTTGAAAATTTTTAATTTCAAATTTTCTTATAGGATAAGCATTGTTTAAATAGAGAAGATGAATAAAAAATCGTTAGTAATTTTTTTATTGATTACATTTATTATCAATGGAGTCTATAAAAAAACTGTTACGTTATAGAAGTGTAGTTTAAATATAATTTAGGAAACCCAAAATTAGCCAAATTAATAAGTGTTTTCAACTATTAAAATATACAAATATGAAGTATTTCATTGTATCTTAAATTTAAGAAACAAGCAGCACCAAATGCACACTTCTAAACAAAGCATAATAGCAAACTATACTTCTGGTCATATAGAATGTATGTGTCACTGATAAATAACTTTCTGGGACTGCACTTGTATATTTGTTCTCCCTGAGTTTTGGCGTATTGAATTGTTTAAGCTTTTATCAACGCAAGTGTTATTCGATATGCAATTTCAAAAGGTATTTTTACTGCTTTATATGTTTATTAATTACGTTTACAACTTAGACGTTTTTATGGATCTGTTGGATTATTATAATTTTTAATATTACTACGTTGTTGAGGGTGATATATGAGTTTATTGTGGGAGTTAGATATTGCACGATAGCACGTGAAGGACATCAATAAATGTTACTTTGGAAACATAGCCTCTTATTGTAAAAAATCAAAGGCAACACTTTCAACGATATTGTCGGACATTTCAAAGATGAGTTGACATGGTTCTTCAGATTCTAAAAAAAGTCAGATTTAAAATAAATCTTACATTAATTATGAAATCCACAATTTACATGATATACAGTAGCTTAACCACAATCCTAATATATATAATCCAAAACGATCAACCACTGATCACGAAATCACCGGAACCACTAGAGATTGACAACATTTCAAGTGGAATTAGCTTTTGTACCATAGAGACTCATTAAGAAAGCAATTCTTGTAATTCAATACCTAAGGGATATGAACAGCCATCAACGTTTCTTTTATGTATAAGAGTGACATGGGCATTAATTTAACTAACAAATCTATTTCAAACAGCTGATACAGAAAATATAAACATGGCACAAAAGCTTGGCTGACTTGGTAATTTGTTTTAATAATTTGATTCCTCAAGAAATGTACATAGGTATTTTTAGATGATTAAACTTTGTTACCTACGAGAACGGTAGACGCCTATTATTGATGTGATGGTTTACCACAGAGGGAACGGTACGTAAATGCAGATAACCACCCTGTAGCAAGGAAAGGGATGTCGGATAGTAAATGTATGTAACTTAATTATACTATAACTAAAAATAAAGTTCCATTCAAAAAATACTTCACAAGAGACTAAAGCAATCATCCAGTTTCTGGACAGGTAATTATGATACTAATATAAGAGGCATTATCAGCACACCGAAGGCTTACTTTGTTCTGTTTGAAGTTATTTTTCATAAGTGGGTGTTTCAGTGCCACTAAAAAAGGTATTTTGTACATTATACCAAATTTTACTTCGGCATGATTATCTAATAAAATACGGTTATGCATGGTTGAAATTTGATTTATCATATGTGAGCATTTTTTTCCGATCAGGACAAAGGTCTGGCCAAATCAGTGTTATAATAAAACCACTCGCTTCCCTCGTTGGGGGCAAAGACTGCTAATTTCCAAACGTTCAATTTTGGGAGACTATAGAGTTAAAGCCAATACCGACAACGAAAAGGGTATTAGGGATATTTAAACGCCTCCTTCCCCGAGGAAATCAACAATCTACGAGAGATAAATGAAAAGAAATTGGAAGAAAGCAAGGCTGCGGTAGGGCTCCCCTGAGAGAGGGGCCCGGGTTGTACGCCAGACACAATTACTTGGGGGAAATAATGGAGTCCGTAATTAGAGTGTAAGGAGTTAGCAGGTGATGTCCATTTGGGTACATTACAATGCCGGCGATTTATAGCCTTCTTCATAAACCTTCACTGGACTTGGTCCAAGATACACGACTAACAGCTGTTCACACAGATTTACCTGTGTCTCCAAATAGAAATACCAGATGTTCGACATTTAACAAAACTCTCAAAACATTTATAGCAGCATTAAATACATTTTGTATCTTCATATAGTAGTATACAGATGATATAGCATTTATGGTCACCGGCAAGATTTGTTATACTGTTTCTAAAATCATGAACGATAGCTTGAAAGTAGAGAAGGACTTTCAGTGAATCCCAAGAAAACCAACATTTTGTCATTCACTAGATAAAGGACCTTGGACCTCTGAAGGATCTAGAACCCACTAAGACATTACGAGCAAGCTAGGAGTATCGTAAGCCACTTGGAACTGTCGTCTTTCTGCTACTACAAACAGAGAGAAGTGGGCCTTCATAGCATCCAGACGCAGTGTTGGTGTTGTGTGGGGAATAAGGCCATATTTGGTTTACAGGCTTTACGAGGTGGTCGATCGCCCACAGATATTCTATGTTGCTCTTGTATGGTGGAATAGGCTTGGAGATCACGGCGAGTAATAAGCTCTCAAGACCTAAAAGACTAGCATCCTTAATTATAATAGGTCCGTTTAGAAGCACATCTATGGCAGCATTCGAAGTACTGCTTATTTTTTTGCTACTTTACCTCCACTTCAAAGTTAAGGTTAGGAAGGCTGCCTAAAAGGTAAACAAGCTCAAGAGGAGCAGATCTAAATTTGGCCATTCACGAGCTACTGAAACTGGACAGCACAACAGAACACTGAACGTGGAACCAGATGTCTTTGACGTGAAAAATCGCCTTCTACAGACTATACGTGGTTGACATTGAATTTAAGGAGGACTGGAGACTAAGGGAAACTTCAAGCACACCACCCCAAGGATTTTCTGATTCAAGGAAGGTTCTATCATGGAGGATGGTGCTGGATATGGCACTCGCCTATCAAGCAGTTTAGGCGATCTACTAAGCTAAAGTCTTTGCTATTATTGTTTGCTGGGAGAAAAACATTTTAGAACTGGTTGTACTGCTTGGGATTGGGACTCCATTCTGGTCAACAACAGAGGAGCACAATAAACGTATAGTTGACGTGCAATTAGAGACGACCTCAGAGCTCTCCTTTTCTCATCTTCTAAACTGACCGGACTACGTACAGTATAATTTAACTTTTTTTGTTAACATATGTATCACCTTGAAAGTACAGGATCCATATTACATTTAGAATTTAAGCCGTATAATAAATAAAGCTTATTTAGTAAGATAATTAAGACAATATTAAATGGGTATTAATTTTTAAATAGGCTATGGACTGTGTAATAGCTTTTCTACTTTTCTAATGACTGGTTTTGCCAAATCATATTTTGTAATCGATTGGAACACTATGCACGCACAATTTAGTAATTAGGCTGTACCAATATGAACATCATCATTACATATTACCATTAAAATCCCAGGGAGAAATAATATGTGTCTGTAAGCTTAAATTCAAGCATTTAAAAAAATAGTTGAAACTTGTTGAATGAAATACTTCTAGTTATTTTTCTACCTTCGTCTTGAAGCTTTCAAAATAATTACTTTCAGTTTCTGTCTGACCGTGTCAAGGACAAAGATATGAAAATATGTTATAACTTATAAAGATAAATTAAATATCTGAGACACATTACATAAATTACTAAGTCACAACTTTTTCAATTAAAAATGTTTTATTAAAATCAAATAAGTTTTTACAAAAAATATTACCTATATTAAATCGACTTTAAAAACAGCGGGTTTGGAAATATGACAATAACTGTTGAAGTAAATAAGAATAAACAAATATTTGTGTTTACAAGAATGGGTTTAACAGTAAATTCTGCAAGATTTAGTTAATATTATAAAATTTTAACTGATTCCAATTTAAACAGCACTTCCCTGCATGAGATTTTGAACGTCGATTCACAATGATAAGTATTTATCGTTAGCAAACGCTAGGCGTGGTTTGTGGTGATGGTGGAAGAAACGCTACAAAACCTGCAGATATCGATCAGCCAGAAGGCAAACAGTTTGAATGACCCAACCCTTACGGACTCTCTATCTTCTGAATTTAAGTGTATACGTTAGTTTTAAACACAGAGTTTGATAGTTCAACATATTTAAAATTATGTCAATGACAGGCAAGTGGTTATAAAATACTGACACTCAGAAAGGTAACAACCGCATGGTAGAGTATGTTAAACCTCTATTGTACAGAGAGTTGAACTGTAAGTCATACCTTTGTTATCGCCTTTAGCATAAATTTACTGTTTGTAAATCAGATATGTGTACAAAAATAACTACTGACTCATATAAAAATAAGAAAGATTATGGGAAACAGTTAGTAAAGTATTTATCACTATGAGAAACTGACGTTCATGTATGAAACACATTGTAGCTTGTGGCTAAACAGCTTATGTCTCACGTCGAGGGGAAATGTCAGCGAAATGCCACAGCACGCACTCTATGCTGTTGCAAAATGAAAGGTTGTAAAGCCATGATGATCTTTAAAGCTCTACGGATTTTGTTGAAACTCTTCATGGCCAGCACTCAGAAAGGTTTATCGCCATACATGATTGAAAAGTTAAAGCTAACTCGTTGTGAGTTAAGTTACGCGATTCGTTTTTTTTACTAAGACCAGATGTAGATATTTTGCACAAAAATGTATGCTACATGATTTTATGCTCATTGTCATGATTATAAGGTTATGTTATCACACATGAGCTTATTTGACAACAATTTCTAAAATGACCTTATGTTGCTATTTCAGAATCATGAAATCTTTCAGAGTTGATTTATTTTAAACAAATATATAATATACAATCAGGCTTCAATGAATAAGTCATAAGGTCATACTTATGAGAAATATTCAACCTATCTTAATGCTAGTTGGGTGATCGTACGCTACATTTTCTCTCCAAGGTGTGTACGCGACAACAAGCACTTCACAGTCTTTGAGCACTGAAGCGACAAGCGAACCAGCCTCAAATTTAAAGAGTCTGCATAGGCTGTCGGCCATGTTTGTTTTGAACCCAAAAGAACAATGTTATTTGCGAATCTATATTTTTTCGTTATTTATTGACCAACAGTTTTGTGTGAGGTGTCATTTTAAACGTCGTCATATTGAAAATTGGATTTGCTTTTGTATTATACATACGCCTAGTTTTCAAAAATAGGTAAAAATGTAAACTTCAAATAAAATATTTGTTATATTTTTTTCTATAAAACTAATTATGTATTTTTAAAGCAATTCCAGTGCAAAACTTTATCCTTGATCAAATGCCATTCATTAAAAAATTTCCATCTAAAAATTTGGATACGTTTGGTTTGGATACGCATGATTGTATGTTCGGTTCGAAAATAACATCGTTCTTAAAATATCAAAACCTACATGGCCCACAGCCTCAGCAGACTCTTAATATCGACCGTGACAATCTTATTTAATGTGCAGTAGTTTATAAAACTTGGTACATTTTGAAAGAAGTTATGACTATTAAATTAAAAGATAGAGTAATATAGATTTGAACGTTTAAAAAGTTTAAATAGTGATACTATTTAGTTTTACGCTAGTTTTGGGGCGACTTCTTTGATTAGTGCCTGTTTGATTTCACGATGTTCCATGACAGAAGCTATTTATAGGTAATTTTTTAAGCACGCTACCTTTTCTTATTTATTTATGCCATGAATAATTTCAAATGCACTTTAATATATTTTTTTCAAAGTTTAGTAAGACTTCTAATACACTAGACCTATTAGAAACTAAATAAAACGCTCATTTTGAAGAAAAAATTGTTAGATTTCAATTCTATGGAATTCATAAAATGGGTAAATAATCCATGAGGGACTGTTAAAGAAATATTTGCATTCACCTCAATTTGTCAATTTTATGACTTTTCACAGGGTTTTAGATTCTAATAGTTCTTATTCTATCTGTTATATGTAATTTAAAATTCGATAACTATTTCAAGTATTAACAATACAAGAACTATATTTCTTGAAATTGAACACCTTAATGAAAATGAAATGTAGGGAATGAAGTGCTAGTTTAGTGTTATATTTTAAACTAACTTTAAAGTTTACTTGACGACTTTGAAGTATAAGTAAAAAAATCACAAAAAAACTTGATGGAACTTGACTTTCTTCTTTATTAAACTTCAGTGTTCTTTTCAATAGTCCATTTTATAAATGATTCTTTTGTGAATCCCTCTGGTCTAAGGAAGGTGAGCGTGGTTCACCGAAATCGATCACCATAATATTTGTGCATTTTGTGCTTGTATTGTAGTATATTTGTGCATTTTGTGCTTATATTGTAATTAATTTGTGTTGTGTGACGTTTACTTGTACTGTATTTTATAAATGTCAGGCTTACCTGTGTTGGTTTTTTGAAAAAACTCATGCTTATTTTCCTTAACTTTCCTAACTTGAGATATATTTCTTAAAAGTGGAATTTTTTAAAAACTAAATAGCTTTTTAAAGTAAAATATCATTTGAGATTAGTCAATTAGTTTGCTAGAAGAATTTTAGTTAAAACTGGAAATAATACACAAAACACACAGTGATAGAGGCAAGTTGTTATTTTAAGGAAGATTGAGTTTACTATTGCTAAACTTTTAAGTTTTCTTTTCAAGATACGATGTACACTTCTAGCGTTGGTTTATTGAAAAATATTTTTTACTTGCCAATTTCATTATTTTTAAGTTTTTAACAAAACTATTAAAAATATTTTACCATACCTTTTTAATAAGATAATGCATGTAGGCCAAATGAAATGTTTAAAATCGATCGTTGTAAAGAAAACTTAACGTTTACTAAAGGATAAAGAAAGTCACTCAAAATTATAACTTTACGTCCTTTTGTGTTTTTAAAATAAATTTATTTGTTTACGACTATACAACATTGTACCATTTTTAATAGATGGTGTACAATAACATTGTCATACATATGTAGAAACAATTACAAACATAACAGGAATACATAAAAATAGTAAGCAATCAATAGCAACTAACAAAGAATGTGAGTGTGCATATCCACTGATAAACTCAACAACAGAAACAAAATAACAAAAACAAAAAAAATAATATTTCAAGTAATATCGTTGTGTGAAAATTAATTAGTAGTTAACAGAGAAAATAACAAGTTCAAACACTAAGTTAATAATAAGTATAACTGTAATATAATAATCATAACGAGACTTAATAACTACAATTAATTAATAAATGCTATGTTAATACAATAACAAACCATTAATTAATAACAAGTACAAACTTTGACAAAAATAATAATTAAAACTTTATTTCAATCAATTCCAAAAGGACGGAAAAATAGGTAAAAATTTATGTAATAAAACAGACGTTGTTTATTACAAGTTAAAAATATTATTGTATTGTTTCAATAAAAGTTAATTAATTAAACCTGGCCAGTTGTAATACATTTGATTAGTATAGTTAGGAACACTGTGACGTCACCGGGATTACTGCGCTTTCATTAGCTGATTGACCAACGGAGATTCTTCCAATGGCGACACGAGCCACGCCATTTGCCGGATTGAGCCAACAATTGGAGACCGCTGTTTCCTCAATATACAAATTGGTTCTATCGAATTGGTTATTCTGGGCAAACATTCTCTAAACAATGTACCGTATACGAAATGGCTGGAGATGGTAAAAATATGTACCATTTTGCTTAATCAAGATTATCGTGTTTTAAGATAGAGACACGTTTCATGCTTTGATAAGCGTTATTTTGACAAAAATCACAAGTTTGAGTTACGTACCGCACATGGTATTATAATTAACCAGTTTTATATAACACATATATAAAAAATGACGACGAATATAAATAAAATTAAATAAAGATATATTGATAATAAATTCACAACATAATTTTATTATTTTTGCTTGATTCTGTGCAAAAAGATTCAAGATAATTACGATACGCCTTTTAAATGGGACATCCTGCTTTTCTTTTGATTTATAAGACTTCTTTGTTAGAGCAGCAATTTTTAGACCGTAGATTACAAATTAAATAAATTATTTGATAACTAACTTAATCAACTCAGACGTATGAGAAATAAGTCTAGCATATTCAATTGCTCCACGTAATTTACTTTTAAATACTCGTGTTTAAACATAAAATAAGTTTAGATGTTACACCATTAAAATGTTTCAGAACTATTACAAGTTATTAGAACGTGCATAAACCAAAGAATTACTGCACAAGAATCTATTTTACAGAGAAATAGAACCAATAACAGACTATACAGGAAAGGGAATAATATAACTTGTGCTTATTCTAAGGATACCAGAAGATAAATAACAAAATGATAATACTTTAAATACTTGAATAAATCAACGACGAATTGAATAAAACTCAAACTCAAAATTTCTTGACATAACTGCGTAATATCGTCAGTATTACATTTCTTGACATAACTGCGTAATATCGTCAGTATTACATTTCTTGACATAACTGCGTAATATCGTCAGTATTACATTTCTTGACATAACTGCGTAATATCGTCAGTATTACATTTCTTGACATAACTGCGTAATATCGTCAGTATTACATTCGATGCTTATTTAACAATATGATCATTCTGAAAATGTGTAAATAAAGTAATTTATAATATTCTTACTTAGTGGTAGTAAAAGTAAAATATCTTGTAATTTACTACATTTGGTTTAATTATACTGAGCTGTCAAGCACGACATGAATTCCCCTGTAAGAGGACCTTTTATTAAAGAATGTTTTGACCTTATTGCCGAAACGTTTCCCGTCGCTTTCAATCTTAAAGTCATCCGGCAGTGAGTTGAAGAGCTTGATTCCATTGTAAATAGAGGTGTTTTTCAAAAAAGGAATGGGAAACGTTCTGTGAAAAGAAATGGGAATATTGTTGTTTTTACGGAGGCTGTACGGATGATTATGTGATTCATATTTAAATATACTAACTTTTTATGTACGAATAAGAGAGTAGATAAAATGTAATCAGAAGAGAAAGTAAGGACGTTGTTGTTTTGAAAAAGAGATTTGCACGTGGCTTTTTAATAATAGCTCGGATGGCACGTTTCTGGAGTTTTAACGCATTCATGTCCCCATATTGTGACCGCATACGTTAAAAAAAGATATGTTAGGCCGTAGTAAGCTGTTAAGAGAACGTCTTTGTCTGAACATTTGGAAAGGTTTGTCAACACAACAATTCGAGAACTGAGTCTACGACAGACTGCATCTATGTGAGTGCTGAAGTTCAAAATCCTGTCAATGTGTATTCCGACAAATTTCATTACAGAACAGTGTTCGATTTCAATTTCGCCAACTAAAAACGTGTTATCATCCGGTATTCTCAAGTTACGTATCTGAAAGTCAACTATTTGTGTATTTGAAGCATTAAGCAACAAAAGATTCTCCTCAAACCATTGTAGCAAAGAGATGGTCTCCTCGTATACCTTAATCTCAAGATCTTGAAATACGATAAAACCATCTAAAATAAATTAAAGAGTATATGCAAAAACTTGGATAACAAGTAGAAATTATCCATAGAATAGAACCATATCATGCATTAAGAACCCTAAAATACAAAAATACATGATTCAACAAAAGAAACGACAAAATATAAACATGTTAATGGGTGGTTTTGAGTAAAACAAGAAGAAGAAGATCTCAAATTTTGAATGAATATTGGAGGAAGATAAATGAGAAGAATAAGAAAAAGTTTAATCGTCAATGACTAAAGTGGTCCATAGGAGACTCTAAAATTCAACAACTTCAAAAAATTTACTAAAATGAAAGGGATACTTACGAGCTTTCCTGACGGTTTTTACATGGTACTTCGGCACAATCCGACTTAAAGAAGGATCATACAACTACAGATGTGTACACATACTGTATACAACTCTTTTTCCAAACTGAATAACCTGAAATCTTTACTATAAGCATTAAAAGCATTAAAATTCATATAAGGGATTTTATTTCAATAAAGATGTAACTATGGTATTCTATTTTGAATTAGTTTTGGAACATATATAGATTTTTCTAGTTTTGTTATTTATTTTGGCGTGGAATGAAGTATTCTGGCGTGGAAACATTGTCATTTATGAGGAAAAACAATGATTGTATTGCATGCTTTTACTGTGGTAGGCTATATTGTGGAAAAACACACTTCTGGACGTGTTTTTAGCTATGACAGATAATCTGGAGCTGTGTTATAACGGGTTGCCATCCGAAGGATCTCGTATGCTGAAAAGGAGTTTGTCTCTTAAAGTACCATTTAGTTGAGAAATGTATCTTACTAGCAATTACTAGGTTTAGGTAATCCTGAATCTAAAAATATATATGTAAATTTATTAGCCTTTGTGGTACTATTCAGTGTGTTACAAAAAAGTGGGGCTGGCTTGGCATTTTCAGAATTATGTGTAATTCTAAACTAAAACAAAGAATAATATTTTTTCTATTTCTACTTCGTTTAGCAGCTAGACGCCATTTTGGTTTTTAGTAAAACAATAATTTATATCTGTTTTGTTATCTTTACGATTGGTTCAAGATTCTGTAAATGGGTTTATGTTAGAACGCAGTATTTGATAAAAAAACTTTTCAGTTATCTTAATTATTTTCAAAATTTATCTTGATTATTTTAAAATTACTGCCATTTTGTTTTTATTTTAATAAATATCTAAAAAATTAATTGTTTTATAAAAATTGTCTACGACACAAAACATTTAAAAATAATTTTACCCTTCCAATGATACCCCATTTGTAAAAATCTATTAAGAAATAACAATTTTATGAACTAACATTAATTTACACGCAGTTTAAATACAGTCAAATTAGTAGCCATTTGGTTTACATGTGAATTAATACTAGTTTATAAAATTGTTATTCCTTAACTGATTTTTACAAATGAGGGATCATTGGAAAGGTAAAGTTATTTCACTACTGTTATATGTCGTACAGAATTTTTATAAAACTAGTGGTTTTTAGATATTTATTAAAATAATAACAAAATGGCAGTAAATTTGAAAATAATCAAGATAGTTTAAAATTTTTGTATCAAATACTACCTTATAACATAAACCCACTTACCGAGTATTTTAACAATCGTAAAAAAAGAAATATATCAATTGTTTTATTTAAAAATACATTTTTTAGCAGGCGTCTAGCTGCTAAACGAAGCGGATATTGAAAAAAATATTATTCTTTGTTCTCAGCTTAGAATTACACATAACATCTGAAAATGCGTAGCCAGCCCCACCTTTTTGTAACACCCTGTATACCTTAAAATCACGAAATAAATTACTTTGGTTCAAAACCCTTCATGAGTCCTCCCTTCGTTTGAACTCTCGCCGTTTTTCGTTATAAATTCAAGTAACTTCATAGAGCATAGGATGCAGAGCATACCGACTTCCTCATGCATTTGTTTTACCGATCTCATAAATATTAATCAACCCCTCTGTTATCAACTTAATTAGTTTCTCCAACCCTTTATAGCGTAATTATTGATAAACAATCGTTGGCTGTAAACTTTAAATACGTTCCGAGTAAAAATGATGCAAGTAAAAGCACAACAACAATTATCTTCTGTAGTGGGTGAAATACGTGGTGCATAAGATTATCTACTCGTCGTTACTCACAAACCAGATCTTGCCGATGGCGAGTATAATAATTATGTATGGCGTCCCACTCATGAGACGATAGGAGTAGTTAAGTACTTGGGGAGGAAGACAGCTGTCTTGCTCTTGCATATGCTTAAGAAACTGCTGTTGTGATAAATTAGTTAATAACCACGTATTTAAAACTATAGATAGGCCAATTATAAAACTACCTACTGAACGCACTGGTGCGAGTAAGATGCACCGAGTGGTGGAAGAGAGATAGAGAACTACTCTCACCTACCATGTAAATTCGATTAAAATTTAAATTAAAGTCGTTATGATAACCAAAATGACGGAAAGCCTCGCCCATTACGTCACTATCAGGGACATTCGCGTGGTTTGATTAACGCAAAAGAATTGGCTTACAACGATTACACTAAATAATTATTTATTATTCAAATAAGAATTAAATAACAAAATCGAATAAAAATAACAGTAACTCAATGAATAATAATGTAAACAATAAATAGTAATTGGAAAAAATTTTTAGTTCATTACAACTAAAAACTGTTGAAGGAGTTGAACGTTTGAAGGCGGAAGTTAGCCACGACCATGAAGTAGAGCAGCTCAACCGTGGCACGATTCCCCTCTGCTTCTGGAACCCTACAAGTGCTAAACATAACACGCAGGTCACTTACTGTCTGGTCCTGAATTATATGATCCTTCTTTATGTTGGATTGTACCGAAGTACCATGTACAAACTACCAAGAATGCTCGTGTGATGATTCACAAGATAAGAAATACATAGACTAGACATATTCAAACACTAATTGAAAATAAAACACCATAACTACATCTATATTGAAATAAAATTACCTAATAAGAATGGATAGTTTTGTTATATTCCATAAGCAAATTATAAATGCTAAATTTATACTGAAATAACAAAAAAAAGAAGAACCTGATTAAAATTTATCTTGAATATGTGCTAAACACAATAACATTGAACTCATTCAAAACAATTCATTTTGTGTGTAGTTCAATGGCGGACACTAATACTTACTAAACGAAAAAAAAAATTAGATTATGAATATGTTTTCATTATACGTATTTACATAATTTAAACTTTGAGGGATTTATGTCTAAGCAAGCCCCCTTGCAAAAGCCATGAAAATGATGTTGAGAAGTTTAGATAATTAAGGCCCGGAAGCCTTCTGCGAAAAAATTCATGTTGGAGAGTTTTGCTTAGATAGGCTACCTTGCCAACTACCATGAAAGTGATGTTAGAAGGTTTTTTTAGATAGGCCTCCTAGCCTACTGCTAGGAAACTGATGTTGAACAGTTTTGTTTAGACAGGCCTCCTAGCCTACTGCCAAGAAAGTGATACTAAACAGTGTTGTTTATGAAGTCCTCCTTGCATACTGCCATGAAAGTGATGTTGAACAGTTTTGTTTAGACAAGCCTCCTTGCTTACTGCTATGAAAGTGATGTTGAACAGTTTTGTTTGGACAAGCCTCCTTGCCTACTGCTATGAAAGTGATGTTGAACAGTTTTGTTTAGACAAGCCTCCTTGCCTACTGCTATGAAAGTGATGTTGAACAGTTTTGTTTAGACAAGTCTCCTTGCTTACTGCTATGAAAGTGATGTTGATCAGTTTTGTTTGGAAAGGCCTTCTTGCCTACTGCTATGAAAGTGATGTTGAACAGTTTTGTTTAGACAAGCCTCCTTGCCTACTGCTATGAAAGTGATGTTGAACAGTTTTGTTTAGACAAGTCTCCTTGCCTACTGCTATGAAAGTGATGTTGAACAGTTTTGTTTAGACAAGCCTCCTTGCCTACTGCTATGAAAGTGATGTTGAACAGTTTTGTTTAGACAAGCTTCCTTGCCTACTGCTATGAAAGTGATGTTGATCAGTTTTGTTTAGACGCTTACTGCTATGAAAGTGATGTTGATCAGTTTTGTTTAGACAAGCCTCCTTGCCTACTGCTATGAAAGTGATGTTGAACAGTTTTGTTTAGACAAGCCTCCTTGCCTACTGCTATGAAAGTGATGTTGAACAGTTTTGTTTAGACAAGCCTCCTTGCTTACTGCTATGAAAGTGATGTTGATCAGTTTTGTTTAGACAAGCCTCCTTGCCTACTGCTATGAAAGTGATGTTGAACAGTTTTGTTTAGACAAGCTTCCTTGCCTACTGCTATGAAAGTGATGTTGATCAGTTTTAATTAGACAAGCTTCCTTGCCTACTGCTATGAAAGTGATGTTGATCAGTTTTGTTTAGACAAGCCTCCTTGCTTACTGCTATGAAAGTGATGGTTATCAGTTTTGTTTAGACAAGCCTCCTTGCTTACTGCTATGAAAGTGATGTTGATCAGTTTTGTTTAGACAAGCCTCCTTGCCTACTGCTATGAAAGTGATGTTGAACAGTTTTGTTTAGACAAGCCTCCTTGCCTACTGCTATGAAAGTGATGTTGAACAGTTTTGTTTAGACAAGCCTCCTTGCTTACTGCTATGAAAGTGATGTTGATCAGTTTTGTTTAGACAAGCCTCCTTGCCTACTGCTATGAAAGTGATGTTGAACAGTTTTGTTTAGACAAGCTTCCTTGCCTACTGCTATGAAAGTGATGTTGATCAGTTTTGTTTAGACAAGCTTCCTTGCCTACTGCTATGAAAGTGATGTTGAACAGTTTTGTTTAGACAAGCTTCCTTGCCTACTGCTATGAAAGTGATGTTGATCAGTTTTGTTTAGACAAGCTTCCTTGCCTACTGCCATGAAAGTGATGTTGAACAGTTTTGTTTAGACAAGCATCCTTGCTTACTGCTAGGAAAGTGATGTTGAACAGTTTTGTTCGGACAAGCTTCCTTGCCTACTGCTATGAAAGTGATGTCGAACAGTTTTGTTTAGACAAGCTTCCTTGCCTACTGCTATGAAAGTGATGTTGATCAGTTTTGTTTGGAAAGGCCTTGTTGCCTACTGCTATGAAAGTGATGTTGAACAGTTTTGTTTAGACAAGCTTCCTTGCCTACTGCTATGAAAGTGATGTTGATCAGTTTTGTTTAGACAAGCTTCCTTGCCTACTGCTATGAAAGTGATGTTGAACAGTTTTGTTTAGACAAGCCTCCTTGCTTACTGCTATGAAAGTGATGTTGATCAGTTTTGTTTAGACAAGCCTCCTTGCCTACTGCTATGAAAGTGATGTTGAACAGTTTCGTTTAGACAAGCTTCCTTGCCTACTGCTATGAAAGTGATGTTGATCAGTTTTGTTTAGACAAGCTTCCTTGCCTACTGCTATGAAAGTGATGTTGAACAGTTTTGTTTAGACAAGCTTCCTTGCCTACTGCTATGAAAGTGATGTTGATCAGTTTTGTTTAGACAAGCCTCCTTGCTTACTGCTAGGAAAGTGATGTTGAACAGTTTTGTTCGGACAAGCTTCCTTGCCTACTGCTATGAAAGTGATGTTGAACAGTTTTGTTTAGACAAGCCTCCTTGCCTACTGCCATGAAAGTGATGTTGAACAGTTTTGTTTAGACAAGCATCCTTGCTTACTGCTAGGAAAGTGATGTTGAACAGTTTTGTTCGGACAAGCTTCCTTGCCTACTGCTATGAAAGTGATGTTGATCAGTTTTGTTTGGAAAGGCCTTGTTGCCTAAAGTCGTAGAAGTACTTTCTCAGCACTGGCTTTAATTACAATTGTGATATGTGTATAGGTACCGAAATTCTTGAAATACCCTGATCCCCTTTACAATTTTAGAAAATAAATACATAAAAACACTCTGGTATAGAAATGAAATGTTGTGTAAAAATATTAAGGGAATACACTTCCTACTTTTCGAGTGCTGTGTAGGAAAGTATGTATGAATGTTTGATTTTTTTATAAATGAGTAGTTTTTAGAAGCCATTTGATTGAATTGTTAACCTTGTTTTTAACACTCAATTCTTGTACCACTGGCTAGAGTTGATCACCACAATACTCTATAGCGTAAAATATTTAGTACGGGCTGGGGTGAGGGAAGTGCACAATTAAGACCGGCTTGGAGAGGTAGAACATTACTGACATGATGGTTTTGTTGGAACCGGTTCCACTGCATTGCTGCACCAAGCGGTGTCGCAACCATCTGCATTCACAGCCCGGACCTCCTCAACTTAATTATATTCTCAAAGAACTGGTTTCATACAACTGCATCTCTTGGAGAGTGGATATAATAGGTCTGGAGTTCTTGTTAGTGGAGACGAAACACCATAGTCCATTACTAATTATGAGGGGGGGGGGCTTTGTCCTTTGTTTTATGCGTCAAAGCCGGTAAAATTACGAAAACGAGAAAAAAACGAACGAATGTTTTTTCGTAAATATAGCGATGTGGTTACCCAAAGTTTGCGGAATGTTAACCTGATCACGATTATGCCTAGGTTGGGTATTGTTTAGTTAGGTTATTATAGGTCTCATTAAGTTAGGTTTGGTTAGGAGGATTAATTAGGTTAAGTTAGATTTTATTAGCTTAAGTTAGCAAAAACTAATCTAATAAACCTGCTTAACCTCTCAAAACTTAACCTAACCATAATGTAACCTACCTGACCTACAAAATGCAAAACTTACTGACCATAACCAAACCTAGCCCTACTATAACAAAACATTACCTAACTGAAACCGACACCTTTCCGTGCTTAAAATAATCCTTCCCATATTCGTAATCAGGTCAGCATTTTGCACAATTTGAATACCCACATCACTATAATTACAAAAACATTGTTTTTCCTTTTTTCCTCATTTTTGCCATTTCCCAGCTTTTCCATTAAAAAAAGATCATATTCTTGTTTCTTTGTTATACATCTACTATGAAAAAATTCTATATAATTACAGGTATCTATAATATTTATTTGAAGAAAAGAAACAACATTTAAAAAAAGTTTGCAAACTTATTATCATTGTAATTTATGATTTCAAAGTTAGTTCGAGAATATTATTAGTTGGTTCTACATACTCAAAGCTTATAACATTCTAAGTAGTAAAGAGAATACTAAGGTAATATTTTACAAGAAATTAGACTACTCTGAAATAAGCTACATCTAAATAGCTATAATTTCCCTAAGCACCACCAAACGCGTTCTCCCTACCAGCATCAGAAGTACTGATTGTTACGAGACAATGGTAGGTTATGATGTAGTTACAACTTTTATCGTGAATAACCTTTTTAACGGCCATTCATGTTTACAGAATAATTAAATTTGCATTTAATAACCACTTTAGGCCTGAATCTAATCACAGACAATATGACAACAGCTCTAACTGAAACAAACAACAACACACATCTAAACTGGGAGTATCGCAATATACTACATAAATATTAACACGGTTTATTGAGAAGTTGACTCCATATTTACTGTACGGTTATGATTAAGAAATTTTGAAAGAGAAGCCAATTCTAAATAAAAAGATTTAAAATACGACAAGTTGACTATTAATGTCTCTGTTTACGTACGCACTGCTGAAGTATACTGCACGAAACTAGTCCTATAGTCGTTGATGCGGAGTTGCCATACCTTCACATCAACATAATACTGAGAATGTAATGACAACATATATGAGGACAGAATGGCGAGCAGTGCACTTGGCAACCTCGAAGATTCGATATGGGCGGGGGGGGGGCTTCCTGCCAGACCTAACTGCAATGACCATTTTTATATGGTGTACTCTAAATAAATATATATGTCAGTATAGCTTGTTAAGAACAGTTCTGCTTTGTTTCTGTAATAAATTTATACTGTGAAGGATGTATTCGCCTAAGCTATTGTCACAGATGGATTATTGTGCTTGCTCCACTAATAGGTCTTTATGCACACTAGGTACTTCCACAACCTTTAGACGTTTGGAATGATCCTTCCTTGTCAAAATAACCCCTAACCTCTACCGAATCAAACCTCTCTACCCCCTCTGTGGAAAACGTGGTAAATTGTGAAATTATATTACATTGAAAATAATACCTATGTAAAAAGAGTGTCTGTTGTCACTTTTATATAGCTGTTAAGACTTACTAACTGTAAATAATTACAACGTATATCAGCTGATTATTGGAGTACAATTCGAAATAGATTAAATCTGAATTAAATTTGTCAATAGGGCAATATCATTTTATTGATAGGCCAGTGGTAATTCGGAATATGTAATTAAAAAAAAATAACCTTTTAATTCTACTTTTTTATATTATTTTTAATCTTAATATTAACATACAAAAACAATGTACTCACTCATTAAAAAACATCAAGAACCACTCAACAGATTCAGATAAAATAGGGAAGTTAGCTTTTGCATCTTAAAGACCTACAAAGAATTAATTTTCAAAATAACATTCATAAGGGCTAGAAACAGCATTACGTCATAAGAATAACATTCGCATTAATTAATGTCATAATTTATTTCAAACCGCTGATACAAAAGACACAACATTTACACAAAAGCTTGGCTAACTTGGTTTTCAGTATGACATGTTTAGGTTATTTCTAACAAATATAACATGATTGCATTGTTTTCATCCCAAAAAATTAGACTTATAAGGTTTTATAGATTATAAAACTTTGTTGTCAAGGGGAATAACAGTAGTCTAAGTTTTCATATTTATGTGATAGTTTACAGACGACCACGGAGGGCAAGCGTAGAGAAGCGTAAGCAAGCGTAGAGAACCATCCTAGTGGCTAGTAGGTATGTACAACAAAGGAACTTGATTTCAACCAATAAAAAGGCAGTAAATATTTCATACTTTCATAAAAAAAGTTTTATCCGATTTTTGTACAACTTTTAATATTTGATACACTTTTCTAATAATTTGCAATAGGACATGCTTGGGATGGTGAATACAGGTAGTAATTTTACAATAACGAACTAAAATGTTAAATTATAATTCTTTGATGAATGAGGTTCAAATTTCTAACAGTTACTTACCAAACATATGTGGGAAGAAGAATAGTCAATTCTTCAATGATGCAATCTACTCTATATGAATTAATGAGACAAATCAATACGATACACTGTGATATTTGTTAAGATTAAGATTCCTTAACAATAACAACTTGCCACAAGAGTGGTGGAATACATCCAAGCACCCCTGAGGATGAGCTTATGGTATTACACCTATACACGTTAATCACAGACACTAATTACAACTGGAGCTACCAAGGCTGATCGTTAATCATGCCTACAGCTGTCGTAACTGAGGCAATAACAGCTTGCCACAAGAGTGGTGGAATACATCCAAGCACCCCTGAGGATGTATTATGAATGAGCTTATGGTATTACACCTATACACGTTTATCACATACACTAATCACAACTGGAGCTACCAAGGCTGATCGTTAATCATGCCTACAGCCGTCGTAACTGACGCAATAACAGCTTGCCACAAGAGTGGTGGAATACATCCAAGCACCCCTGAGGATGTATTATGAATGAGCTTATGGTATTACACCTATACAAGTTAATTACAGACACTAATCACAACTGGAGCTACCAAGGCTGATCGTTAATCATGCCTACAGCCGTCGTAACTAAGGCAATAACGACATCGTAAACACATTCTAACCGACTATTTACTAATTAATCTATTTTATATCTCTACTATTAAGTACGATTGTTACTGTTCAACAATGAACTCACTGTAACATATCACCAACTGTTTGTCATTGGTGTAAGCACATTCATACATAAGACGCAGATCGTCAAGATATGGGCGAATATGAGGGGCGAATGAGATTGCTGAGTGTAGATAAACGAGTGTAGTCATTGTTACTAAATAAGGTCGAATGTTCCTCAGAAAGAGTTATTTATTAATAGCCCAATAGCCATGGCAACTACGGGACCTACAACTTTACGTGGATTCCGAACCACGCAGTGTTGGTCTGACTTTCAGCTAAATGACAAGCTTGAGACTCAGTTCTCCTCCCTATGCAACACCTGAACCTTGACCACCACCCAACATGGACACCCCAGACTTATCTATAAGTATCCATGCGGATGGCAACCATTGAGCCACATAGAACGACTTACAAAAAATATTTGTGTGTGATGTTTTATTGCTCTGCAGGGCTAATTTCACCTGATAGATAACAGACAACTTAAGTATTTCAATCAAAATTCTCAGTAATTTATGCTATTGTTTAAGTGTTTGTGTTTTACTTTATTCTATTTAAAAATAAGTTAGTTACATTTAAACTTTACAATGTTTTTGTATTATTCTTCTCACATTCTTAATCTTATAAGGAGTCTTAATCTTATAATTCTTGAAGGAGGAATATGCTAGACCTACCTCACACGGCGATGAATGAAGAAGGTATTTGCAGAACTCAACCTTGTACAATGATAATTAAAGAAGGCATTTCATAGGCCCAACTTCGCACGATGATAAACAAAGAAGGCATTCGCTATACTTAATATCACACGATGATATACACAGGATGCGTTAGATATACTTAATTTCGCACGTAGATAGATACAGGAGGCGTTGGCTATACTTCTATACTTAATATCGCACGAGATAGATTCAAAAGGCGTTGGCTATACTTAATATCGCACGATGATAGCTACAGGAGGCGTTGTCTATACTTAATATCGCACGATAATAGATACAGGAGGCGTTGGCTAGATTTAACCTCACAAGGTGATAAACAAAGAAGACATTTTCTATACCCAACCTCACACGTTAATAAACAAAGAAGGTTTTTACTTGTTTCAACCTCCAGGATGATAAATAAGGAAGACATTTTCTATACTTAACCTCGCTCAGTGATGGACAAAGAGGGCATTGGCTATAATAAACCTCGCACGATGACAAATACAAAAGGACTTTGCTAGACTCAACCTCGCACGATGACAAATACAAAATGAATTTGCTAGACTCAACCTCGCACGATGACAAATACAAAAGGATTTTGCTAGACTCAACCTCGCACGATGACAAATACAAAAGGACTTTGCCATACTCAACCTCGCACGATGACAAATACAAAAGGACTTTGCTAGACTTAACCTCGCACGATGACAAATACAAAAGAATTTTGCTAGACTCAACCTCGCACGATGACAAATACAAAAGGACTTTGCTAGACTCAACCTCACACGGTGATAAATAAAGAAGGCATTTTTATTTCATTTTGAATTTTCTACATTTAAAAAACATTTGTCGTGTAACGAAGACTTTCTATTTGTCTCATGAATGTGTCAGATACATTGTAACTATTTCAGAATCAATAATTATATTACTGCTTGATTTCTCTATTTTCTTTAAAAAAAACGTAAACGCGAACGATATTTACGTATTAAAATTACACCTGCCATAGTATATACATAGTGAAAAATACTACTTAACCTGATATATAAAAAATTTTAACGAACATTAAAGAATCGTTATGAACAAATGGATAAACTGAGAGCACAAAAAGATAGCACTTTATAAGGGTTAGTGCTTTGACAACGCGTGTAATTATTTTATTGTATTTTCAAGCTTCGTGCTATTTTTTTTGTCTCCCTTAAAATAACCTGCTCCTAAAACCTAAGATAACTTTCATTTCCATTGCTATACCGACTCCCACAATTTTCTCTAATATCAGGTATGATAATATCAAGTACAATTTTCTCGTAAGTATATACACGTAATTTATATACTCTAATTCTTGGAGATGCATTTTTCGTGTTCGTAAACAGGGCAGTCGAATAGTTCCCAAAAATATCGTTCGATGTGTTCACCGACTAGGTCTATGTGTCCAAAGTTTCATTCTGACCCATATTACCTACTCACTAGTATATGCGATTTAAAGAATATCCCAATGTGATATGAGTTATTCATTATTATTCATTCATTCGTAAGACACCAATCGTCAAGACATGGGCGAATATGAGGGACGAATGAGTGTGGTGTGTCTAGATGAACGAGTGTAGTCATTGTTACTAACTAAGGTCGACTGTTCCTCAGAAAGAGCTATTTATTAATAGTCCAATAGCCAGGGCAACCAAGGGACCTACAGCTTTACGTGGAATTCGAACCACGTAGTGTTGGTCTAATTTTCAGCTAACTGACAAGCTTTGACACTCAGTTCTCCTCTCTACACAACAACTGAACCTTGACTGCCATCCAAAATGGACACCCCAGACTTCTCTACTAGTGTCCACATCAATGGCAACCATTGAATGGACCCCGTGTCAGTATTAAGAGGACCAAGCAAAGAACCTATCGCCTACAATCTTCTCAACACTTTGTCCCCAAGTAGCTGGGTTACAGCACTGCGTCACCAGTGAGCGCATTTGGTAGCGTTTGAGTGAAGCGCTGACGTGCGGTGTTGTCAAGTGTACACTGCGTCCGGCAATCTATAGTAATAATTAGAAAATCCACGATAAAAAAAATGTTTACTCGCACACAAACGCGTATATTGAAACGGGATTGTCACTAGACTGGTGTTCATAAATAACTGAACCTTGACAACCATGTAAGGCGTAAAGGCGTTGTTATGGTTACAGCTCTCTACTATCGTCAAGCCATTGGTTGTAGAATTCCCAACCTCCTTGTAGTTCCAGCATTTGCCGTAGGAGTGCTCTGAAGTGAAGTCGGGAGATTCTGTAAATGGACTATTGAGTCAACGATATTCAAATTTTTTCATTTATATCATAGTGGTTAATGAGTTTTTATAGGCAACGAGTTATCGTTAAATGCAAGTCAAGGTACAGTATATGTGGAAATTAAATGAAAGAACGTTACAGAGTTTAAAAATACATTCCACCAAAACGTTTATCGATTATATTTTGTCTGATTTAATAATTTTTAAATTACTTAAATTTAAGGAAAACTTAATTTATTTCATAGTAGGTATTAATAATGGTCAAATAATAGTTATGTCATGATGTTACTGACAAAGGCAATCGTTGATGTTAGTGACATTTCATTTTAATTTACTTGCACATTTACAAGAAGAAATCATGAATATTACAGAGGAACTCAGCTATGTATTATTGTTAGTAAAAAGGCAACACAACAAAATCAATTCAACGGAAATGGCTGAATGTGAGGGAAGATAAACGATGCCAAACACCGGAGAGTATCGACCCGTTGGGTCCGAGTGACCCACATATTCAAATAGCACAGCAGTTCATTTTGGAGCAATAATTCCGCAAGACATTCCAAGGAATGGCAATGTACTACATTAAATGTGAAATGTCGTTAATTAAACTGGTGTTTGTTAAGTTAGTGAACATTACATTATGGATTACTGCCACTTCTATGATACAAGGTTTTCCAGTTCTAGGATAGAAAATAATTTCACAATTCTACTGCATAAATAATAATACATATGTTGCCATAACAATACATACATTATTTTTACATTTTCATTCAATTTTGCAAGTTTAAAATAAATAAATGGTTCCAAAGAATTGGCACAAACTTTCTCCCATATTGAAAAAAAATCAAAACTTTGAAAATTACCAGTTTGATTCCTAAATATGTTTTTTTGCCATAACTCAAAAACTAGTCAAGTTTGAGACATACGGTTTTACTGAAATATTTTAAATTTTAAATCAAACATTTCCTGAAAAGTTAATAATAATCGTTACAGCCGTTTTTGAGAGAATACCATTTTTTTATTTTTTGCCCATTAAAAAAACTAAAATTTCAAAAAGTGAAAAAACTTTCTGGAGATATTAGCTTAATACACATACATACCAAATTTCATAAAAATTGATCCATCCGGTTGGTCTCCAGTGAACTGCACAGGCAGACACACATATGGACAGACACCAAATATGTTTTTCGAAAAAATCACTTCTTTGGTTTCAGGAGGCCCTAAAATGGATTTTTAGACTAACTTGTACAATTTTTTTTGGACAGTTATAATACTTTCTCTATGCTAACGCATATTGGAGAAAGTAAAATTCACGGAGGCCCTTCATAAATTTTCCTTCTCTATTTGATAACAAGTAGGTTAGTATGTCTCTTTTCTAACTGTTTGCAGATAATATCAGAGAGGAGATCAAATTAAAGACTGGAAGCGCATTAAAAGATATTCTTAACATTATTTCTAACACAATTTCTACACTTCCAATCTTTCATAAAGTCTTTTCCACAAAAGAAAATCTGTTGCAAAGGATGCAATAGAACTTCTGTTCGATCTTTCAGAAAGAAATTTGTCAGCTAAACTCCACATTTATTTAACTAGTTTTAGCCCTAGATTATTGGTTTAAAAGCATGACAGAAGTTATCGATTGAAAATTAAGTTAAGATATGTTTTAACTAAATTAACAATAAATTATGGAAATCAAGCACAAGATTTTGAGTAAAAATTACTTTTTTTACTTATATTTATTGGCCCAGTATACTTGTTTGGATAGTTACAGAGAAATAACAAAGCAATTTTTGAATATTTACGGATAGTTACGGTTGGAAATGGATTTCGGGAATTCCTTATAAGTTTGTGAAGAAAATTGCATACGCTTCAACTTAGTACGTTGTCAATATTTTTTAGTTACTATTTAATATGATATAAACACTGAGACAGGTGAGACTTACAATCATCTATAACGTCAACTAATGTCATAAAAATACCGAACATTGAAAATACACAACAATGAAAACTAACTTATTGTATTAACTCGAAAGTCTGGACGTGTGCATTGTAAAATTTTAATGTGTTTTAAGATTTCTATAGTAAAATCTTTACTCTTTCGAATGACAATTTGTTAAGAGTCTAGGTATAAATAAACTAGGTATAAATAACTTTACTCACCATAGATGGATACCTTATATATCTATACTTTTATATTACAAAATATTACAATTCATTGTAATTCTAAAACTAAGAATATTGTTAACTTTTTTTCGTATTAACATGACATTAAAAAGAGTTAAAGAGAACATGGCAATACTAGCCTAGTATTCGGTTATGGTGAACCTAGGCAATCATTCATAAAGCCAGAGTAGTTAATTATAAATTACTCTAGATAAAATAACATATTCTAACTCTTTTTTTACAACGATCTAAATTAAATAATCATGAATATTTTTGTGCAGTTATATCTGTATATTTTCCACATAGACAATGATGAACGTATCTTTAGAAACAAATACAAAACATTAATTTTACAGAACTTGATCAGTTTGGATAAATAAAGTCAAATTATTGCAGATTCAGATTTTCTCTCTAAAATTACAAAATATCCAAAAATCCTTCCTTAGATAGTTTTTAGTATTCAATAAGCGATTTCTACAACAATGGTTATAATATATTGTTTATTACATTGGCTCCTAACTGCAAAGCACCACTTCATAGAAATAGAGAGAATTCTTATATTTCTTTGACTGTCATTTGTTGTCATAACTAATTTATTTATGGAGTTTCAGAACGATAATTAGTTCCTAGCTACTATAATACTTGAAAAAAATTAAAACATTTCAATTTAATATACGAATTAGAAATAATACAACATTTCAATTTAGATATATGATTTAGATTTACAACATAACTGTTAAAATTGTATATATATATATATTATTTATTTATTTGGTAAACAATTTGAATAAAATCTTAATCCTTGTATGCAATAAATTGAGCATTAATTTTAAAAAGATAAAATTTCATTGCAACACATTAAAACGAATCTCATAACTATGTCAAGAGAAAATTAAAGCGCTGCAACGGTTTGTTCCTAATCTTTCGGCCTTTTTCCCGAACTGAGAACGTTAATGTAAAACCATGCGACTCTAACACAAAAACACAGGGTTTTTTTGTTGCTCTACCACAGGGGGTAGAGGTTGTTATTCATAACAACCTCTACATATCGATATTATAGTTGATGATATAGCAAGACATTCCAGTGATTTTATTGAATTAATAATTTTGAAAGAGAAACATTATGGTTGGAGCGTGTTATTTCACACTTTGGTAATCACCAATATGAGCTGGAATGTGATTACCAAAATTGTAAGTGAACTTCGGAAGAATAGCCGACCCCTCATATGTATTGACAATGGACTACATAGGATATGGTATAGACAGAATGAACGATGCAAGTAATTTGATATAAAACACAAGAAAATACATATTTGATCGATATATACGTTGTTGTTTTAACATTTACTTACTTTGTAAAATTTTTTTTCTAAATTTTGCATAGTCATAAAACATATAATGTATTAAAATTTTTGCATCAACACTAATACTTTAATAGAACTGAAATAAAATTCACTATTTTAAATTTCTTAGTCATCATATTACGTGATGGTAAAATTACAGTACAAGAGAACGTCACACAATACAAATTTATTACATTATAAGTACAAAATGTAAAACTATTATGATAATTGATTTCGGTAAACTACGGTTACCTTCCTCAGACCAGAGGGATTGAAAAAGGAATTCTTCTGGGAAGGATCCTTCCTCACAAAGAAATCCATTCCTTTGTGTATCCCTTTAGACTCAGCAAGGTGAACGTGGTTTACCGAAATTAATCACAATGATATTTATATATTTTGTACTTATACTGTAACACGTAGGCATAGTGAATTTATTATGCGTTGTGTAATAAACTCTAAATTATTAATTTATAGATTTCAATTTTTTATACTCCAGCTGTAAAGAGTATATTAGCTATACAGCAATAGACCGTATGTAGTGCCTTATAACGTTTCTTCTAGTGCAACACGAAACTACAATACAAAGATTGCACAGTATTTCAAATAAATGGATTGCTGGTCACATTAGTTTAAATGGAATTTCACACTTCTGTATAAAAACAAATTGTAAATATTCAAGCTCTTAAGCTAATGAAGATAAGTGTTTATAGAAATAAATAAATAACTAATATCTTGCAGCTTTTTACGATCACAAAAGATGGAATTCAAAAGAAAAGTATAGTCTGTAATAAAGTTTATAGTAAGAATATTTCTTAAAATAATGGTTTCCCGATCTCGGCTAACTTCCAAATAATAAACACTATACAACTGTGAGATTATTGGAGCGTTTCACACTAAATTTCCAGGACCCGTTGTTACTTCTGGTGTAAGAATAATAATGGGCTGTTATCTGTTTTTACATATTTGCACATTTCGGATGAAGTTCAGGAATCTATATACTACCTCTAAATGATGCTAACCGTTTTATCAGATACTAAATTCAAAGAAGGCAGAAAAGTGAGTGAACACCAATGTTGGAAAACAATAAGAATACGTACAAATATTGTAAAGTAATTGATAAATAACACTAACTAGTAATCAAGTAAGAAAATGACAGCAAATTCAAGGTACGATTAATAATATAAGCACAACAATAGCAAAACAAGAACCTAGATACGTATGAAATAAAAATAACGTTGACTTTACAGAAAGATATCTATTTATTTTTAGGCTCGTCTGCTTTTAAGTTTATATTTAAAGTATATTTTCACTGATTTTGGCTTAAAATTAATATATGAATAAATTTCTAAGTGACATGATGTACCAAATAGTAAAAAAAAAATATTTTTTGTGAAAACTTTTGAGACAACAAATAGTTTTTCTCCTTACTTCCCTCACTCCTTCCAGCAGAGTGGGCTTGGGGAGAGAACTACCCTTTAGCATCGTCCTAACGTCGGGCCGGCTGGACCAAAACCATGTGCGTGTGACGACGCTTTCAGTACATTCAAGGTGCTAAACGAAAGACTAATATAAATGAAAACTTTGTACTTATTGTAAACATTGAATAATTTAATTGAAGGCTATGAATTAAATGTAAGTACATATACTTCAAATTATGAATGAGAGCCTGTGGGACCAGGAGGTTAGGACGAAACTAAAGGGTAGTGCACTCTACAAGCCCAAGGAGTTTAACACTCTGCTATGAAGTATGAGCGAAGCAAGAAGACAAAATATCCTTGGTTTATCAAAAACGATTGGCAGCGTTGCAGAACACATCCATGTAATAAAAATGAAAATAAATGATCACACTAAATATTATTTTGATCACTACACATAACTATTTTGAGCCACTTTTCAGCACTAGTCCCTCTTATAAATCTGACTTAAATAACGAATTACTTGGTAATTCAAGGTGACCAATATAAATAAGAAATTGGTTATTTCAGAATATAACAACTAACAGGACAAGATAGTTTTATTGGACAAAAATTAATCTCATTATACACAAAATCCAAATACATCCAACACAGAGTGATGAGTGGTTCTAGAGTTAGAAACGATAACAGAGTCCATGCATTAAATCTGCCATGGAGGAAGCAATGTTGTTTGTTTTCTATACACGATGGCCTGGATAAATCCTGTGGCCGGTCCATTCCTCACGCGCGTCCTCCATTCGTCCTTAGGCCTATGTTTGTAGTCCTGGAATGTTAGGCATTTGAAAATGTCACAACACCCATTGTTTGTTAACGTTGGGCCATTTTTGGATAAGCACTCCATGGGGAGATATGGGTGAATATAAGAGGCGAATGTGTGTAGATGAATGATTGTATCATTGTTAATATGTAAGGTCAACTGTTCTTTAGATAGGGCTATTTATTAATAGCTAAATAGCCAGGATAACTAAGAGACCTACAGTTTTACATGGAATCCTAACCAAATAGTATTGGTTTGATTTTCAGCTAAATGACAAGCCTGATACTAAGTTCTTTTCCGAACACTATAGCCGGACCCTGAATACCTACAAAAAAAAAAAAAAAAAAAAAAAAAACACCCCAAGTGACAAGTGAATGTCACTCAATACAAATTTATTACAGTATAAGTACGACATGTACAAATATTACACGGTGTATTAGTATTTAATATGTAACAAATAGTATACATGGTGTAATACATTTGTGTTGTGTGACTTTTACTTGAGTTGTACTTACATTACAGTAAATTTAGGTTGCGAGACGTTCGCTCGAATTGTACTTACTTTACGTATATTTGTGTTGGGAGATGTTCACTTGAATTGTACTTACAATACAGTAAATTTGGGTTGTGAGACGTTCGATTTGATTGTACATACTTTACGTATATTTGTATTGGGTGACGTTAACTTGAAATGTACTTACATTACAGTAAATTTAAGTTGTGACAAGTTCGCTTGAATTGTACTTACATTACGTATATTTGTGTTGTGAGACGTTCACTTGAATTGTACTTACATTACGTACATTTGTGTTGTGAGACGTTCACTTTAATTGTATTTACATTACGTACATTTGTGTTGTGAGACGTTCACTTGAATTGTACTTACATTACCAATATTTGTGTTGTATGACGTTTACTTGAATTGTACTTACATTACCAATATTTGTGTTGTATGATGTTCACTTGAATTGTACTTACATTTCGTGTATTTGTGATGTGTGACGTTCACTTGAATTGTACTTACATTTCGTGTATTTGTGATGTGTGACGTTTACTTGAATTGTACTAAAATTACAATAAATATGTGTTCTGTGACGTTTAATTGAATTGTAATTACATGACGTATATTTTTGTCGTGTGACGTTCACTTGAATTGTACTTACATTACGTAAATTTGTGTTGTCAGACGTTCATTTGAATTGTACTTACATTACGTAAATTTGTGTTGTCAGACGTTCATTTGAATTGTACTTACATTACGTAAATTTGTGTTGTGTGACTTTCACTTGAATTGTACTTACATTACAGTAAATTTTTTCTATGTAATATTCACTTGTATACCAACTTAAATCTATTGGTTTTACTATTGTTTTACTTAAACCACCAGAGGTTGTGTCCAATAGTGAGCTATATATATATATATCGAGTTGTTAAATCAGAACCTTATATAAAGTATTAAATATAACATACCTATGTAAATAATGTAGTTTTTATGTACATATATTTTCTAGTAACATGTAATGTTTTATTATTTATACATGTACGTATAGGCTATTATGTTTTGAAATAACATACTGTTTACAATTGCTTTATTTGTTTTACTGTTTACGCAATGGATTTTTTAGAATTATTTTCAAACGATGTTGAAGGACAACGGTCCAAACCCCCTTATTGATAAAATTGTATTATAGTAATCTCTACGAACTATTGACTATAGTATTATATTTGAAATTAAATTTATTTAATTGATTTACAATAGTTAAATATAACTCCCTTTTCAAAACAGAAATGTAAACAACTACCATTTAATATATATCCTTCCAAAAATATAATATTAATAACTAACTAAAAAATAGTACTATTATCAAAAACATTGACTTTGTACACATGTAACTGATTAAAACACCCTTATTACGTTTTAATAAGGAGTAGTATTTTATCAAGTGTATGACGTGTTGGTTTATGTCAAGTACAAGAACGTCATACAATACTAATACTGTATATAACAATATAAGAACAAAATGCACAAATATACCACAATATAAGTACAATAAACTGAAATATTTTACAATATAAGCACAAATAACTACAATACAAGTACAAAATACACAAATATATTACTAAATAAGTACGAAATGCGCAAAAAAATGTGTATTTGTATTGAAGTATAATTTTGCATTTTGTACTTATATTGTAATATATTTGTTTTGTTTGGTGTTCACTTGTACTTTAAAATGGTTGTAATGGGTAAATATGTGCACACGTATAGGTCTAACTTTTTTTGTAACTCCACAGTATTTTGACATAATCTAGTGATCCACGGAATCAGGCCACGCAGGTGACTAAATTAACTATCATACATACTACCCTGATCCGTTTGTAACTGAGGGTAAAACAAGTTAGCCAGCACTATAGCAGATGCGGTGTTAAGATATTCATGAAGTCGGTCAGATATATTCATGAGTTTGCCGGGACACTTTACATCCCCAGTTTTATGGGGACACCGGAATTTAAATAAAACTGAGAGTATGAAGAGGTCAAAACACAGAAAGTACTTGAAAAGTTGCTTAATATGATATTGCAGATCTGAGACAGCGAAGCGTTTTGTACAAATGTGAAACGTATAAATGAATTTAATTTAATCTGTAACGATATATATAAACTGAAAATGTAATCAATTATTTAATAGAGCAAGGAAGGTTTGTTGTATAAGTTTACGTCTACCCTCAGTAATTTCTCTGGTAAACACTTTAATGTTACTTATTGTTGTTATTATAGAAGGTCGTATTTTTATTATTATTATTGAGATTAGGGATGCCGACACAGCTTGCGTGTATTTTGAGTGAAGAACGAGTAGGCCTATGGATAACCTGTGTAGTCTTCTTGTTATTTGTGTTCGAGCACAGAGAAAAATATACAGAGGTCGCTTTTATAGCCGCAGCGAACGCCTCGGTGGCAGTTATGAGTAGATTACAACTGATATACATCTTTATATATCTGTAGTAATAATTACTACGTTTATCCATGAGGATAAGGGAGGAATAAGGGAGGGACTGACAATATACTGACCCTGCCATCGCATAACGTACTAAGAGAAAATACAAACTCGACACACATTTAGTGTATTATTGATGCGATACCTGTTCACATCTTTTCTGTGGTTCTACTTAGCTTAGAAAATACCATTTACTAATAGTCCAATAATCTGGGAAACTATGGGACCTTCAACTTTACGTGGAATCTAAACCACGTAGTATTGGTCTAATTTTCAGTTAACTGACAAATTATCCTGAAAATCAGTTGTCTCCCTAACACAACATCCAGACCCTGACAACCACTCAACAAAGACACTCCAGACTTGTATAGTAGTATTCATGTAGATGGCAATCATTGAGCCGATGATATATTGGGTATGAAGAGGTCCGATCATAGAACCTATGGCTTACAGCCTCCAATCAATTTTAGAAGGAAATAGACAACAAATTTAACGTTCCATTGTAATCTGGACAAGTGAACGTCACACAATACAAGTATATTACAATACAAGCACAAATGCAAAAATATATCAAAATACAAGCAAAAAATGCACAAATATTTACAATATAAATACAACATTCACAGTGAATGTTGTACTTATTTTGTAACATTCGTAGAAATATTATAGTGATCGATGTTAACATGGGTTGATGCTTTTGTGAATCCTTCTGGTCTGAGGAAGGTGAAGGTGGTTCACCAAAATCGATCACCATAATATTTGTGAATTTTGTACTTATATTGTAAATATTTGTGCATTTTTTCTTGTATTGTGATACATTTGTGTTGTGTGACGTTTAGTTGTACTGTTTATGTACCAACACGTATTATGCTAATTACAAAAATATTTTAATTATTCATGGCATCAGAAAATATACATATATATTTTCCAAATGGAAATCCTCATTTACATTTTGTTAAAACGTTAGTAATACTGTTTCACGCAAGCCTAACATATACTAATTTAACGATTATGTGAACATTCTCCTCTGTTAAATGTTTGTTGTGGATAAAATATATTTAAAACAAGTTTGTAAGTAATATAACGGGTTATTTTTAGAAAAACAACGTTGGCAGTCTTTACAAGAACAAACAAAGTAATTTCCCGTGACCGTTATTTATTAGTAATCTCAAGGTGGCTGTTTTCTTGTAATGAAAATAGCTGAGCGTGAAATTGGTAAATTACTGGATGTCTTGACTGTTGGGTTAAGAAAATGGCGCTAAAAATGTTGTGTTTCTCAGAGAAAAATGTTAATAACTAGGATAATATGTATCAGGCTAAATTAATTAGAATTCCGATATACACTGCATGTACAAAATACATAGATATAAAATGCCCTAAGAATATATGTGCTTATAATGAAAATAGTTAATATGTACAAATTTGTTGTTTTTTAAAAACAAATTGCCAACACATTTAGGCCTTTACTCATTTCAACCTATGATGATTTGAAGACGGTGTTGTTCTATCACGGTAAAATTGATTAAAAATAATAGTACTACACCGAGTTTCCAAAATATTAAAAATCTTTGCTTTGCAATGGAAATTTTTCTTAATTTTTCAATGAGTTAACTCATAAAAATTGTCTTATTCTAACAAACGATCTTCAATGAATCTTACAATATTCGTATATATTAATTATATAGTAAATGTATCAATAGTTGTCAGAGATTACATTTGCATCAGCCATTTGCGCTAAACAATGCATGCTTCAATTGAACTAAATTTAATAGAATTTAACATCTAAGATTAAATGCAAGTACTTAGACAAATATTTAAAGACATCAAAACGTTTATTTATATTAAACTGGTTTCATTAATTTTGAAATCGACCACAACAATGAATATTTTCGTAGCATGTCAAATTTGGAACAATCACATTTTAAGTCATTCGGAACACTGGTCAAGCTCAACACACTTTACAGCTAATGGGTTCGTTTACAGCTTGATTCGGTTCTATATTGGAATGGTTAACATGTTCTTTTTGGGATTTTCAAAACCAGGTTTTGTTTTTATTAAATGGGTTTTAAATCGTTGTAACGTAAATAGTATTAAATAATTGTTACCAAACCATTTTTTCAGGCTACCTTTTGAAATAACAAAACCATATTAAAGAACATGTCAGATGCGATTTTGTATTGTTACCTATTTATTTTTACTGTCAGCAGGAGTGGCGTAGTGTTATTAATCCAAGTACGTGTGGACAAAGTTTAATGGAGATTGTATGTGATAGGTACTATACTAGGTTCTCTTAATACTGACACAACGTCCACTCAACGATTGCCATCGATGTTGACACTACTTGAGAAGTCTGGGGTGTCCTTGTTGGGTGGTAGTCAGGGTCCATTTGTTCTGTAGGAGAGAACTGAGTATTGGGCGCAAAAAGTATCTGAATTATAAGCTACGTGGTTCAGATTCCATGTAAAGCTGTAGGTGCCTTAGTTGCTCTGGCTATTGGGCTACATATTTGGCTTTGGATTAGGTAAACATTTTTAACAACAACCAATGTTATGCTGCATTAAAATTAAAGGTATCTAACATTAGAACATTTTTTCTATTTAAAAGTTTGTAATTTTTATTGCCGATTTCAAATTGCAGACGGAAAAATATTTTTTACGTTTCTTTACTTGTTCATCTTCCATTTGAAATCCGTAACGAATGATTGCAAAACTTCAATTTAAAAAATTTTACTTTCAACAAGGCCTTATCTTAATTTGATCATAACATAGGTTGATTTTACAACATTTTTATTTAACTGCATTCAAAATGTTTTCTTAACCCCATTTTCATAGTATAAAATGTTTTGTCGTCAGCCATTTTGAAACCAACAGAGAGATATGCCAAAACATTAAATTCAAGTTTCAGGCTTGTGAGTTAGCTTAAAATCAGACCAATACTACGCGGTTCGTATTCCACTTTAATATGCATGTCTCTTGAATGCCTTGGATATTAGGTAAATAATAAATGGCTCTTTCTAAGTAACAGTTAACCTTAATAGCAACAATATGTTTACTCGTTCACAAACACTCATTCGCTCCTCATATTCACCCATATCTTTACGATCGGTTTCTTAATGAATAATATCAATGAAGACTATCACGAAACCTCAAGCATTATAATACCCCCAGGATATTTAAGCTCTTTGGTTGGCAGATAAAAGTGAACGTAGGAGTTCGATAATAACTCTCAAGTTCGCCTAGGAAATCACGCAACTACGATAGCTATCGCAAGGCAAAGCCCTATTTCCCAAAGGTAATCAGGAACGTTCAACCAATGACAGAAAGAAGCACGCATCCCTCCCTCGGGAGGAGGGTCCAGGTTGCACGCTAGACACAATTACTTGCCGGGAAATAATGGCAACCATAATTAGAACATAACGATGGCCGGGGACGCTCATTTGCTTAACTTATTAAGTCTGCGGTTACATCTTAATTTGGCACTCCGTCATAGTGGAGTGCCAACGACTTAGGGAGAATGGCCGGAACTCTATTTATGTGACCCATTTCGTGCGCTCTTCTACAATTACATCGGTCGCTTGTTCTCTGTAACACGTCCGTGTTGACTTCGCGTGAATACTTTCTATCTCACGATTATTGCAGTTGTATTTGATTATTTATTACGTAGATAACTTGAGGTAAACATTAAATATTGACATAATAAGGATAATAAAATATATTATAATTATAGCTCGTAACGTATAAAACAATAGTTTTCACGTACCGTGTTAAATTTATCTTTTTAATGTTGAAGGACAAATCACTTTTTATCTGTACTGTAAATAAGATTTAGTTTTTAAGTGTTACTAATTAAATTACAAAATTTCTAGCATTCTTACATCAAATCTTCCCTAATATAAAACTTTTTAAATTAAAGATAATTTTTTTCTTAACAATGATAGCGATAGAAAATTAACACAATGATGTAAGGTTTGTAAACTGAAAGTAGCTTAGTTTCAATACGGTTGAAGTCAAACTAGGCCTAAAGTTTGTAAGGATTAACTGTTTCAGTAACAAAGACCTGATTCAACATCGGTTCTTGACTATTCATCGCTGTAATTTTCAAATAAATTGATTAAGAACATTGTGTCAACAAAGTTTGACATTATCTTGCTATTGTTTGTCTCTCCCAAATATATTATTTTTATAACTAAAAGTGAAATCATACCAGCATTATTTAGAAAAATCATCTTATGGTTGTACATTATTGTTAAAATAAAAAGGAAATAACATTTTAACATTTCCATTATATTAGATTTAGTTCTAGATTTGAATAAACGGAAATAATGTAAAATAAAATTCATGAATACTTTTACAAGCCGCAAATAGTTACAATATTTAAGCAATATTCACAGGACCATGAGGGTTGCGTATGTTTACATATAATCTATAAATACTTTTCAATTAGCATAATATGTGTTAGTACATATACAGTACAAATAAAACGTCACACAACACAAAATGTATTACAATATAAAGCACAAAATGCACAAATATATTACAATACAAGTACAAAATGCACAAATATTATGGTGATCGATTTCGGTGAACCACACTCACCTTTCTCAGACCAGAGGGATTCACAAAAGAATGGAAAATGGTGTTCTACAACTCAATTTATAGGGCTATGATCACGTGACCCCATTGGCTGGAATCGTCAAAATGGCGGCTGCTGTGATATTATTGGTTAATCCCTATTGGCTGTTACTTCTGTTCTTTTAGTCACAGAAGAAGTTCAATTTGTCAGTATGTTTTAAGACTTTTAATACTATGTCCAAAATTTCACACCCGAATTGAAAGTGAAGATAAATTCAATAATTCAGTAATATATAGGATTAACTGTAATGATTGTAATATGCTTTACATAGGTCAGACTGTAAATTTTAGCAAAAGATACAAAAACCATGTCTATGCTTTTAAGAACAAGAAACCTGAAAGATATAATGTAGCTAAACACCTTCTGAATTGTACTCGCAGTTTGAATAAAATAGATGAATATGTAGATATTCTAAAAGTTTGTAAGAAGGGTCATATTATGAATGCTTGGGAAGAGTTATTTATTTTTTAATAAATATAAGGATCGTGATAAATTAATGAATTAACATTTTAATTTTGATTCCGAAATAGTTTTAATAATATGTTTTCAGGAACTAAAAGAACAGAAGTAACAGCCAATAGGGATTAACCAATAATACCACAGCATTCATTATTGGTTAATCCCTATCAACCAACAATATCACATCAGCCACCATTTTGACGATTGCAGTCAATGGAGTCCACGTGATCATAGACCTATAAATTGAGTTGTTAAACACCATTTTCCATTCTTTTGTGAATTCTTCTGGTCTGAGGAAGGCAAGCGTGGTTTACCGAAATCAATCACCATAATATTTGTGCATTTTGTGCTTATATTGTAATACATTTTGTATTGTGTGACGTTTTATTTGTACTGTATATAATCTATGTATACCTTTGGCCTACATATATGTGCAGAAAATAGGGTTCGTCCCCAATTTTCATGTTTTTTTAAACCAGTATAAATTAATCCCACGAAACCAATTCATAGAAATTTTCCAGAGGAAATACAGATTATATATATATATATATATATATATATATATATATATATATATATATATATATATATATATATTAAAGTAAAACACATTTAGACACAAAACATTATGTGTATCACGTTTTTCTTATGTAGTATTTTCTCCTGAATACGAACATGACATAACCTTCTTCGACGAACAATAACAAAATAGGTTAGGTTATATGTTAGCAATATCTCTTCACGTTAAAAATGTACTCACCTAACCTACTTTTTCTTGAATATCTCAGTTATTAATCATTGTATGATTATATATTATCGTTGGGTACTGATCAATTAATAAATCATGAAAGTTTATAAATCATGAAAAGAAACCCATAAACCTAAAATTTAACGTGTTCTGCTCACCTAATAAAATAACACATTTTGCAAACTAGTCTACTGTTTTACTTTATATTATTCACATTCATTGTGTATACTCCAGTTTGAAGGTTGTTTACTAAGCAACTAAGAAGTCTCTAAAAAATCCAATCAAGACATTGTTTTACTACGTTACGACATATACATTTTTAAATGCAGCGATCCATTTAAAGCAATTTAAATTTACCACTTAGTTTATTTACGCATATCAGAGTAATACATAGTATTGTGTCTATATATTTCATAAGGATTACAACGTGACCAAGTAATTAATTCTACGGTCTTTAGAAGCCAAGAAAACGTTGTTTCAGGAAATTGAGGATAACGTTTTTTCTTTAAAAGTTAAAATTTTGAAATTCGTAAAACTTATATATAAAACACTCCTGTCATTCACGTACTAAAATATAAAATCAATATCTGATCGGCTTTTAGTAATAAAAGTAAACAGTAGATGCACAGTGCAATCTGATTAAAGTTCCGGTACTTTTTTCCAAATTAATAAAAATAGTTAATAACTTATAATAAGTTTTAAAATGCATGCCATTACGTACAATGAATCGAGAAAAACAATGGCGTGATTAGATTTTTCTTAGGCCTCTTAGTTAATAAACCTCAAACACGGTTTTTAGAAATACATATTTGTGAACTAATCGACTTGTTTTCCAAATTTTCATTGAAAATCATGAATAACATAAATTTTCTTGTAGTGTTGGCTATTGTTATATCAGATTTTCTGACAAATAAACCCAGGCCATACTAGTCATAACAAGTTATTTAAAGTCATTACATTTATCAGTTAAATAACACGTAGGCTAAATCCAAAGTAACGTTGCCATCCCAAAGTAACGTTGCCATCCCAAAGTAACGTTGTCATCTCAAAGTAACGTTGCAATCCAAAAGTAACGTTGCCATCCAAAAGTAACGTTTCCATCCCAAAGTAACGTTGCCATCCCAAAGTAAAGTTGCCATCTTAAATTAACGTTGCCATCCCAAAGTAACGTTGCCATCCCAAAGTAAAGTTGCCATCTCAAAGTAACGTTTCCATCCCAAAGTAACGTTGCCATCACAAAGTAAAGTTGCCATCTTAAATTAACGTTGCCATCCCAAAGTAACGTTGCCATCCCAAAGTAAAGTTGACATCCCAAAGTAACGTTGCCATCCAAAAGTAACGTTTCCATCCCAAAGTAACGTTGCTATCCCAAAGTAACGTTGCCATCTCAAAGTAACGTTGCCATCCCAAAGTAACGATATCGTATTCTACTTAGGGATGGCAACGATATATCGAAATATCGGAATATGCACAAACATGTTAAGACAAATCTATAAACAGTATTGGTAGTGAAATTTGATAAATTTATTTGATATATGTAAGGCAACTGACAAGCCTTCCTAGTCAGTTGCCTTACAAAACATTATTACATTATTATTCTTCTATAAATAACTGAAAGTTATTCTTATTAAAATTTTTTTAAATTCCCCCCCACAGGCCACAACTTGTTTCGTATAAATAAATTTGTTTAGTTTTTACATTCATTAGGCTATTCTAAATAGTGACAGCAAAACACGAATATATTTTTGGTCATGAGATTAGAGTTAGTGAATAATTTTAAACAGATAAATCATTTACAATTCGATACATCGGTTACCCGATATATCGATATTTTTTCTCGATATTATCGTCCAATCGATATTTGATTAGCGATTTATCGATAATTCAATATAATATCGATATGTTGGAAATATTTGACTTACCTGTCTACTTTTACTACTACTGAGGGCAACTTTCTCTCGCTAAATTAACACCTTCGTTAAGTACCAAACTTATAATTTCCAATGGCATTGTTGACACTAAGTGGCGGGTGAATGGGTAAAATGGGGCCAAGCAAAAAGTTCGTTAAACTAAGTAGGGCCATTGTCGGTAAACCCCTCACCTTGTTCATGAACCGTTTGCTCCCATAAAAACTTACTTAGGCTACGGGCGGTAACGGTTATGGAGAGGGGGTGGAGATGGCACATTAACAACGAGTCACACGCCAGAGCAAAATAGTAACGTAAATAGGTAATTATGTACTTTTCTAGCCACCTCTGAAAAAACGGGTTTTTTGTTGAAAAAGTGGTTAAATATGAGTTTACCTAAAAATCGAAAAATGATAGTCAGCAAAACTAACTTTAAAAACTTGTTATTTTAATTTTTTTAATTTTCCTTCTTTTTAAAGCTGAACACGAATGTATAATGTTATTTTCGTAACATTTTTTTCTGCCCGAAAAATATACTTTTTATTTACCAAAACAAACATAATCTAACAAAGATATCTTAACTGGCTGGTGTCTGGGACGTCCTGCCAACCGTCCCTCCGACGGGAGTATAGGTGAATACGAGTTTTATGGTCAAAAGTTGGTATTTATAATGGTCACGTAATGGCCACTAATCGCAATTCACCGTGAAAGTAGTTTTCGGTTCTATCTCGAAATAATTTGAATAGACCAAAATAGTTTTCAAATTTGTTTTTGAAATTTGTTAATGATGGAGTATCAGATGAGGAAGACAAAGGTTGTTGGATATTTGCCATAATTACGTGAAAAATACCAATCACGACCTTTCGATTTGGAAAAACCCAAGTCTTTTTCAAGTGCTAAAAACTAAATTACATCTACACAAACATGTTATAAAACTAAGTTCTTAAACTAATAAACTTATCTACATCAATAATTATCTACATTTGAACCTAGATCCTAGAATGGGCTAAAAAAAAATAAAATCCAAGATCACCCGTACATGAGTCACCGCATTCCTGGCGATCTCGGAGCGTACGTCTCTGACCACGTCAGTCAAAGGATAGTTGTTGTGAAGTGTAGTGTGTATGTTTGTCTTGTCTTCGTGTTTTATCACCTTGAAACTTCGTAGACACTGCATTCGGATTGAATCATCCTCACTTTGTGCCTGGGACGTCTAGACGTCATCGTCACTGCAGGTCGTGACTTCATAATTTTGTAATATTTGATTATTCTATTTTTTAATTACTACTAATGGTTGTCTTTTCAGGTTAAAATGTAATTTTAATAGTTAATTAGATTAGATAGTAGTCTCAGTCCTTTCGAGTCACATATATCATTTTTGTGCATGCTTAATGTTATTTTAAATTAATAGTGTTTTTCGGGTACCATATATTTATTTATGCATAGTTAATGTAATCTCATTTCAGTCTGATTGGAATATAAATTTAATCGTATTTTAAAATTTTTTCATTGATATCGTGATCTTGGCAGCGCCTAATTGGTTATATTAATTTCACCCTGTTAACATTTTTTATATTTAGTAGAAGTTATTTTTTTTACCCCATTCCCTGATATAGGTTAATAAAATGTAGATAAGTTTAGCTTATAAACGTAGTTTTATAATATGTTTGTGTAGATGTAATTTAGTTTTTAGCACTTGAAAAAGATTTGGGTTTTACCAAATCGAAACATCGTGATTGGTATTATTCACGTAATGATGGCAAATGTCCGACAAACCTTTGTCTTCCTCACAGTTTTCAAATTCGTACTCAGCGCAAAAAACATCAAATTAATAAAATACAATAAAAATATCTTTTAAATTAACGGAAATATGTCAAAAATACTAAATTTTTGTGACTTTTTTTAATTTGTTGGTAAAATCCGTTACTTTGGCAGAATTAAAATCACGTCTCGTGGAAATATGGATCATTCTTGACCCATTTCAGGAAAAGTGTTCAAATTAGATCACAAGAAACTGCATGATAACCCATAAATCTACTAAAAACTTACCTATTAACACTATGTAAGTACAATTTTATTAAAACACACTCCTCACACCTGAAACAAAATAAATACGTTAGTACGAAGGAAAAACAAACACCTAAAACATATAATTTGTAGAAATAAAACTAACATAATCTTATGTCTTAAGTATGCTTGAGGCTTTTCGAAAACAAGGGGTTCTCTATCAAAAGCAACAAGAAAGTAAAATATTATTCGTAAAATATACAGATCAGTATAAAATAAATCCGCTCATATAAAATAAATATTAATTCAAGAAAGCAAAAAAAGGTTAATTCCTGGTTCGTTATTCACGAAATAATTTTTATGTTCGTTTATATAGTAGGATCCGTATGTATCAATCTAACTTGTTTTTATAACTTCTTATAAATTGATGTTTGAAAAAGAGTATTTAAGTTCCAAACAATTTTTTCTTGGATCCTTATTAAAAAAGTTTTGTGTTTGATTAATGTAGTTTTCAAATGTTGTTTAGTTTAGCAAATATATATTTGTTGTCACAATCCTTGCATTTGAATCTCATATATTCTTGATTTATAGTCAATTTTATTTCTATCCTTAATATTTGGAAAAATATGTTTCAAATTACTAGTTAATTAGTAGGAGGTATTTGTATTATGTTTTTAAAAAATATTTTTGGTTAATTTTGATTTTGTATTATAGTTTATATTTTTTCAAGATTAAATTTTTTCTTCTATTTTTGATAAAGTGCTTGTATTAAACTTCTGAATTTGATTTTTTATGTTCATCTTATCAATAGTAATATAATGAATACTTTATATATATTTTTTTGGATTATGTGAGTTTCATTCATACAAATTAAAAAAAAAAAAAAATGAATGACGTTTCTTTCGCCCATACTGTGATGTGGCATCTTCAGTGGTTTCTCGTGTAAATAATGTAGTTAGTACCTTGACGCGGTTTTCATGGGAAAATGTAAATACGCCGAAGTTATAAGATAGAATTATGTTGTAATTGAAAATAAATTCATTTAATTTCATAGTGATCAATTGAAAAATACTAATAATGGATTTTAAACAAGAGTGTTTATTCTAAAAACAATTTCCTACTTACTATTGACAACCAAATACTCTTTAGAAAGAGTTTGTAATTATAATGAAGTATATCATAATTAATTATGTTAATTAATGTTAATATTACCAAATATTACTATCGAACTTTGAAACTAACTCCATCGAAAGTCCAAATTAACTGGTAAATTAACGTGATAAAGCTTCCAAAGCCTCTGCTTCTGTGCTCGTATTGGAAATCAATCTAGTTGGACATCAACGTCAAACGGGCAAACACACGGGTCAATTGACGGACTGACTCAGTCCCAAGGGTGCGGGGGTCTGTGAGTCCTGCAGCCCTAACTGGCCGATACTACACAAACACGTCCAGTTTCACACTGCTCACTTGTGACTAGACATCACAAATACAATTACTTACTTTGACAACTAATGTTTTTTATCTAACCATATAATTATATGTGATCTTAGCAAATTATACAAAGGGAAGCAGGTTACAACAATCTGAATTAATAGTTTTTTGATCTGTTTGTCCAGCATGTACATACAATACCAAAAATATCTGCTTGGTAATGACCATGTAAAAGACCGGTAAAACCAAAACATAAATGTTTGTCTATGTATTGCATTCAAAATTGGTATAATTAAGCTAGATCATTTACAATTATTTATTTTTAATTCATGATTTAAGATTTTAAATCCGTTTGACTAGTTAGGGAAAGAGTGAGTAATGTGTTTGGCTCAAATCCTGATAAAGATACAATATAAAATAATCAATTTTTATAGTGTATATACGATATTGTTGAATTAATTTAATATAAAAATGGAATTTAGAGTGAAATTTAAGGAGAGGAAATTCCCAAAAGGATGGTAGGACCTTAAACAAGTACTCCTTACGATAGCCGAAGATAAAACAACATATATAAAAAATGCATTTGTGTTTGTTATAATACAACACAGGGAAATTTAGATAGCAGAGAATTTGGAGGGAAATTTGAGGAGGGAAAATTCCCAGATCTTAGGTAGGATTGAACCACGTGACCCGAAGATGCCCGAAATTAACCGCCATTTTGAATCTGAGAGCCGAAGATACCCGATTTTGATGCTAAAACCATAAGAAATTACCAGCTCTTAACCAAAACATATAAGGCCAATATAGTTTGTGAATTGGAATATGTGAATATATTCTTTTTAAATTAATTGAAAATAAATTTCATTCATTAATGAACAAACCTAATAATAAGTGAAAATTTGATGTTTATTAACTGTATTGAGTTTAATTGGATAGAGCTCAGAAATAGTTCAAAAACAATAAATAATGTTATAAAGATAAATCTAGTATTTACACTCATCTCAACCCTAGATGAGCAGCTTCTAGTCGAATACTCATTAATACACAATTACGTTTATACTGTACATGCATCCACAGTTTATTTATATTTAATTTATGTTTAGAAATATAATTTTAGTACTAGTAACCTCAGTTCTCGGGTTAAAATAATTGTTTGTATGGTATTTTAATAAATGTACAATCATATTGGTGTATTTTATACATAGGTAAACCTATGGTTGTATATATATCTCAATGTTTATGTGGAAACAAGTCTTCATGAAGCTTCAAATTAGTACTATACAATTTATTTTTGACACAAATTAACACAATAGAAGATAGAACGGATGGCAGAGTGTTGTACTCCCATTTTGGACCTGATAAATTTGTAATTCAGTACTTTCCCATGAATCTAACATTCTTGAATTGCTTTTGTTGGAAATTTACACACAGGGATGCTCCAGTTTCATTATAATGATAATTAATATACCGGTAATGAATAAGGATGTGTAATGTTGTCATTTTATTTTAATCAATAATCAACTTCCATTATAAACGAACTTTCAACGATTATTTAACCATGCACTAAAATACTAAGTCATATTAGATTTAAAAAACGTTTTAAAAAAAGAAAATTAATGTTTCATTAAAAATTAAGATGAATGTTTACTACTAAAATAAAATTACTGGAAAAGATCCAGAGTTTTCAGGTGTTTATTGGATTTAATAGAAATTATTTTAAACTTATTTTGTACGTACTTAAATAGTTGAATCTTCCTGATCGTTAACTCTGTATATCCTTATAGAGGCACAAAGAAGTAAATGCACTCCTAGTTTTTAGTCTGATCGTTTTTACAAAACAAAATTATAAATAGAATAAACTGATTAATAATTCATCCCGAGACGCCGTGAAGGGTCATAATCGTGCAGATTGAACACGCCCAGCGTGCAGGAGTGCACAAAAGCGGTGCAGGACGGCGGCGACGTGACTGGCGGAGGAGTATCCAGTCAAACCAGTTATCTGCACGGGTCACAGGTCCCATCGATAACCACGCCAGGACGATTACGGTCTGCTGGCTACTTTACATAAATTATAAATTCAGCCGCTGTAGTGAGCTTTGGAATTTACGTGGAGCAAGACAAACTATACAATCCGGTGCAAATGTAATATATCCAATTGCGAGTTTGCAGACAGATAAAACAAAAATGAAATATTACGGGAATGATCAGTGAATGATGTTCATTAAAAAGTTTGATCTCCCAACGTAAATACGAATTTCAAGTATTCGAGTATTGTTTAAGATACTATTGCTGAACTACCGGGACGTTAATACAACACATAACACAAAATATACAATGCATAACAAGACATACATTTTCAACCGAACAATAGAATAAATTAATGAAAATGAAATAATAAGTAGTGTTAAATATTACAAACAAAATACAACCAAAGCACCCATTTGGGACGACATAGTCTAAAGGTCATGTTTTCTTTACTACATTGATATAGCTTATGGTGTTTTGTCATCTACCAATTTTTAATTTAAAATTATATAAAAGCTCTGTTTTACTTGGAAAAAACTCCAAAAAACACTAGATTTATATAGAAATAAAAATTCTGTCACGTAGTAACAGGATCCTGGATAGTAAAGTGATATCCTGTCACAGAGCTAAATCCAATCCATCAAACCATTTAATACCTGCCTTACTGATTCTATTTATGATAGCTAATCCCTCCATAAAACAGCGTAAGGGGCAATCTGAAACTATGTGATCCATTGTTTGGATAGAATCTCCACAATCACACGACGTTAATCCCCAGTTGTATTTCCAGTAGTTACATCTGCCTACTCCAGTTCGGAACCGATTCAACAATGTCCACTCCGTACGAGGGAGGTTCATCCCACCTATGGTTTCCTTTATTGTCCACCACATTCTGGAAACCTAAAGGCCATCCACGAGGGAAATTATTTTTGACAGCCTCATTGGAACGATCAACTCTCTCGTACTCGATGATTCAGAATTAAAGAGACTCCCTAAAGAGTCACAAAACTCTTAGTTAACAAAGAGTAAGACCCAAATTCCTTCTTGTTTTAGAAACTACAATACTAATATGTTCAAGGATGGTCAACATAAAATCCACGTAAACACCAAGGCCAGACTCTGTAACCATACGCTGAATTTTGAAGCAAACGGAACGTATAACAGTTTCGTATTCCTTGTACAAGAAACAACCACGGTCTTTCCTAGATTCAGGGGTAAGTTATCTTCAGTTACCCAAACATGTTGTGACATTTTAAAATCTTCAACATACATATGAACGTTTCAATTCAAGAGAGAAGTGATGCTATTAATAAATATTATAAACAATAAGGGTCCAATGTTGGATCTTTGTGAGACACCAGATCTGGCTACCAGACACAGCCTTGAACTGTTTTTCACAGAAATAAGACATTACTCTCTATTTATGAAGTCAGGAGACAGTCCCAAAGCAACAAACTTCCTCAAGAATAAATTCTGGGACAATTTATCAAATGCCTTATGGAAATCCAGACAAACTGAATCTACCTGACCTTGGATTTCTACCGCTGGACCAACCATTCCGCATTCATTCAGCAATAGCAAAGAATGGTCAATCAACTTAAACTTTGATAATTTAAAACAAGGGTCTGAACAGTGCTCAATCCATCTCTTCTTTTAAGGGAAATGAATTGGTAGATGCTTTGGCCAACTCATGTTCCTCAATTTTTATGCCTCATTCTTATTTTTTACTTTGGTGTTACCTAGAAAGTGTGACCCTGTGGTTACTCTGGTGTTATGGTTGCAGTCTGTCCTAAAACATTACTTTTAAAGGTCAGTATTTTATTTAAAAACTGTTGCAACCTCAATATAAATTTTTATTTTATTCGCCGAAAATTATTTGTACATTGTAAAACATAGTTTACTAATCTTTAAATATAAATACAACTAATAAATTCTCAAGACGAGCGATTGAAAATGAATAGACGAAACTCTTAACATTTGGGGTGAACAATAAATGAGAAAACATAATGAATTACAATACTTTAGGATAATAAAAACACTTGAGGAGCGGCCTAAGCTAAGGGAATAAAAGACAATGGCTAGTCACACATATGGTCCGGGTTCGATTCCCTGTGTGATAATAACAATTTTTACCCCGCTTCTACTGTGGTTCGGAAGTCATGTTAAGCCGTTTATTTGCGGGTTTTGTTAAATAAGTCTTCTTAACCCTAACTCTACGAGGTAAAATAAGAACCTCGTGTATTTTAACTTAAGCTTTACAAGTTTCATGTTTTAATTTTATCTGAAGATTGGAAACAAAATTAATTTTGAGACTATTATAATAAGTTTTAAAACGTTCAACACCCGTTAAAGTAGACGAAAAATATTTCTCATATACAATTTTGAATAATTTTAAGATTCTATTACAGTGAGTAGCAGAATGTGTTCACAAATATTGTAGGGGTGTCTAATATGTGAGTCAACATGAAAAAATATACCTTTGGTGATTAAATAATATATAGCAATTTTTTATGGTAATTCTATAAGCATTATTCAGGCAGCATAAGTAAACAATTTTAATTGAAAAATGTATTTTTAGTTATTTAAACATGCATAGTAATATGAATATAAAACTATATGTGTATAAGTAAGTATGTATATAAAGAAAAAATAAAACATTAAAGGAGCTTAAATAAAGGCTGTCACTATCTAAAAACGATGGTTAAAACTATCAAAGTGCAAAATAGTTCTGAGGAAATCTTCATGAAATTTCCCATCAAACTAGATAAGGCTAAAGTATTTGGAAACTTTTGAAGAGCGTCTATCCCTGAAATTAAGGAATTAGGAGTATGTAGAACTGCTAGAGAGCCCATCTATTTAGGTAGATTGAAGTGAGTTTGAACCGTCTTCAAGTTATACGTAGTTAACTTAACGTTAACTTTTAGTAAAGTTATATTCTTTCATGTTCCAACTTATATACAAATAGATTCACAGTTCATATCACCGTGAATTTTGTAAATTATTTGCCTTAACAAACTTATTAGTCCAAAATTGGTCAGTCTTAAAATTGTCAAAATATTTAAAATTATTACAGTAATTAATAATAAAAAATAAGATTTCAAGCATAAAAGCCATTTGTGATCATAACATTATACCTTAATTTTCAAGGATTAAATTTGCAAAATAGTTGTCAATTTTATTTTATCCAGTCAAAGTTACACCACTATTAACAATAAAAATATTTAACTCAAGTTATATGCAGACTTACTCACAAAATTAGTTTCAAAAATGCAAATAAATTCAAGATGCTAAAAGAGTAATGAATATACTACAAGAAAAGTGCAAAAAAACGAACAAATACTTATAAAAGTTACCATCCAAGATAGTAACTAGTTAGAAAACAAAAAAGGTCAACGACACTGAATCAACAAAATTACACAATATTAGAAGCCTAATGACCGGAAAAAATCTTTAGAACTGTTTGAAATTGACATTTTTCCAATTATTGATATTGACAAACAAATGTTATTGATGTACTGGTTATACAAGTGCTATATAAATTTGATCTGTAGCGTAGTTGGTTAAAACCCAGCTTCATAAGCTAAAGGTTCTCAGTTCGATCCCAATCATAGTAAAAACAAATTTTGATAGAGATCGTTTGATAACCATCGGATTTTAATTTGTCATTGAGCTATTAGTTAATGATTATTTCTAAGAAATAGTCGGTCTTGGTTTCTAGCAATGATTACATTAGCTCATCTATACTAATCACACTCATTCTAAATCCATACTTTCCATAATTTGACGAGCGGTGTATTGAGAATAAATTATTCATTTTCTTTTATAAATTCAGTGGTAAAGGTGATATAGAATAAAATGTCATTTTCTTGGTCTTAAATTTTATAAAGATAAAAGAGTAAAATACTCGATCCCGTAGCACAACATAGACCAAATTTATACAAAATACCTGCGTGGTTGCTCAGTGGCTGACTTAGAATACGGAGAGTGAGGTCCACACACAGGCCTGAAGGGCCATGTAAACTCGTGAGTGAAGAAAAAAAAAACAAAAAAAAACTATAGTTATTTGACTGTACTATGGTAGAAACAAAGCCGTCCAAAATGTAACTAGTTAGAAAATCAGTTACATAACATAGCAAACATATTTCACAACTAGGCCTTCTTAAATAAATACATTCCAAAATGAGTTACCAACACGTCCGAGCTACCAAATAAATTCCACAAAGTGTGAACCGTCATTCGATAGCCGATGCAAGAATACGAAATGAGTCGTACTAACAACAGCTAAAGTGGAGAGGACTTAAGTGTTTTCTTTAGTAAAATAAGCCGCCTTAATGGATCAACATAACCCTGTTTATTTTTGAGTAGGCGTCTCTCTTGGGTCGTAGGTCGTCCGGGTGACAAAGGCCACCTTGGAGTCTGCCAAGTGGACAGGGCTGTTGTAAAAGTTCCACAAACTTATTACTGTATTCGATTATTGGTAATACCGATGGCTGTATATTGTATCACATTTAATCAATTACTTTGAGACTTGAAATATGTTTAGAATAGGAAAATTGAAACATAAACCATGGTCCTTTTTCGTTAATTCATTACCACTACTTTGGTTAGGTTATGTTAAAATTAATTATGCTATGTTAGGTTTGGTTTGGTTATGTTAGATTTAGTTATGTTATGTTAGGTTTTGTTATGTTAAGTTTGGTTTGGTTATGTTAGGTTTAGTTATGTTATGTTAGGTTTGGTTATGTTTGGTTCGGATATGTTATGTTAAGTTAAGTTATGTTATGTTAGCTAGTTACACAATTGTAATCAGGGTTGGACCGTGTCTGGCTTTTATGTACACTATGTACAAATTGCCGACGTTTCGAGCACATTGCAGTACTCATCTTCAGGGCGACACACTCTGCTATATAGTCGGGGTCTCAAATTGTAACCACGGGCATTCCTGTCTTCGATGTTTCTAGCTGGGAGGCAGGTTTAGGTACGCAAAGGTCATTGTTTGTGTCCGGTTGAATTGAGGTTATGCCATATGTTGTCTTCCCAACTGATTTAAAACTATTCTTACATTTAGGTAATTTGTTTATTATGGGCAGCCAAGAATCATGAATTTTAATTCCATCATCAAGATTCATATTATTAGGATGTTTTTTAATTTCTATTGCCTCTCTGATTTTTCTTTTAAAATTATCTTGTATGGGGGCCAGAACGGTGGTTTCGTCAAATAAAATCAAATGTTTATTTTCAGTGCAGTGCTTTGCCACAGCTGATATCTCTGTATCTAATTTCTTGGTGCACCGAATGTGTTCTTTAATTCTTGTAGAAATTAGACGGCGGCTTTCACCCACATAACACTGACCACAACTACACTGTATATGGTACACTCCGGGAGTTTGAAGTTTAATCTTGTCCTTTACACTGCGTAGATAGTCTTTAATTTTCCTATGTGGCTTGAAGAATGTTTTTATATTGTATTTCCCTAAAGTTTTAGCTAATTTATCTGTAGTACCCTTGATGTATGGAAGTACAACAGTTTTAATCCTATCTGGAAGCTGGGTTACTTCTCTTGTATTATGAATGTGATTAACTTTTTGTTCTTGTTTTCTAAATACTTTTTTAATATTTACTGTCGAATATCCATTTTGTTGAAGTGTTTTAAACAGATGTAATTTTTCTGATTTAAAGCTATTTTTATCTGACAAAGATATTGCACGGTTTATTAGTGTATTAAGTACAGATTGTTTTTGTGCCGGATAATGGTGTGATTTGGCATCTAGGTATCTATCTGTATGTGTTGGTTTTCTATAAACAGAATGGCCAATAGAACCATCAGGCCGTCTTTCTACCAAAACATCTAAGAACGGCAACTTTCTATCTTCTTCTAATTCCATAGTAAACTGAATGTTTTTATGTATAGAATTTAAGTGTCTTAAGAAGTTATCTAGAGAGTCCCGGCCATGTGGCCATATCACAAACGTGTCATCTACGTAGCGAAGGAAACAACGAGGTTTGAGTGGAGCTGAAAGCAGTGCCTGATTTTCAAACTTTTCCATATAAAAGTTGGCAATGACTGGGGAAAGTGGAGAATCCATCGCTGTACCTTCAGTTTGTTCGTAGTACTTTCCATTGAAGTAAAAATATGTTGATCTAAGGCACTCTGTAGCCAATTCAGTAAGATCTGGTGAAATAATAGAGGAAAGGTGTGGAATGACATCATCCAGTGGCACTTTCGTGAAGAGAGATACCACGTCGAAACTCACCAGTAGATCTGTGGGTGTTAAGTTAATATCCTTTATAATACTGATGAAGTGGCGGGAGTCTTGAACATGAGTGTCCGTCTTTCCAATGTGAGGTTGTAAAAGTTGAGCTATGTATCTGGCTATTTTGTGGGTAGGTGAACCTATAGCACTTACTATTGGTCTGAGCGGCGTTCCTTCTTTATGGATCTTGGGGAGACCATAGAGTTTGGGTGGAATCGGATCAGATGTAGTTAAAGTCCACTGGAGTTCTGCTGGAATGGATGAGTCTTTAATAAGGTTATTGATTTTGTTTTTAATTCTAGTAGTAGGGTTCCTGATTTCTTTATATGAGGGATCTGACAGTAACTCATAAACCTTGTTTTTATAAATTGTTTGTTTTAAGACTACAGTAGCATTTCCCTTATCTGCTGGTAAAACTACTATGTCCTCTCTTTTGCGTAGTTTAACTAAAGCAGTAAATTCAGATGAAGTTAGATTCGAATCAGGCGGTTTGGAATTTCTAAGTAGGTGTGACACATCCTGCCTTATTTCTTCTGCTTCATCTCTGTTCAAGTGGGAAATGGCTGTTTCAATGTTGCATAAAATGTCTTATGTCTTGGCTGCCCATAGTAAACAAATTACCTAAATGTAAGAATAGTTTTAAATCAGTTGGGAAGACAACATATGGCATAACCTCAATTCAACCGGACACAAACAATGACCTTTGCGTACCTAAACCTGCCTCCCAGCTAGAAACATCGAAGACAGGAATGCCCGTGGTTACAATTTGAGACCCCGACTATATAGCAGAGTGTGTCGCCCTGAAGATGAGTACTGCAATGTGCTCGAAACGTCGGCAATTTGTACATAGTGTACATAAAAGCCAGACACGGTCCAACCCGGATTACAATTGTGTAACTAGCTTATATATCGACCGTGGAAGTCTCCATACGAAGATTCGTGTCCTTTACGGGGAGGATATCTCTAAGAAAATACGAAGATTTGGTAACCTCAGAGTGAAGATCAGTAATTATTTAGCCCGACTAGCCTTCCTGAAGCAATGTAGAATGGCTAAGATTATTCCTACCTTTGTACAACTTAAACACCACTCTTCAAGTTACCGGATAACTCGCATACTACAAGAAACCAGTTTTAAACTTCTTCAAGATCACATTAAGCAAACAAGATCGACAATAGCTAAATTCAACATAGAAGCTTTCAGACTACATATTTACTTAGCCAATACACTCAATTCTACAGATTGGGATAATATAGACTCCATGGGAGCAAAACAAGCTGACCGCTCGTTTGAACTGGCCGTACAGAAACACACAAGGAAGTACGATAAGCTGAAGAAAAAACAATGTTCTCCACATAAAAATCTACCAACCGACAAACTTATAGTTAATCTTACCGATGAGCAGCTGGATGAATCCACTATCTCCGTACTAAGTAAAGGATTGAACTTTGCAGTCGCTCCTAAGACACTTCCAGTAGAAGACATTTTATGCAACATTGAAACAGCCATTTCCCACTTGAACAGAGATGAAGCAGAAGAAATAAGGCAGGATGTGTCACACCTACTTAGAAATTCCAAACCGCCTGATTCGAATCTAACTTCATCTGAATTTACTGCTTTAGTTAAACTACGCAAAAGAGAGGACATAGTAGTTTTACCAGCAGATAAGGGAAATTACTGACGGCTACTGTAGTCTTAAAACAAACAATTTATAAAAACAAGGTTTATGAGTTACTGTCAGATCCCTCATATAAAGAAATCAGGAACCCTACTACTAGAATTAAAAACAAAATCAATAACCTTATTAAAGACTCATCCATTCCAGCAGAACTCCAGTGGACTTTAACTACATCTGATCCGATTCCACCCAAACTCTATGGTCTCCCCAAGATCCATAAAGAAGGAACGCCGCTCAGACCAATAGTAAGTGCTATAGGTTCACCTACCCACAAAATAGCCAGATACATAGCTCAACTTTTACAACCTCACATTGGAAAGACGGACACTCATGTTCAAGACTCCCGCCACTTCATCAGTATTATAAAGGATATTAACTTAACACCCACAGATCTACTGGTGAGTTTCGACGTGGTATCTCTCTTCACGAAAGTGCCACTGGATGATGTCATTCCACACCTTTCCTCTATTATTTCACCAGATCTTACTGAATTGGCTACAGAGTGCCTTAGATCAACATATTTTTACTTCAATGGAAAGTACTACGAACAAACTGAAGGTACAGCGATGGGTTCTCCACTTTCCCCAGTCATTGCCAACTTTTATATGGAAAAGTTTGAAAATCAGGCACTGCTTTCAGCTCCACTCAAACCTCGTTGTTTCCTTCGCTACGTAGATGACACGTTTGTGATATGGCCACATGGCCGGGACTCTCTAGATAACTTCTTAAGACACTTAAATTCTATACATAAAAACATTCAGTTTACTATGGAATTAGAAGAAGATAGAAAGTTGCCGTTCTTAGATGTTTTGGTAGAAAGACGGCCTGATGGTTCTATTGGCCATTCTGTTTATAGAAAACCAACACATACAGATAGATACCTAGATGCCAAATCACACCATTATCCGGCACAAAAACAATCTGTACTTAATACACTAATAAACCGTGCAATATCTTTGTCAGATAAAAATAGCTTTAAATCAGAAAAATTACATCTGTTTAAAACACTTCAACAAAATGGATATTCGACAGTAAATATTAAAAAAGTATTTAGAAAACAAGAACAAAAAGTTAATCACATTCATAATACAAGAGAAGTAACCCAGCTTCCAGATAGGATTAAAACTGTTGTACTTCCATACATCAAGGGTACTACAGATAAATTAGCTAAAACTTTAGGGAAATACAATATAAAAACATTCTTCAAGCCACATAGGAAAATTAAAGACTATCTACGCAGTGTAAAGGACAAGATTAAACTTCAAACTCCCGGAGTGTACCATATACAGTGTAGTTGTGGTCAGTGTTATGTGGGTGAAAGCCGCCGTCTAATTTCTACAAGAATTAAAGAACACATTCGGTGCACCAAGAAATTAGATACAGAGATATCAGCTGTGGCAAAGCACTGCACTGAAAATAAACATTTGATTTTATTTGACGAAACCACCGTTCTGGCCCCCATACAAGATAATTTTAAAAGAAAAATCAGAGAGGCAATAGAAATTAAAAAACATCCTAATAATATGAATCTTGATGATGGAATTAAAATTCATGATTCTTGGCTGCCCATAATAAACAAATTACCTAAATGTAAGAATAGTTTTAAATCAGTTGGGAAGACAACATATGGCATAACCTCAATTCAACCGGACACAAACAATGACCTTTGCGTACCTAAACCTGCCTCCCAGCTAGAAACATCGAAGACAGGAATGCCCGTGGTTACAATTTGAGACCCCGACTATATAGCAGAGTGTGTCGCCCTGAAGATGAGTACTGCAATGTGCTCGAAACGTCGGCAATTTGTACATAGTGTACATAAAAGCCAGACACGGTCCAACCCGGATTACAATTGTGTAACTAGCTTATATATCGACCGTGGAAGTCTCCATACGAAGATATGTTATGTTAGGTTTGGTTATGTTATGTTAGGTTACCTTAAGTTAAGGTAGTGAATTAACGGAAAAGATCCCAAACCATTCCTAGTAGATAATTTTCAATGCATAGTAAAAACTATCTTCAGTGTTTCATTTCAGTAAGGCATTTTAAAAGGTTATTATTTATGTTTTAGTTTAAAATTAATTAATAAAGTAATATTCTTATGGAATGTCCAGTTTAAAGGAATATATTATTAGTGCATTACATATAGATAACAAAAATAAATAAAAATTATGTTGAACTCTTTTTTTCTTCTCCAAACTGTTTGTACTATGTGAGACATTTAGAGGGTGGGGGGTCGATTGATAAACAGTTTTATTGAAATTCGACCTGTTTTCTATCCAGAACGATTATATTCTCCTAAAGACCAATGCTAAATTAAATATTCTTCAAACCAAGTAAAACCATTACTGCATCATTAAACAACATTACCTAATTTTAAAATTAAAAACACTAAAATTTGCTAAATAAGCACTTAATACTGATTGCCTTTTGGTTCTTCCAATTTATTGGCGATTTTATTTCAATTAATTTTAAAGTGAAAACTAAAACAAGCTGTGCAATCAATATCCTCCATTACAATACAAAGAAAACAAAATTTCAAACCTAATTTAACGAGCAACATCTGTAAAATATTGGCATATCCGTTTAAAATTGGGAATGAGAAGGATGAATCTAAGGAGACATTTGACTTTATTTGTTGGACAAAAATTGTGGCCTCAATAATATATTACTTAAGAAAAAAATTTGATACTGTGCTTGTTAATTTTAATATAATAATGTACTCAAAGCACAGTTTTATAACTGTAAAAATGTAACTTGATAACAATAAAATTACACAAGCGTCTAGTTACGAAATTATGCATTAGTTATACACCATCTGTTTCCATAACTGACTTTAAATAATAATTTAAACATTTTTGATGCCTAAAAACGTAAGTATTGAGTTGCTGAGCATTCCTGGCATTCATTGTTTTCTTCATAATATTTTGAAAATATTTAATTTATGATTTATGTATCCCACTATAAAGTTATTATGCATAACAAATTAATACCAAGGGAATCACATAAGAAATTAATAAGAATCTGAATCAGGAAGGCACTGAAGGTTGACATTTCACTCGTTAAATAAGATCCACGCACAGGCCAACTTACCCATGCGAGTTGGTGCGTGAAGTCTCAGTTATTCGTGATGAGCGGTAGTCCAGGTAAGATGTTGTGTAAGGAAGCTTGTCAATTAGTTTAAATAATACCGATACTACGTGGTTCAGATTCTTCGCAAATCTGTAGATCCTTTAGTTTCCCTAGCTAATCAACTTTTATATATGGAGGAATGAGAGAGCGTAATATATGTAATTCTATTTTATACATAATTTGAAAGATTCCATATTTAAATATTACTTATGAATGATAAGTAAATATTTAGGAAGATAATGGAATTTAACGAATATATAATGTTTATGATGAATATCGAAAATACATGTCATAAATTTAAAAGCAGATACGGTCACACATAAATTATGAAAGTCCTTAAAACCACAAAAATGGTTTCCTTACAACTTTCATTAAACATTATTAAAACAACAAATTAATTTAAATATCTCGAATATATATTAGTAAATGAAGTTTAAGTTCTGTACGTGTAACTTGGTTCGTTAACGAAATGTTTGTCACCTAATCAGCCAATTATCTAAGCCGTTTAAACATAATTGGTTTAGTGAATATAATTGGGTAATGGATTAAAGGAAAAGGAAATTTCGAGTGAGGGATATTATTTGGTTTAATCCATAAGCCCACGTTATCCATAATATTGGAAGTACTTGAGTGTTTTTTTCATAGCTACATATTTTAATATAAAATTTCATAGCTGCTAAATTATTTACTTATTTTATTTTCTAACGGACATCTCAGTGTTATAATGAGAACTAAACATACAACATAAGCACAACTGTATACATTAAACTAAAGAAAAATAAATAAATAAAATAATAAAAAAAAAATATATATACTATACAATACATACTACGAACGTGAAGTTGACGGCTAAGTACACTACATGTAGTAGAAAGAACTATAAACAAGACAAAACAACAAGACCACAATAACAAATATTAAAAACAAATTACATATGAATAAGAATATATCAAAAACAATAAATTCTATCAATACAACAACAAAATATCCTTAACAATCAATAGTACTAAAGGATAATTCATTAACAAATGAATAACACTCGCAGAAAATATGTGTATCGTAAGCTAATATAGTTTTATTGTTAATTAGGTAGTAAGTATGTATATTAACTAAATTTTCAGCCACGCTTTGCTGTGGCTAAGTCTGATATTAATAATAAAGTTCGTACAATTATAGCAGGTTCACGTACCAGCTGTTATTTTATTAACTAACAATAAAATAATGAATAAATTAAGTTCGTAATTTTTTAAAATTTAGTTGTTAGATAAATAAAGGTAGACTGTTTACCTGTTTTTTATCTGAAATAAAGTAGCTTAAAGTTGTTTTCATCAATAAACAATCATCTGGTCACAGTAATACACTTACAGGACATGGATATAATCAGCACATAAATCAGTAGCATTTTTTAATCACTGAAATTTATTTTCATTTGTGAAAAAATATAAGTAGGTCGAGAAATGCTTGAACTATGCTGTTCCGTTAAAATGTTAGGAACTAAATAATTATAAAAACACTCTCGTATAAAAAAAATGTGTAAAAAGTACAAATGAATGTTTGTTTTCCTTACTTTTCAAATGTTATGTACATAAACATTCGGAGGTTTTCATTTATGTATGATACATAACAAAAATGACGCTACTTTTCGATAACTTTCTTAAGTATCATTTCCATTAATTACATCTAACTCCTAACTTTGAAAATGAAGAAGACGTTTAACAAGATCCTAAAACGTTATATTTTATTTAAATATAAATTTTATTCAAATTAGCGAAATAAATTACACAAATTTGCGTACGATTTTACAATGCAGTGTTTTCTAAACAAAAGTTGTATTTAGGATAATTTTCATGTTATTTATTGAAGTCTTGAACTAATGCATAGAACATAACTTGAAATACTTACAATAAAAACAATTAGGGTGATGTTTTATTTTACAAATTCAGAGCGTTGGTATAATTAAGGTCAAATGTATGCATTAACATCGAGTAAATGAAACGGCTCTGGTTGTGGCGACGGCAGATGAAATTAGCCAAGGCAATTAGAGCCAACTCTTGAATCTTACTCTTGCCCAGCATTCATCATCGCCACTCGACACAGCAGTAAAGTCTGGACTTAGCTGAGACATTTACCACTTTGAGGTGGTATATTGGAAGTATTTTTAGAAAGCCCAACTACAGTAATCCAATTTCGGTGGCCTAAATAGATTTAGGAGTTCCGATATAGATATTAGGTTAGCCCCAGCTAAATTTGGACTAAATTATGTGAATATGTGCAGAGGGCCTTGTTTTTTTCTATGTTGATAAAGAAAAGAACATTTATCTACCTTGGATATGTAGCATAGTTTTGAGGTAGATAGGTGTTACAATTGACTAATTTTTGAGATGATAAGTCTAGGGATGGCTTGGAATTTAGGTCGCTAGGTTTTAACAAGGCTTGAGGTTTTGATTGATAGGTGTTAAGGAAACTAACTAAGTGTTCAGGTACTAGGTGTTTAGGTGAAAAGGTGTTTTCTTGGGTAGGTATTAAGAGTCTTGTTGGGTAGAAGTTGAGGTAGCTAGCGGTTTGCATGGATATGAGTTGTCGGGTAGATAATGAGGTAGCTAGTGGTTAGGATGGCTATGAGTTGTGGGGTAGATGTTGAGGTTGATAGCGGTTTGCATGGATATGAGTTGTAGGGTAGATGTTGAGGTATCTACCGATTTACATAGATATGAGTTGTGGGGTGGATGTTGAGGTAGCTAGCGGTTTGCAGGAATATGAGTTGTGGGGTAGATGTTGAGGTAGCTAGCGGTTTGCATGGATATGAGTTAAGGGGTAGATGTAGTGATAGCTAGTGGTTTGCAGGGATATGAGTTGTTGGGTAGATGTTGAGGTAGCTAGCGGTTTGCAGGGATATGAGTTGTGGGGTAGATGTTGAGGTAGCTATCGTTTAGGATGGCTATGAGTTGTGAGGTAGATGTTGAGGTAGCTAGCGGTTGGCATGGATATGAGTTAAGGGGTAGATGTAGAGATAGCTAGTGGTTTGCAGAGATATGAATTGTTGGGTAGATGTTGAAGTAGCTAACGGTTTGCAGGGATATGAGTTGTGGTTTAGATGTTGAGGTAGCTAGTGGTCTGCATAGATATGAGTTGTGGGGTAGATGTTGAGGTAGCTATCGGTTAGGATGGCTATGAGTTGTGAGGTAGATGTTGAGATAGCTAGCGGTTTGCATTAGATGTTGAGGTAGCTAGCGGTTTGCATGGATATGAGTTAAGGGGTAGATGTAGAGATAGCTAGTGGTTTGCAGAGATATGAGTTGTTGGGTAGATGTTGAGGTAGCTAGCGGTTTGCAGGGATATGAGTAGTGGGGTGGATGTTGAGGTAGCTAGCGGTCTGCATGGATATGAGTTGTGGGGTAGATGTTGAGGTAGCTATCGTTTAGGATGGCTATGAGTTGTGAGGTAGATGTTGAGGTAGCTAGCGGTTGGCATGGATATGAGTTAAGGGGTAGATGTAGAGATAGCTAGTGGTTTGCAGAGCTATGAATTGTTGGGTAGATGTTGAAGTAGCTAACGGTTTGCAGGGATATGAGTTGTGGTTTAGATGTTGAGGTAGCTAGTGGTCTGCATAGATATGAGTTGTGGGGTAGATGTTGAGGTAGCTATCGGTTAGGATGGCTATGAGTTGTGAGGTAGATGTTGAGGTAGCTAGCGGTTTGCATTAGATGTTGAGGTAGCTAGCGGTTTGCATGGATATGAGTTAAGGGGTAGATGTAGAGATAGCTAGTGGTTTGCAGAGATATGAGTTGTTGGGTAGATGTTGAGGTAGCTAGCGGTTTGCAGGGATATGAGTAGTGGGGTGGATGTTGAGGTAGCTAGCGGTCTGCATGGATATGAGTTGTGGGGTAGATGTTGAGGTAGCTAGCGGTTTGCATGGCTATGAGTCATGTTGAGTAGATGTTGAGGTAGCTAGGGGATGGTCTGCCTATGAGTCATGTTGGGTAGATGTTGAGGTAGCTAGCGGTCTGCATAGATATGAGTTGTGGGGTAGATGTTGAGGTAGCTAACGGTTTGCAGGGATATGAGTTGTGGTTTAGATGTTGAGGTAGCTAGTGGTCTGCATAAATATGAGTTGTGGGGTTGATGTTGAGGTAGCTAGTGGTATGCATGGCTATGAGTTTTAGGGTAGATTTTGAGGTAGCTAGTGGTTTGCAGGGATATGAGTTGTAGGGTAGATATTGAGATAGCTAGCGGTCTGCATATATATTAGTTATGGGGTAGATGCTGAGATAGCTAGTGGTATGCATGAATATGAGTTGTGGGGTAGATGTTGAAGTAGCTAGCGGTCTGCATGGATATGAGTTATGGGGTACATGTTGAGGTAGCTTGCGGTCTGCATGGATATGAGTTGTAGGGTAGATGTTGAGGTTGCCAGCGGCCTGCATGCCTTTGAGTCATGTTGAGTAGATGTTGAGGTAGCTAGGGGTTGGTCTGGCTATGAGTCATGTTGCGTAGATGTTGAGGTAGCTAGGGGTTTGGCTGGATATGTGTCTATTTGGGTAGATGCTGATGTAACTATGGGTTAGAGTAGCTTTTAGTCTTGTTCGATAGATAGTGAGATAGCTGGAGATCAAAGGGCGTTGCGAGATTTAATGTGTAATTGTTGAGGAATATCGTTGTAGAGGTGACTATATTTTCAAATAGCTAGGAACTGAGGTGGCTAGGTCATACGATATCGCTGTCAAGAAGAATATAACGCTACTGTGTGGTGAACTGAAAGAGAACACTTGCTGGATGGAAACGAGTGGAATTACTTTACACGTCTTTATTCCACAGTGGTCGTTACATTATACCACTTGGGTATTGAATTGCTACGATAAAAATGTATACGGTAGAGAACTCTTAAATTACCTTGTACAGACAGCAAGTTATTTAAATACATATTTAATCAGAATCAGAATGTTTATTTTCCCAAAATAATAAGTAGTACAATATTATATATTACAATAAGTAATATCAACCCGTCAACATTAATATCTATAGAAAAAGATATGAAAATATTCAATGAGTACATCTGTTTAAAAAAATCAAGCACTAAAAATGTCAGAATGTATCGTAACTTATAACGAGCTGTCGTTATTTATTCTTAGTTACTCCAACTAACGTTCAGGTACACAGTACTACATTTATGTATAATGATTTAGAAATTTACTTTTTAGTGTACTGTTCAGGCAGTGTACTGTTCAGGCAGTGTACTGTTCAGGCAGTGTACTGTTCAGGCAGTGTACTGTTCAGGCAGTGTACTGTTCAGGCAGTGTACTGTTCAGGCAGTGTACTGTTCAGGCAGTGTACTGTTCAGGCAGTGTACTGTTCAGGCAGTGTACTGTTCAGGCAGTGTACTGTTCAGGCAGTGTACTGTTCAGGCAGTGTATGCTAACAGCATGCATTATGACCTAATCGTATTGCTTTTATAAAGTTAAAAAAAAAAAAAATGATTGCTGTCCATGTTTTGTAAAATCCCTTGCTCACAAACTAATGGCAAAGTCCTTTCTATATACAGGACTGTTAAACAGTAAAATCTTTGTTACAAAATTGTTTCTACACAGCAACTAAAACCTACTCGAATTCACAAAGATCTATATTAACTAAACAAAATAAAGCATGGTGACACGTTTTTATTGTTTTACAAACCTCTTCAATAAGTTTGTCAAATGCATTTCCAGTGGTATTACAAATATTTTATAAACACCACATTAAAAGAGATTTTAGCCTTTAACATGTGTAAATGCAAAATTAATAGAGGAATATAAAATAAAATAACGCAAGTACACACCATGGTTGTACGCATGCCCACCGAATATTCATGTATATTAACAGCGTGCGTAAACTAGCTGAATGTGGAGCTTAATTTTAGCTAATGTTAATTTTAAATGATGTAAAACCATTATTAAAGGACGTGAAACGTTTCGTTAGTGCTTCCTCCAACCTATTAGAAGGCATTTATATTACAGTAAGAATTGTTGTGATATAGTTTGGTTTCAGAATATAAATGAGTAAAACTAACGCGGTGAAATTTGTAATATAGGAACATATGGATTTATATGATGGCGTACTACAAACTTTTTCCTTTTATTGTTTATTACAACCATGCCGATCGTGGAGATATGGGCGATTATGAGAGGCGAATGAGTGTGATTAGTGTAGATTAGTGTAATTATTGTTTTTAACTAAGAGAACTTAGAAAGAAAAGTTAATTAATACCACATTAGCTAGGGGAACTAAGGGTCCTACAGATTTGCGTGGAATCTGAAACACGCAGTATCGGTCTTATTTAAACTAATTGACAAGCTTTCTTCCACAACATTCGACCTGGACTACCACTCAACACGGATATCCAAGAGTTCACTCGCCAACTCGCATGGACAAGTTGGCCTGTGCGTGAATCTTATTTAACGAGTGAAATGTAAACCTTCAGTGCTTTCCTGATTCAGATTCTTATTAATTTCTTATGTGATTCTCTTGGTATTCATTTTTTATGTATACTTACATTAAAGTGGGATAAATAAATCATAAATTAAATGTTCTCAAAATATTATGAAGAAAACATTTAATGCCAGGAAGGCTCAAAAACGCAATACCTACATTTTTAGGTATACACAATGTTTAAATTGTTATTTAAAGTCAGTTATGGAGACAGCTGGTGTATTACTAATGCATAATTTCGTAACTGGACGCTTGTGTAATTTTATTGTAATTAAGTTTAATTTTTATAGTTATAAAACTGTGCTTTTAGTATAGGATTATATTTAAATTAATCTTAAACTCAAGCACAGTATCGTAGAAAAATCTATTTTCTGGTGAGCTGTTGAAACTTTTAGGTGATTGCAAACATTGGAGCTAGGCATAATTTAAGTTGTTCCGCTTATTTGTAAGTATTATCCAAATTAGATCTCTAGGAAACTACAGAATAACATCACATTTAGATCACAAATATTTATGTTACTTAGTGGGGGGAGATACACAAAAACAGATTATTGTATTATTGATGGATGAACGTTCATACTTTGTTCTTTGAATTGTATATTCGCCTTAATGGTGTAATTGTGAGATACGTAGCTTATAGGTCAAACATATGAGGACATTTAACCTTAACTTTCTTTAGAGTCAACCGTAATCTATAATTATGAATTGAGGTCTTAAAGATTGTCTTACATTGATTTGGATTTGTTGAAAAAATAATGTATTGTTCAGTCTTGTTTTTGGTTGTAGGTAACAACTGAAGTTAGTAAGTGTTACACCTATCGAAACGTTGTGTTTGTTTCTTTAATCACAAGTAGCGTTGGATCTCTTCATCAAATTTTCAATTTGAGTATTGCATTCACGTTTTCATGACTATTTAGTCTCAAACTACCTAAGAGTTCGTTTTGAAAAAATATTACCACAATTTAAATAGTCTCAAACTGTGGTAAGAGTCTCAAAAGATTGAATAATACTTATTAATTCACAAAATAAAACAAGGTAAAAAATAAATAGTTCCAAAGAATAGTTACAAACTTTTCCCCATATTAAACACTAAAAAAATAAAAAAATTTGAAAATTACCAGTTTGATTCCTAAATATGTTTTTTCCATAACTCGAAAACTAGTCAAGTTAGAGACATGCGGTTTTAATAAACTATTTTCGATTTTTATTCACATATTTGCTGAACATTTTATAAAAATAGTTACAGCCATTTATGAGAAAATTGCATTTTTTAATGTTTTTTCCCATAAAAATAAAAAACTTAAATTTCATATAAGTGAAAAATGTTCGGGAGATATTGGCTAAAAACACCTACATACCAAATTTAATAAAAAATTATCCATCCGTTTTGGTCTCCAGTGAATTGCACATACACACATACAGACACACATACGGACAGACATAAAAAATGTTTTCGAAAATACTTTTTTGGGTTCAAGGGACCCTAAAATGGATTTTTATACCAACTTGTAAAAACATATTTTTTTAACGGTCACAATACTTTCTCTATGCTAACGCATATGGGAGCAAGTAATAATAACAAACATATATTTCGTAGGTGCAATACAAGTGGATTTTGTATTTCTTTAAATTTGTTAATATTGTTATTATTAGTCCATATTTACTGGTGTCATTCCGAATTTGACGTTAGGCTTCACGACGAACTTGAATGTTAATCTTGCCGCTGGTAAACGTATTCTTAAATTACGAATAAGTTTTAACAATTATCAATTTTAATTACATTCATACTAAATATACTTTATTGCCTAAAATTTCTGGAAGTACGTGTAGTCTAAAAAATGATAAATAGCAAGTAACAATATTACAACAATAAACACACACATTAACCTGAAACATACAGGATATTCTTAAACATTCATTTAATATTAATTGGAATTCTCGTGATTTATTGCTTTAAGATTTGAGAACAAGAGCTCCTTAAATGTAATCACACTTACTTTAATTTAACGGAATATTAAAATAATGTAAAATACACAATAAATTATACATGGATACCATTGATGTTTGATCAAACACTAATTTTGAAATGTTTCATTAAAAGTGTTAGTTTTCCTATTAGTAATAATGCGTTGAGGGGAAACATTAGGTAATAAATTTTTAAGGAGATATAACTACATAAACTGGTTAATTTGGATTTTCTAGGTGCATAACTCAACAAGAAACCATGCGATAAATATTTTGAACATTTTTAGATTATAGGCAATTACAACAATCTAGTCTAATGTAAAACAAAAACAATGATTTTAAGTTGGAAGCAATTATTTTTCTACGAATGAAGTCTGAGCAAATTTTTAGTTGACATTTGTAGAATTACCTTTGACTGAAGTAGTTGATGAATAAAATATTAAAACTACATCAGAAGAGTTTGCTATAAATGAGAAAGTTAGGTATTTGTGTAAAATTAAGGGGGGGGGGGCAGACAGATACAGTGAGCAAGAGGGGGAGAGGGAAACTAAGAGTATGTGTGTTAGTGAGGCTTGCTCTTTGCTACTTCTAGCGACAGTTTTGTGACATTTAGAACTAAATTCCTCAGAGTGCTCAACTGGACGCCTAGATGAACAATCTCATACATATTTTGTTAGCAAATGAATTATTTTAGATTAGTTAATGCTTATTCTCACATAATACTGTAACAATACAATGGGCTTCATTTGATTGGTTTAGGGACAGTTATGTATTATAGAGGTATATTCTTGCGCGCTTACATTTCTTTATAGTCGTTTAGCACAAATCCAATGATCCTCGCAGTGGTTCACAGGAAATATGTAACATCACTGTAAATGTCTCACTGTATTACATGAAAGGGTTACATATATAAATATATAATACAGATACAATCTACCAACTAAACTTGTTACAAACTAAAACAAGAGGTTAAATTTATTGGCGACAATAATGTCACACCTGCGGCTCATAAACACGAGCAATTGCTGTACACGGTTCGGTTTTATTCCACAGCACAGTCGTTACATTATCATACAATATGGATATTGTAGCGGGGGGTATGTAATAGTGGGGAACACCTACGCATCTATCTCATTCAAGTTCATCGCCCTTTGACAGTAACTGTATATTTTTCAATATAGTCCTAGATCTATTTATCACGTTTACACTATAAAAACAATCAATAGTATCAAGACCTTTTCCGTTAATTCACTGGTTAGGTTTGGTTATGTTAGGTTAGGTGGCTACTAAAGGCTACTAAAGTTGATCACAAGCTGGTAAATCCAATTAAATCCAATGATTGACTTTCCGCCAAATTGCGCTCTCCGTGCGTAAGTTCTTCGAAAGCACTAAAATAGGCCTCTGATATTGAATTCCTATCGGATAAGGAATACCATAGTGGACGTAAAAATGAATGGGGAACAGTTATTATAGCAATAGAATATTTATCAAGTGGTAGTGAATTAACGGAAATAAAACAAAGTAGTGGTAGTGAATTAACGCAAAAGAGCCTTTATTCATATTTAAGAATGTCTCCCTTACATGCAATCTGACCCTTTAATGCAACTTCATATGCATGAACCAACGAGATATAGATGACGAGAGATAAAGTCGTTATTTATTTTTTTTCAATTAGTAAAATGGTTCTTAAAAAAACAGACGAATATTTTAGGGTAAACAAAGATCATTGGACATTTCCCACCTTTCGTGAAGAAACTCCACCCGAAGTATCAAATAGGCACTAAAAAGATATATATATATGATGAAGATCTAAAATTAAATAATTATAAAAAAAAAAAAAAATAAATAAAGTCATACATGCATGTAAAGAAACAGAGGTTGCAACCAATAATACTTCGAGTGTGGGGGAAATACCACACCGAGTGTGGGGGGAAACCCTCCCACCCACCCATACAAGTACAGTGGTAATGACCCTCCCACCCACCCATACACGTACAGTGGTGATGACCCTCCCACCCACCCATACACGTACAGTGGTAATGAGAGGGTGGCATTATTCATCTAGATTTTCATACGGATGGCAGGACCAGCAACTTGTAAGTCCCTCCTTTTCTAACTCAAAATCATCAAATATTAACATATGAAATATTACTATACAGTATATGTATAAAGATGTGTACTAGTTTAAAACTATTTATAATTACCAAAGAAGTGTTCGCTGCCACCGTATTAAGCGACCTCTTTTTTTACTCTGCACATATATTAATAAATCTGTATAGATGAAACTAAAATTATATATCCTCCCTCCCAGGTCTTTATGGCATACCTGCTCGCCCATGTAGGCTGACGAAGGGACACTCGAGTGAAAATCAAACTGAACGGCATAATACCCATTATTTAAAGGACTTATTTACATTCCCCACTCCGTGAGGATTGGATCCAACCATTTAAGCTCCACCCCCACCATAGTTTTATATGAACCTGACTCAGTATGAGATACTAAAAAGAACCAAATAAAGAAGATTTAAAATTATGGTGATAGTAAAAAATAAATACACTCATGAAATCAATTTAAAAATTATTTTTCAGCATTTGGGACGAATCGTCCATATAACGTATGTGAGAAAGTATTCTAAATACAGTATATAATTCATTTATGAAATCATAATTTTTGATCAATAATAACCCACATCCTTTAAAATGTTACTTTCATAAATTAACAATAATAAAACATTATATCTAAATTATTTAAACTAATTTATCGGAACTTTTTCCAAAATACGTATTTTAAATATAAGAATGAACTATTCTATAGAACTATTCACTATACAAGTCATTATTGTACATCTGAATTGAAAACTATTATAAAACAACGGTTTACAAAGATAAATTAATATAAAGCTGGCTGAACTGGAATGTGTGCTAGAGTATTCTATAAAATGTTAAAAATGAGGCAACCTCCATGGTTTGAGAGGAACAACAGGAATGCATTATATAACAGCACATAAAAGCTGGCCACCCCTTTTCACTGGTGGAATTCGTGTTTGTTTAATACGTTTGTAAAACGAGTTATTTTAAGAACGAGAATCATTCTAAATTAACTCTAGTTATAATTGTTCCTTTCGTAAACATGAGCTCGGATTACCTCTAAAGGTACCAACAAGTTCATTGTGTACTTGACACAATTACCTTCAATTGAATATTATAACTTCAATTTATAACACATTTTAGGATTGTGATCCATCCAATTTAACTTTTCCAAAACGAACTCTTAGTATGGGACTAAATCGTCATGAAAACGTGAATGGAATATTCAAATTGAAAATTTGATGAATATCTCCAACACTACATGTGATTAAAGAAACAAACACAACGTTTCGATAGGTATAACACTTACTAACTTCAGTTGTTACTTACAACCTGAAACAACATTTAACGATATATATTATTTTTTCAACAAATCCAAATCAACGTAAGACAATCTTTAAAACCTAAATGATTATAGATTATGATTGCCCCTATACAAAGTTAAGGTTAAGTCAATGATATATTTAACCTATAAGCTCCGTATCTCACAATTACACCATTGAGGCGAATATACAATACAAAGAACAAAGTATGGTCTTTCATCCATCAATTATTTGTGTATCCTCCCCCCACAACTAAGTAACATAAATATTTGTGATCTAAATGTGATGTTATTCGGTAGTTTACTAGAGATATAATTTAAATAATACTTACAAATAATCGGAACAAGTTAAATTATGCCTAACACCAACGTTTGCACTCACCTGGAATTTTCAACAGCTCACCGGAAATATCAAATGTGAACGGATATCGGTAACAGGTGCATCAAAATATGCCATCCCAACTGCAATTTACGTCAATATGGCGATTATTACTCGAAGTTTACTCGTTTTTGGTCCGTAAAACATGTCATTTTGTATTTTTTATACAGTTTTAGGTGAGATTTCCTAGGACTGATATATTTTAAAGCCTTTTCGAACACTGAAAATGTAAGGGAGATCATTATAACATACCATCGTATATTTCATTATTTTTAGTGAATTCAAATCACATAAAAAATATTTCTTTGTATATTTTAAATATTCACCCTCTATAGAACGACTAAATTATATGGAATTAAACGAGTTAATTTATTTAAAATTCCAAGAAAAACTTAGATCAAACGAAAAACACGTATTTAGATGGCCATCTATAACTTATTACATTGATATTTAAGACGGAACAGTTATTGCTACCTCGGCCAAAAAATACGTAAACGTCATCTTAGCTAATGCTTGCCACATGACTATACGGCTGTAGATTAATCAAATAACAACGAAAACCACAAAGGAACCATTCTTGATGCTATCTTCGTAAAAAAATCCCTCGAAGCTAACTTGTCGTTATACATATAACCGTAGCTAAACAACTGCATCTACCTGGTTGTCACTATCTCTGTCAAATAACCTCATCTATTATTGCTGGTACCTTAGTAAAACAAATCGTAGCTAAATTCTTGTTCTACATATTACATTAGTAAAACAACCGCAGCTACCTTTTGGTCACTACTTCTGTCAAATAACTTCAACTGCCTTACTAAGAACACCTTCGTCAAAAATCTCCTATGTTACATCCATTATTCGTCACACAACGTCTACGACATACAAATAGGGTCATAGTTGATTAAATTACTTGATAAGAGACATAATGAATTATTATTAGAGTTGTAAGAAAAGTACTGAGGTTATCTAAAAATAACCACATTACTTGAACTCTGAGCGAGGATATATAATTTTACGTTAAATCTGAAACTCATTTTGTAATAATATCCTTAAATTGTAAGTAGGTTAGCAATAATTCATTTTGCAAACTTAGATTAAATGTATTAAAGTTGTCATAAGAAGTCCTTCATTTTCATACATCAATCCAACAGAAATAAAAAATAAATTACAAATTAAATACATAACTCAAAAGAGATTTCATAATCAATTAGTGAAAAGTCAAACTTTAATTTAATATTATACTCGGTACTTTAACCCACTACATGGCAAGCCATCGTACTCTAGTTTGACTGCACTTGTAATGCGCTGATAATTAGTTAACCAGCAGACACGATGCACTGACCGCACACTAATTGTATTAAATACTGGCAAAAAGCCCTTTTTGAAAATGATTACTTTATAGGATTGCTCGCTTAAAGAAGCACACACATTAAAGTAATATATGTAAAAAGGATTTAAAATACAATTGACAAAAAAAAAAAATCAAATAAAAGTTACTGCCCACATTATTTTACTTGGCTATGGTTAATAAAAGTTACTTTTTGTTTTCAATTTAAAAAAAGTTTATTTTCTTTGTTATTTTCATTACAAACTAATTTAAAACCTTACTTCGTATGAGAGTTTAATCGTGATTAAAATCTGTTTTTAAGTTGGAAAAAAATAATTTCGTTTCATTAAAAAAAAAAAAAATGTAACAATTTAGTAAAATTTGAATGAAAGACTTAGATATATTTGAAATATAGCTTTTTGACAAATTGACAAAAAAGCTCTAAACATATCTAAGCATTCCCTAAATTCAGTACGGTTGTGTTAGTCCTTAGGGGAATAGTTACAAATTAATTTAATTAGGGTAATTGGCTGGAAGGTCGTTTAATAGGAAATGCATTACATTCGAAGATAGATTTATGACAAATGTAAAGTGACAATTTGTATACTTTAGTTTGTAGATCGTTTTTAGAGAAACACTTTGCTTTTCTAAACTGCAACTATATGGTAGCACTGCAAAGTAGCGTGGCTGGAATAGGGTTTATATTTCAACAAGATATGGTTCAAAATATTGATCAATATTTAGAAAAAACATTATAAGAGGATTTACCTTATAATTTTTATCGCTCATAAATCTCCTCTCACCTGAAAAAAATTGTGAGGAGGTGAACATAATGAGTTTAGATAAACCAGCGTAGTCATTGCTACTCACTAAGGCCAACTGTTCCTTAAAGAGAACGATTTATTGATTTACGACAGCTAATTGACAAGCCTGATACTCAATTTTCTCCTATACAAAACATCCGGATACCGACTACCACCCAACCAACATAGACACTCGACATTTCTCTAGTAGTGTCCAGGCTGATGGAAAAGTATTGAATGGACGCCATTCTGGTAGTTAGATGATCGAGCATTTCGGATTATTTATATACATATGAGTCACCGACACAGCCTTGTGTGTATTTTAAAGTGAATATGAATATTACATAAGTATAATATTAGTGGATGAATATTGTAGTCTTGTTACTAGCTATGGTCAACTATTCATTTGTAAGTGCCATTTATTAATAACACAATAGCCTGGGACACTAATAGAACGTTGTCTAATAATCCATTTATTATTTATTAGTACCGATAATATTATGGAGAAAATGATTCAGTTCCAGTCTGGATTAGTTTCTGCATAGTATACAAAAATAAGGCACGTGTTTTTACTCTAATTATTAGACCGAAACACGAAATGCATAAGCTGATTAATATACAGGGTGTTTCTTTTAAAACGCAACCCTATTTACAAATACAGAAAATGAAGATTTAAGGTAATTACAAGTTCATAGGTTGGTAGCCCTGGTTATTCTTCTTCCTTGGCTATTAGCCAATTTACATTGTTGAATTGATGAATGAATACATTGTTTACTTTATTTGGGCTTTCGTGTAATGTTATTAAGTTGAGGTTAGAAACATGTTTTTGAGCGTGTTTATTGTGGAGGAATATTTAAAAACAAAATCATTTGTTTTAAGTCAAGATGCTTTCGAACAGTTTTCTGAACCCATCGTTTTAACTATATGTATTTTAACTGTATGTACATTGTATTAAAATTCGACCGATTTCAAATCATGGGTTGTGTTTTAAAAGAAACACCCTGTATTTTCACTGTTAGTGGAATAACAATGGTGCATTCATTAGTGTACATAGATATTTTATCAAGTATTAAATGTGTAAAAGTTAAAAATATACTGTAATATGATGCAAACGTATTTAAACTTACACTTTTATGACTGAAAATTTATTACAACTACTTGTGTGCGCAGCAAGTAACTGAGTCAGCATTCAGAAATACCACATAAACTAGTAACCTTCCGCACTCAGCAGTAGAGCACTCAAAGTTATATTTGGGAAATTATTCCATTTCTGCTGGCAATGCAGCAATTCAGCGTTAGATTTGGAAATATACGATAGATAAAAATGACGTGAGTTATAATAAATACAACAATTTGCACCAAAATATTCTATTCTTACACCGCATGTTCCTAAATTAAATATATATATATATATTATTATTATTTGTGTTATGCCCTTGAAGAGCGCATTTAGACTAAACTTCATGTCCCTTTTCTTGCTGTCTCTTCTTTCCGTGCTGCCCAAACGTCCCTCATTCGTGCACTGTGTTTTTGTTTTCTTTCTTCGGTCCACTTTACACACTCTCTCTCCTTCCTTTTCTCTGTCTTCTTGTTCGCCCAGTATTCCTTCATCCTCTGGCTATGTTCTTGTCGTCTCTGTTCAGTCCATTGTGTTTTTTTGCTGTGCGGTGCCTCTTGTAGTATGTTTTTCTTGATCAGATTCCTCAGAAGTGTTCTATTTTGTGTTGTTTCCTGTGTGATGTTAAGTTGTCCCATATCGCTTTTTACCTCGTTCATCCATTTGTTGTCTTTCCTTGTGCTAACCCAGTCGAAAATCTGTCTTGTTAACCTATGTGGTTCCATTCTGCTAAGGTGTCCGTAGAACTGTAGTCTTCGTTTCCTGATTTTGTCTGTTATTTTCTCTGTGTGTTCGTATAATTCTTTAGCTGGTCTTTTTATCCATACTCCGTCTTTTTGTGTGGCCCCAAATATTTTCCTAAGTATCTTCCGTTCAGTCTTCTCTATTTGTTTGATTCCTGTCTGGCCTTGTATTATTGTGGTTTCTGCTGCGTACAGTGCTTCCGGGAGTACCACTGTGTCGTAGTGTCGAAGTTTGGCTTTTTGTGAAATAGCTTTTTTATTGTAGTGGCTCCATGTTAATTTGTAGGCCCTCTCCAGTTTCATTCTTCTCTCTTCATTCGAGACCTTATTCCTTCCTGTTATCTGTAGTGTTTCTCCTAGGTATTTAAAGTTGTTTGTTCTGTGTATTGTTCCGTATTTTGTGTGTAATGTTGGGATCTTAAGGTTGCTCATGAACTGGGTTTTCTCGTAAGAGATCTGTAGTCCAGTCTTGGCTGCAATTTTGTGTAGCTCCTCTATAGCTCTTATTGTGTCACTTTCTTGCACTGTTACGATAGCTAGGTCGTCTGCGAACGCTAAGCACTTTACTCTTACTTTTCCCAACAATACTCCTTTCTGTGTTTTCTCCCATTCCTTCACTATCTTGTCCAATACTATGTTAAACAGCATTGGTGAGATGCCGTCACCCTGTCTGACTCCTGTTCTTATTTCAAAGTGTTCTGAGAGCTCTCCACAAAACTTCACTTTCGATGTCGTGTTTGTTAGTGTCTGTTGAATTAAGGCTAGTGTCTTTCTGTCTACTCTGTATTCTTTTAGGATTTTAAAGAGGGTTTCTCTGTCAATTGAGTCATATGCCTTCTTGAAGTCGACGAAGGTTATGGTTATGTTCTGTTTGTGTTGCAGTATAATCTTAAGGTTCCATATCTGTTCAGCGCACGACCTGTGTTTGCGGAACCCTGCCTGGTATTCACCAATTAGGTGGTCTGTTTGGTTCTCTAATCTGTTTAGTAGTGCTTTGGAGAGTATCTTGTACGTGACTGGTAACAGTGAGATGCCTCTATAGTTGTTTGGGTCTGACTTGTCTCCTTTCTTGTGTAGGGGGTGTATCAGTGCTGTGCACCATTCCCTCGGTATCTTTTCTGTTTCCCATATCTGCTTCATGATGTTGTGAATGTTTTTTGAAAGATTTTGATCTTTTAGCTTCCAGAATTCCGCAATGACGCCGTCTTCTCCTGGTGCTCTGTTGTTTTTAAGATTCTTGATGATTTCCCTTACTTCTTCTATCGATGGTGGTTCACTGTCCGGATTCGATTCTGGTTCTTCTATGTCCAATTTTTCTGATGGTGATTCAGTATTTAAAAGTTTCTCAAAGTACTTCGCCAAGATGTTACAGTTGTTCTTGGTGTTGGTCTCCAGTGTCCCGTCTGTCCTCCTAAAGCAGAGGTTAGGTGCCTGGTATTTCATCATGTTTTCCCTGAACGTCCTATAGAAGTTCCTTGTGTTGTTCTTTGTGAAGTCCGCTTCTATCTCGTCTAGTTTCTGTTTGTCGTGATTTCTTTTCTCTTTACGGATAATTTTGCTCGTCTGTTTCTGTGTTTTGAGGAATTCCTGCCAATTTTCTGATGTCCTGTTACTATTGAACTTCTTCCATGAGTTGATCCGTACTTCAATTGCTTCGTCACAAGTGTGGTTCCACCAGCGGTGTTTTCTGGTTCTCGGTGCAACTGCTAGTTTCATGGCTTCTTTGACTTTTCCTGATAACTGTTCCCAGTTCTGGAGGTTTCCTGCCTTAATCTTCTCTAATATTTGATTTTGGTTGCGGATTAGGTACTCTGGGTCTGGTCTGATGATCTTGGTTTTCCGTTGTTTTCTCTTTGGGATTAGGCATATCTTTATCTGTAACAGGTGGTGGTCTGAATCGAAGAAGCCCTTTCGTGTGATTATGTTCTGAACCTCTCTCTGTACCTCTCTTTGTATTATAACGTGGTCAATCTGTATCTCTCTCTTCCCACTTGGGAATTTCCATGTGGTTAATTTACGTGGGGGCTTTTTGAAGTTCGTTGACATGATTTTGAGGTTATGGTTCCTACAGAACTCTATCAGGTGTCTTCCGTTTACATTTGTGTGACGATGTGGTGTGTATTTTCCCGTGATAGGTCTATACTCCTGTTCTTTTCCCAGTTTTGCGTTGAAGTCACCTAGTATAATTTTCGTTCGTTGAAGTCACCTAGTATAATGTGTCGGTATTCTCCTGATTGTCTCCTCCATTACCGTCCAGAAGTCCTCGATGGTTTCTGGGTCCTTCCTGTTGTGGTCATTTGTTGGTGCATGTGCGTTTATAATCGTGTATGCCCTGTTTGTTGACTTAATTGTCAGTGTACTAATTCTTTCGTTGGGTGATGTGAAGTCTATTACTGCATCTGTGACTGTCCTGTGAACTGCAAATCCTGTACCGAAGAGCCTGAGATTCTTCCTCTGTATCGATGGTTTTCCCTTGTATATCCTGTAGTTTTCCGTGTTGAAATGGTCTTCGTCTGTGAATCTTGTCTCTTGTAATGCACAAATCTTAATCTTGAACCTGTCTAGAGTGTCAGTGAGTTGTTTCATCTTGCCTGTCTTGAGTAGTGTATTCACATTGAGAGTCCCAATGTAGTGTTTCTGTTTTGTCTTGAGGGAGTTTGAGAAGCTCCGATTCTTCTCATGATGTCTGCGAGCCTCCGGAATCCGATATATATATATATATATATATATATATATATATATATATATATATATATATATATATATGATTACGAAGTGGCCGAAAGGTTCACTACGATAGACATCAGTTCTGGAACATAATCAGACTAACTAAAGTTAAATGTAAAAGGTACCCGTATCAATTATATTGTATTTTTATTATTATTTTTCATTAAAGACACCGGTCACAATGATATGGGTGACTATGAGCAGCAAATGAGTGTAGATGAACAAGTGTAGTAACTATTATTAAGATCGGCTGTTCCATAGAAAGATCGGTTTGTTAATAGTTCAATAGCCAGTGAAACTAAGAGACCACCAGCTTTACGTGGAATCTGAACCACGAAGTATTGGTCTGACGCCAATTACTCAGTCATCTTCCCTACACGCTGTTTATCTCTTAACACAGTATTCAAAATGTTTATTATGGTAGTACAAATATTTTATACGTTATTATGAATTTACTTAGCCAAAAAAACACTGAAATTAGTCAAACTTACATCATTCCAATACAAATTCTAGAAACTTTATATTATAGTTATTATTACTAATTTTCTCTTCAACAAGAGATAAACCATGTATATTCTAAAGATTGTGATTCAGAGTTTATAGGTATTATATGGGGATGATGTGTACCTACAAGTGAAACATTACGAACCACCCCTTTGTTAGATCATAAACGTCTGCGAACAATTTTGGTCGGTGGTGATCGAAAGAAATAATTTTAAATTTTTTTCAGAGCAGATTCAAAATTTGTTTTGCGCTACAAAAGTCCAGAAAGTTATAAAGTAAATTATTACATTGTAATACCACCGGATACTTAACTAGCATGTGTTATTACAAAGTTGACTCCAAAATGATTACAGTGTAACAACACATACATCAATGTTATCAGGAAAAATATGTTTTTTAATCAGCTATACTTAACACTGGTTAGTAAACATTACTTTTCAACACATTAAAATGTTATATTTATATCACTTTTCTGATTGATTTTTTCTATCTTAGTTTATTTTATGCTACCACTAAATTGGGATATTTGTTATTAACTTACTAAAATAGGTTACTATTCTTTCAAAGTAACCGATTGACTGACTTTGAGTTCAAAAGTTTGAAATTTTGATAAACTTTTATAAAATTACGGCTCCTAATAAACCAAGGTAGCTTGTTTTTGGATGAAACAATTCTACTTAGTTAAACTTTTTAACACTTTTTGTAAATTTAAGAAACGTGCCTGTCACCACGAAGCGTCCGAAGGGTAAGTGGATGGGCGCAAAGGAGTCATGCCTACCTCACCAGTGTTTATAGGGCTGGTTGGGGGGCCCAAAGGAGTAAGTTTATAGGGTGGGTGAGATCTTTCTACATTCCACACAGTAGAAGAATTTCCTTCTTTTTTATACTTACTGACCTTTATTTAAACAGTGATAGATTACCAGTTCAATCTAATACATCTTTCACAGAGGTAATCGTAGCGAAAAGAAAGAAAATAAGTGAATTATAATTGTTATTTTTGAAATAAAAAGTAGCCTTACTACAGAGTAAAAATTATACAGCACACAAAACCTAAAACTATTATGAAATGGAATTTCACAATTAGTTTGAAACTACACTAAACCATTAACATAATTTAGTTAATTAAGTGTAAACAAGCAACTAACTAGATAATGGAATGTAATAATGTATTGAAAAATAAATGAAGATGGATATGGGTCGGTCATTGGATTACGTTGTGTAAACATTTAACTTAGTGGGTGAACGCTAATCAAATACAATAGATGCAGCTCCATATTGGATAACCTTACATGGGTTAAACTTCTACAATTTCAATAAATATAGAAACATTTATGAATATATTTAGTTACTGTACTATTTTTTTTAAACTCGTGAATATGCTTCAATTTAGTAAAATGCTATCTTGCTCTGTATAAAAAGCTAGTTGATATTAAATAAAAATTTCTGGTTAACTGAAACAGTTAACTTAATAATTTCTCTAATTTTAAACAGCTGAGACATTTATTTTGAGAATTAATGTGCCAATAATTAGATTACAAGATATTTAATGCTCCCTTACATTAAGTTTCCTTCATAACATTAAATGACCCATTAAAATAACAGTATAAATTTGTAAGGTATAATAGAAATAAATGAACGAACTGTTGGATTTGATAAGACAGCATTTTTTATCACATGACGTAACGGGCGGGGCTTAGTATTACGTTACCAGCATGTGATCTTCTGTCAACCTGGTTGATATGGCAATTTTTAAGTGGAATTACACATAGGTAGAAGAGTAGTTCTCTTTCTCACCTCCACTACTTAGTGCATCTCACTCGCAACAGTGCTTTCGGTAGGTCTTTTTCCACGCGGCCTATGTATAATTATTAAGCACAGGCTAGCGCATTCTATTCTAATATACCAACAACAGGATTAGGATTGAAATACTATTATTATGGGGGGGGAGGGGTTAAGAGACCGTTGTACAAAACTTAATTAACATGAGTATAATACTATATATACAATTTTAGATTATTTACTTCATATTTACCATCGATAGTACTCGAAGTAAATCAGAATTCGAAAAGAACGAACAAATTAGAGTAAAAAAAAAAAACTATAAAATAAAAAATATGTTTACAGCTGTAAATTATTGACAGTCAGTTGGTAATACTGAGGGAGTGACTTTGGGTTTGTGAGCTGATTTCAGGAACAGTCTTTGTCGTGTAAGCAGGTAATTTCGTAATGATCTTAAGCTGGAATTATTACTTTATTGGTTTAGTGAGATTTAATTGGCTGCCAGCTTACAGACTCTACTGAAGTGACTTGGATAACGATGATTCGTGGATAATTTAAGCAGCAATTACTGTACAAGTCTTGCTTCATTAAATGCAATTTACAAACTGTTTGTGATTAGAAAGTAAATTTTGATACAGGGAGCTAAAAAGTGTCTGAGTTAGATTATTTCCATATAATGATTATAATTCAGATATAGTAAATAATTTGTAAAACATAATTGAGTAAAAAAAAAGAAAATGACAAGTGTAAATGTTTACATATTTTACGGAAAAGTAATACAGTAGGCTCCCCTCTGCAGGTTTACGGGTGTAAAGCAAAGCAGCCAATAATTATTCTATTTTGGCTTTGGTCCATTCAAGTCGACAATGATAAGGTACTTAATCTTCTGCACTGTTTTTTAAGGTTTTTAAAGACATAATCGTTGAATATTTTACTACTAGATCTTATAGTAGTGTCTATTACAATGTCTTAAATTACTATAGGTTTTTTACTATGTCTACTGCGGGATTTTTACGGCATGTACTGCATCTTTATTTATCTATATAACACGGTTTTATACTGAAGGCCTCTATCCTACTCTGGCTTTTACTACTGGTCGTTTGCAGCCTCTACTAAAATATTGTCTACGTATCATAGTACGGAAACGTTTATAGTCCCTGTTGCAGATTTACACCCAACTTATGCTGCTTATTTACAACTACTACCACTGCAGGGTTGTTTATGACTCTACTACAGGGCATTTACGACAAGAATTTTTACTGCCAAACTACAGGTAGTAATAAATTACAAGATTTCTTACGGTAATTACTGCAAGATTATATACGGTCTCTACTACAAATTGTTTACGGTCTCTACCACAAGATTGTTGAAGATATCTACCACAAGATTGTTTACGGCATCTACCACAAGATTGTTTACGGTCTCTACCACAATATTGTTAAAGGTATCTACCACAAGATTGTTACCACAACGTTGTTTACGGTCTCTACCACAAGATTGTTTACGGTCTCAATCAAAATAGACCTATTGTTTACGGTCTCTACCACAAGATTGTTGAAAGTATATACTACAAGATTGATGAAGGTATCTACCACAAGATTGTTTACGGTCTCTACCACAATATTGTTAACGGTCTCTACCACGAAATAGTTTACGGTCTCTACCACAAGATTGTTTACGGTATCTACAACAAGATTGTTGAAGGTATCTAACACAAAATTTTTTTTTCAAATTCAATTCAAAATTATCTTTATTTCACAAAAACTACATGTAGAATAGTACAAAAATAACCTAACCTAATAAACAATAAATTAAACTGTCTACTTTATTTAAACTAAAATACTTTTTGTGAAAAAAGTTCGGCACCCCGAAGGAAAAACCTGTGTTGGGGTTACCTGCATTGTAAAAAGAAACAAATTAATTTACTCTGAAAAGGAAGAGTTTGCGCCGGCCAAGGAAATAAAAAGTTTTCTTACAATAATCTTAATAATATAACAAAATAATCAAAATAATAATATACTTGTGTGTACTACAGCATGAAATATTATTGACAGATATTCTTACAATTATTGACAGATATACTAACAATTAAATCAATCTTTACAGCATATGTTTTCAAGCACACGCACGCACGCACGCACGCACGCACGCACGCACGCACGCGCGCGCGCGCACACACACACACACACACACACACACACACACACACACACACACACACACACACACACACACGCACGCACGCACACACACACACGCACGCACACACCACCTTTTGACACTTTCAAAGATAGCTAAGTGACAATTCTTAAAAACTCCTCACAATACTGTACAGTAAACAAAAATTGTTTCAATGTTTTACAAAATTGATTTAAGTTGTTGAAAGCACTTAATCGTACAGAAACTAAATTATAAATTCTAGGAGCATTCCAAGTAAATGAATGCTGACATACAGTAAGTCTCGTTTTAGGTACTTGGAATAGTAAATGCCGAAAGTTATATCTATTGTTATCTTGAAAAATAGTTGTAGAGCTTCGAATAAAGAAAATTTTTAAAACTTTGTAAATGTAAAGATTTCGAATTGGAAGAATTTTCAACTGTAGAAATAGAGGCCAGGAAGGAGTTAATCTGTGGGACTTGGTAATGATACGTATGAAGGATTTTTGAAGGATAGTGAGAGGATATAACGTTGAAGCATAAGTGCCACCCCAACATGCAAGGCCATAACTCAGTCTGGAGCTTACTAGAGCATGATAAACCTCTAACAACACTTTACGTGGACAAACATCACGCAGAAAATAGAAGCTCCTTACGCTTCTTAACATTTCCTTTTTCACTTTATTTACATGACCTCTCCATGATAAATTTGAATCTATTACAAGTCCCAAGTACTTAATTTCTTCTTCTTTAGTAATTCTAAGGCATGAACAATTTGTACGACTTTTGCAACATAAATCATGATAAATCAGTTCGTTATTCACAGACTGTTTACTACTTAGGCTGAAAATCATATATTTAGTTTTCTCACTGAGAACCATGAAATTTATGTCAAACCAGAATCTCAGTAGCCTTAAATCTTCCTGTATTTTGTCATAAATTGTATCTAGACTGTCATAGCAGTAAGTTAGGGCTGTATCATCTGCAAAAGCTGTTATATTTCCATTTAGTTTTCCATTACAGAGATCATTAACATATATTAAAAATAGAATTGGGCCGAGGACTGAACCCTGTGGAACACCATATTTAATTGTAACATAATCGCTCTTATCAGTTCCCAATCGAACACATTGTTTCCTGCCAGTCAGGTAGCTACGAAACCAATTATGAGCTTCTCCTCTTATGCCTGCTTTCCACATTTTGTTTAAAAGTATGGTGTGATCCACAGTGTCGAAAGCTTTGGTTATGTCAATATATAAGGCTGCACAATGCTTACCTTTATTTAATCCATCATATATATTGTTCAAAAAACTAAGCAAGGCATATTCTGTACTCATTTTTTCTCTAAATCCAAATTGGTTATCACTCAAAAACTTAATATTTTCTAAGTATATCATCAATCTCTTTTTGACCAGTTTCTCAAACACCTTAGCAAAACTTGATAATAGTGAAATAGGTCTGTAACAATCAATATTTTTCCTATCCCCCTTTTTATAAATGGGTATAAAAACAGCTTTTTTAAACAAGCTGGAAATTCACCATCAACAAAGCTTCTATTAAAAAGTTCTGTTAAAACTGGTGCTATTAGAAAAGAGATTTTCTTCAACAAAAATGTATTTACACCGTCGTCTCCAGGTGCCTTATTATTTTTAAGTTTACTAATGATAGATTGAATCTCTTGTTCGTCAGTGGGAACCATGAACATGGAATTTTGTTCTTCAAACGTCTGGAAATATTCATTGTACATATTTAAAACATTTTGAGTGTTGGATTTAATTGAATTTCTTAATTTTTCAGCAATAAAAATGAAATATTTGTTGAATTCACTTGTAATATCTTTGGAGTTTGTTATAACATTCGAACCAGCAACAATCTCACTTATCTCTTTTTTCCTATCACTATTTTCACCAATTAAATCGTTTACAATTCTCCATTTAGCACGAGGGTTCCCTGCACAGTTTTCAAATTTGTTTAAATAATATTGTTCTTTTTTCATTCTTATTATACTGCGCAGCTTGTTTCTGTAACTTTTATAATACTCTTTCAGTCTGAAATCATACGGTCTAGCTTTCATTAGCACATATAGTTTTTTCCTCACTGCAATCTTTCTACATAAATCGTCAGATATCCAAGGGGTTAACTTGACTGGCAGATTATAATTACTCGTTATTTTATTTTCAATACACTTATCAATGGTTAAAGCAAGAGTATCTAAAAAAGATTCAAACGCATCAGAAAGTGATACATTCGTTTTTACAACTAGGTTCCAATCAATATTTAATAATTCATTTTGTAATTTATTGAAATCGATTTTGTAATATGTTTTATTGTTATTGTATTGGGCAGGAATATTTCTAAAATTCAATTTCAGTACTATCATTGAGTGATCTGTAATATCTAAATGCATAACCAAAGCTTCGTAGTTTATAAGTGGCAAATCATTCCTACATATCCTCATAAAACAGTGATCTAAACAGGTGTGACTTTGGGCTACAATTCTTGTCGGCTCATCAATCAAACACTTCAAACCATTACTAGCCAACAATGTTAAATATCTTTCAACAATATAGTCGTTTTTAGCCAAAATATCGCAGTTAATATCACCAGTATAGACAATGTTACGACCATGGTTTTTAAACAATAGGTGCTGAAGGTCAGTCAGATACTGTGCGAGGGGAACCCCGTGCAGCCTGTAGACGGCGAGCAGCTCAAGCTCAACGTTATCTATGTGACAGGTTATTTGGAGGCAGTCAGCAGATTGTACGTCTGTTAGTCTATCTACTTTACTGCACTGATAACAATCACGCACATACACCGCTACACCCCCAGAGCGACATCTTTCATTACAGTTACTAAACATATTAAAACCAACAATTTTGAATAAATTTAATTCGTGTTCTGAAATCCAAATTTCTGTCAGTACAAAAATATCCGGTTTAAACGGTAATGTTTGCAAATTGGCGATGAAATAATCATAGTTTTGCCTAAGACTTCTGATGTTTTGATTCGTTATCACTAAAGATTGTTCCAATTTACCACTCAAGATTAATTAGAAAACAAGAAACAAAATTCACTAGCATACCATACATCATACATTCACTCAGTCTCACACACACAATATTTATCCAAGCAAAATATAATCTATATTCCATTTACAAACTATGCTACATTTCACACCACAACTTACAATAATACAAATTATAAAAACGAAATAGTGATATTTGGCCAAATTAAGCTTAATTCAAAGACTCACAAAATAACATGGTTTAGGTACTTATATAAAGAAAAGAAAAACTAGATTAAAGAAATTATCATCCTCTTATAATACATAACACTAACTATCCATAGTTCACAAACATATTCATTCACGCATACATTCGTACCGACATACTTGCACATACATACACTTAAAAAATATTACAAGTGATAATTGAAATAAATAACATGATTTAGGTACTTCTATGAAGAAAAAAATCAAGATTAAAGAAATGATCAATACATAACACAAACTATCCATTCATTCACGCATACATTCGTACGGACATACTTGCACATACATACACTTAAAAAATATTACAAGTGATAATTGAAATAAATAACATGATTTAGGTACTTCTATGAAGAAAAAAATCAAGATTAAAGAAATGATCAATACATAACACAAACTATCCATCCATTCACGCATACATTCGTACGGACATACTTGCACATACATACACTTAAAAAATATTACAAGTGATAATTGAAATAAATAACATGATTTAGGTACTTCTATGAAGAAAAAAATCAAGATTAAAGAAATGATCAATACATAACACAAACTATCCATTCATTCACGCATACATTCGTACGGACATACTTGCACATACATACGTAAAGGTAAAAAAAATATAACGAGTAAAAATTGAAATAAATTAACAAAAGCAAGTTGACTTATTTAAGCAAATAACAAAGTACTGATTAGTAATAATCATCATTTATAAATTATTTAGATCATCCATTGTGGTTAGTACCTTGACTGGATCACCCTGGTTCTTCCTCATGAGAATTCTGCCAGCACGGATCCAAAGATAGGTGTAAGCTTTGTCCCTCTTGACCTGGCGGGCCGCGGCTAGTAGTCTACGTCTCGCGGGGCTGAGGCTCTCGTTCACATACACCACCTGCGACAGCAACTCCGTCATCCCGAGATCTTGCGTTGACAGATTCCTCTTGACACGCCGCTTCTGTAGGAGGCCCTCAGCATCTATTCTCCGCACCATCTTCACAATGATACCAGGGGGCTTTCCGGAGGCATCTCTGCTACGAAGCCGGTGACAAGCATCGATCTTCACATCGTCAATCAGGTAATCCAAGGCTCGACCCACCGCTTTAACAATGCCGACCACGTCTTCGTTCTTTTGGTACGGGATCCCCTGTATTTCCAACGTATTTCTTCTTGAATACTGGTCGGCGTCGTCTTGTCTAGCCTCCAACTCCACCACTCTCTTACGGAGACTTATATTTTCTGTGGTAAGTTCCTCCACCTTCTTCATCCACACAGAGAGCTCTTCCTTCTGTTTAAAGACCAGTTCTTTAGTCTCAGCGATTTCTGTGTGACAAAGATTCAGTGAAGTGCCTAAGTTTTTCTCCACTCTGTTAAAGTCTTCTTTTATTTCATTGAACATTTTAAATATATCCTCGTACGTGACGCTGGTGGCCGATTCGAGTTTCATGCTTTTTCGTCGAGTCTGAGAACACGGCTCGCACCTCCAGCCTTGATCCTGCTCATTAAGGAATGTGACATCTTCATTAGTTAAGTTGACACACCTCCCATGAAACTGTACTTTACATTCCATGCACGTGACAGCTGGAACACTTGCATTCACACGGATCGGCTTAAGGCATTTACCGCAATTTGACATGTTTGAGAAAACACTTATAAAATAAACAGTAAAAGAAATGTATACCACTTTGTAAGTATAAATGATAACTATAAATTTATAGTGAATAGAATTATCAAAGCTCTCTGTTCTGACAGGAAACAACAAACTTGACACACAAGTCAACGAAACGTAGAGCTCAACGGTAAACCACACTGATAAACTGATAAGCGAGCGGCCGACACACGTCTCTCCTGCCCAGAGTCCAACTCATCACTGAATTGTTTACAGTCTCTGCCACAAGATTGTTTACAGTCTCTACCACAAGATTGTTTACGGTCTCTACCACCACAAGATTGTTTACGGTCTCTACCACACGATTGTTTACTGTCTCTACCACAAGATTGTTTACGGTTTCTAACACAATATTGTTTACGGTATCTACCTCAAAATTGTTTACGGCCTCTAACACAAGATTGTTACGGTATCTACCTCAAGATTGTTTACGGTCTCTAACACAATATTGTTGAAGGTATCTACCACAAGATTGTTTACAGTATCTACCTCAAGATTGTTTACGGTCTCTAACACAATATTGTTGAAGGAATTTACCACAAGATTGTTTACGGTCTCTAGCACAAGATTGTTGAAGGTATCTACTACAGGAATGGTCATGTCCCATACTGCAGAGTCATTAACGCTGACTAATACAGATTTGTTATCTATTTATACATATTGTTCATGATGTATAATGCAGAGCTATTTGAATTCTATCCTGAAACCATTATCACATGGATGTTTGTATTGTTTCCTTTTTTTGTTTCTTTTTCAAACCTATCATTAAAAATAACGTTTCTTTATTTACTTTACAACAATTATTCAATAATATTTAGCGTTTTATGCATTATGTGCATCTACTGAACTTAGCTATTGAAATCTAAGCAACATCACATTTACTACTATTGAGACTTACTTTGTGAAATAAAATTTCATGGATAAGGTGAAATTGCACAAACATGTGAAAAAAAATTAGGCCTGTTGTTTTAGAACTAGTGGTTTGTGTTATGTAGTGCTGGCCCACCCATAGTCTCATACAAATACGGTGTTATTGACCCACCCACCCTCTTATACACGTAGAGTGGTATTGACCCACCCACCCTCCTATACACGTACTATGGTATTGACTCACCCATCCTCTTATAATACACGTACGGTGGTATAGACTGACTCGCCCATCCATACACGCTCTTTGGTTTGTTTTCCCTATGTTTTTAGTGATGCGATGATTTTTGCAGCTGTGGTTATTTAAGTCTATGTAATTTTAGTTCAGCTAAGAAATGCAATAAATACCAGTTAAATAAAGAAGTAGCTGGTTGGTAAAATGGCGATGGGATTAGCTGAGGATATTACAGCCCACACACAACCTTGCCCAGGAAACATCAACACAAATCAACGTAGCTCTTGGAATTTGAGAATTCGTCTTTATGTTTTATGAACCTGAAATATCATTTAATTTACTTATTACACATGGGATACGTGAAACTGGTCAGATACTGTTTTTTTAATATTATTTTTTCATACAGTAGTTTATTACGGACTAATGAGGGCTATAGAAGAAACAAATACTAATTTTTTTAGTTTCTTTCTGAGAGCCTGGACAGTTGAGGTAACTACTGATGCAAGCATTATAATATATGGCGGAAAAATTTATAAGGGTAGACGATGAAGACTTATGGCAGCCATATTAAATAGCAGTATCGGAGAATGAGTTAAGTGAAATTAATGGTTTATAGACAGTTACTCTTGTTCAACACAATGTGGGAGGTAACAACAACCTAGCACTAAATGGTAATATTACGACAATCAGTCTTGTTCAACACAATGTGGGAGGTAACAACAGCCTAGCACTACATGGTAATATTACGACAATCAGTCTTGTTCAACACAATGTGGGAGGTAACAACAGCCTAGCACTACATGGTAATATTACCACAATCAGTCTTGTTCAACACAATGTGGGAGGTAACAACAGCCTAGCACTACATGGTAATATTACGACAATCAGTCTTGTTCAACACAATGTGGGAGGTAACAACAACCTAGCACTACATGGTAATATTACGACAATCAGTCTTGTTCAACACAATGTGTGAGGTAACAACAACCTAGCACTACATGGTAATATTACCACAATCAGTCTTGTTCAACACAATGTGGGAGGTAACAACAACCTAGCACTACATGGTAATATTACGACAATCAGTCTTGTTCAACACAATGTGGGAGGTAACAACAACCTAGCACTACATGGTAATATTACGACAATCAGTCTTGTTCAACACAATGTGTGAGGTAACAACAACCTAGCACTACATGGTAATATTATGACAATCAGTCTTGTTCAACACAATGTGGGAGGTAACAACAACCTAGCACTACATGGTAATATTACGACAATCAGTCTTGTTCAACACAATGTGGGAGGTAACAACAACCTAGCACTACATGGTAATATTACGACAATCAGTCTTGTTCAACACAATGTGGGTCTATAACAATAACCTAGCACTACATGGTAATATTACGACAATCAGTCTTGATCAACACAATGTGGGAGGTAACAACCACCTAGCACTATATGGTAATATTACGACATTCAGTCTTGTTTAACACAATGTGGGAGGTAACAACAACCTAGCACTACATGGTAATATTACGACAATCAGTCTTGTTCAACACAATGTGGGAGGTAACAAGAACCTAGCACTACATGGTAATATTACGACAATCAATCTTGTTCAACACAATGTGGGTGGTGGGTGGGTAACAACAACCTAGCACGATATTTAATCTTGTTCAACACAATGGCGGGGGGGGGGGGGTAAAAAAACATAACACCACACGGCAATATTGTGCGACAGTCAGGTGGTTTCTTCAAATTGCTCTACTTGGCAGAAGGGCAACAATCAACCTAGATCCACATTACAATAAGAGGCCAATCTAACTTGCTCATTACAGCAGAAAAGCATGTATAATCCTCTTCAAAATGGCATTAGGGCACCAACTATCTTAAATCGACCATAAAATATACCTTCCAGCATTAAAAATAGAATGGTTAATAAATTAGTTAGGTACGATTAAAAAAGAGAAGAGTGTATTAGAACAAAGATTTACTATAATCTTCATTTTTAGGTTTATTCTTTTCTGTAAATAGAAGCTAATTGCAAAGGAAGTGTTTAAGTGAAGTAATATTTACGTAATAAAAGCACTCAACTGCTAAATCTCCAAGTTTTGTATTACATTTATTTTACAATAACTAGTAAAGAATAAGTTGCTTCTCAACAATGTCTTTCAGCTTTAAAATTAAAATTTCCTTAGCAGTTTATCCTAAACTGTCGTTATTTTTACATTTAACAACACGAATTAATTTTTAAAATAACAATAAATAGTATAAAAATAATATTCAATCTAAGAGATTGATGAGGTAACGCAATATTGTAACAATATTCTGCACAATATTGTACTGGGACAACTGATTAAATTGAAGTGCACGTTGTTTCTCTTTATTTTTACTTAAATGACCCAATTTCTATATTACATCTTCGAATTGAATTTTAAAATAACAATTCTACATAAATCAATTAATACATTTTACAATTTCTAGTTTCTTTATCCAGACATGGAATTATATCAGCATATAATACTTTATTTGTAGTGATAAATGAAATGTAATTTATTATTTTTAATTGTTTAATGTATCGTTTTACACTCACCTTTATAACTCTCGAAGTGTCAATGAAAACTGATAATAGTTGACCGTCATTTTCAATCGACAAAACAAACTTTAATAAGTCTTTTGGCAAAAAATATTTTTACGAGTAAACGTTTCAGACCTATAATTGGAACCTTCTTAACTATTACTGTACTGTATATGTAAACAAAGTATGAATAGGAAGAACTTCTTTGCTGCGCTATTAACAACGTGACCTGCACCCATTTAGTCACTCTCTATTACATTCATTTTTAAATTGTTATCTACGAAGGGGGTTGTTTTAGGTTAAGAATATATTTCAGTACTTTTGTTGAGTAGTGTGTTTTTATACAACCTGTACAAAGTCTTGAATTGCGTTGTAGTTTTATATGGTGAACTGTACTAATGAAATATATCAAAAGTGCAATTCATTACATGAAATAGAAACTTTGCGCTTGATTTACATGTTTTAATCAATGTTGTTCCTTTATACGATGTACGAATGTTACATTTAATAGTTTTTATTTATGTTTAACTATAACATGTTTTTAAACAAACTACTCGTATGATTTTAAACAAGTGTAACATTTGCACGTTTAAAATGACATGTATATAATAAAATACCATAGTAAAATGTTTGTATGTAAGATGTGACAATTTTTAAATAGAACAACTACATATAAAACTACCAGTTGGTGTAATTTATCAATCAATATTGTACTGGGTCGTTTGACCGGTACATTTCGTTTTTTTCGTCGTGGTCTGCCGGGCTGCCTGAGACCGCTCGTGCCCGGCGATTCACTTACTTTGGTGGCCGTTGGCTCGGACTCGGTCGTTCCGTGTTCCAGCCTTTGTTTGTCAGGTTGGCCGTCATTTGACTTTCTACGCCTAGAGGCTTCAAGACATGTCCGGCTAGAGACTCAAAACTCCAGGGTCCTTGAGTGAGACGATTTCCCTCAGCCTGCCGTCCGGGGATGGTCGACCATTCTACCACTGCCAGCCTGGCCTGAGGACCATGTATAGAGGCCGTCTGTGACCCTGCTGCCCCACCTACATCTTTGGGTAGAAGTCTTCGGTCTTCAGGTCAGTGCGTTCCATGTTTTCCCGGCGGCTGAGCTGGGGGTTGTAATGTGTGATAAAAGAAAAAAAATAATAATAAAAAAACAAATAAATAAAAAATTAAGAAGATGTTCTCCACTAGGCCACGCCCTTCATAAAAATGAACTGAACGTTTTCGTGGAACTTGAACACAGCCAAGTGATTTTTATTTTGGCCATATATTTTTTTAAATAGGGTATACTGGTTAATATTTATTGTTATTTATCTTAGACTAGTTTAATTTTGTTGTTATATTTTTCTAAATTTTATCTCTGTTAGGCACTCTTGTTAGTTTTGTTTGTGAACCATTAGTATCCGTGATAGCTCAATATTATGTATGTCTTCAGATTTTCTTTTTATACTGTTCAATTATGGTACTAGTTATTTTTATGGTTAGGCCTAGTGTTAAAGTTGGTTAATGTTATTTATTTGTTGAGTGAATTGTAGTTGTTTTGAAGTGAATTTTTACTAGAACGGTACCGGGTTATATATTTTTTTTTAAATTGTTTAATTTCTGAACTTTCACCAAAAGGGGATTATTGTGCTTTGACTTAACCTCTTATTCGGAGCTGCCCAGGGATTCCGGCTTACTCCCTGGCCTCGGTGGAATCATGGGATGTGGGCTAAATTGCCGGGGTTATTTGGGGTTATCAAAATTGTTTCTAAATTTGGCACTTTTAAAATGTTATTTAATTTCTTACGTTTTGGGTGTCTCAGGCTAGGCTGCAGATAGGCCATGTAGTTGTTAATTTTGGTTTTTATAGAGTTTGGTGTTTTTGTAGCTTTTGTATTATCTTGTTAATGTTAGTGTTTCTCGTTATTTAAGTGCGAATTGATATTGAGACCTTCTGCCAATTGATATTGTGGTCTTCTGCCTGCCAGTTTTGTTTTCTTGAATATAAATTAGTTTTGCTCAGCTGCCGAGTTTTATTTTGACCCTCCAACTGCCACCCGTGATCCCATCGTCGCTTGACTTGTTTTGAGCCATCCCCCAGTTCGCACGCTTTCCAGCTTTGGTGGGGGGGGGGGATGGGTCTCAATATCTAGTGTACATATTTAATATAGTTTACCAAGTTTTGCCAATAACAACTGACAAGTTCAAAACGAGTTTACCAAGATTAAATTTCTGTATTTCGAAAATGTAACTTGAGCTGTCTCACACCGCATTGTTTACGTACCGTTCGGAGTTTCTGGGTCACAGCATTTTATTTCAACTCCTTATAACCACATTATTTTAAACATAACTAGTGACATTTTATAGTACTATGAACTGTTTCTTTTGTTAGAAATTTACAATAAAAATACAGCTGGTAGTGTTTTTTTAACGAGTAAGTAAAACAATATTACATTTTCTAAGGAATCAAAATTCAACAGTTTACAAACGTTTTTTAATACTACTGTACGTGTATGAATGAATGCATGTCTTTATTTAAAGGCGGAGTTAGGACTATGAAGTCCTCTCTTCCACTCAACCTTGTGTAAAACTATACAAACAACATAAAATATAATTTCAAACTAAATCTAAAATCAAACAAAACTTAATTTACAAAGCGTAAACTACTAATCAAAGACAATAAAAAACTGAAAAATTATAAACATGGAACTAATACAATTTAATAGTTACAATAATCTAACATACCTACAAATTAAAATAATAAATTTCATTCTCACAGACTCATTCGCTCAGGTACGTGTATGGGTGGGTGGCTCAATACTACTGTACGTGTATGGGTGGGTAGGTTAATACTACTGTACGTGTATGGGTGGGTGGGTCAATACTACTATACGTGTATGGGTGGGTGGGTTAATACTACTGTACGTGTATGGGTGGGTGGATCAATACTACTGTACGTGTATGAGTGGGTGGATCAATACTACTGTACGTGTATGGGTGGGTGGGTCAATACTACTGTACGTGTATGGGTGGGTGGGTCAATACTACTGTACGTGTATGGGTGGATGACTCAATACTACTTTAAGTGTATGGGTGGGTGGGTCAATACTACTGTACGTGTATGGGTGGGTGGGTCAATACTACTGTACGTGTATGGGTGGATGACTCAATACTACTTTAAGTGTATGGGTGGGTGGGTCAATACTACTGTACGTGTATGGGTGGGTCGGTCAATACTACTTTACGTGTATGGGTGGGTGGGTCAATACTACTGTATGTATTATCAGATTAAGAAATGCGTATTATTCATCCTGTTTGTATTTAAGTGATCTATAAATTAGTTTAAAGCCTAAATTTGATGAATTTTATAACAATCATGCCTTTAAAAGGTTATAATTTTTAAAAGTAAAAAAATAAAAACAGTTTGTAAAGCATAATTATAATTGTTTTAAAATATGAATTAAGAAAACGATTTGATATGAAAATGAAAACTGAATTATACATTTATTAATTTATCTAAATATTTTAACAATTCATATTATTCTGGTAGTGTCTAAGGCAATACTGGACAGGACTATTCCGATATCATGTGATTGTTCTTTCACACCATCTTCTTCAAATTTGTAGACCAATGTATGATTTTTAAAAGAATTTTCAATAAAGAACATGCCATTTTTTAACTATGATTAGGGTGTTCGGGAATACATACCAACTTGGGGTACAACGAAAGGTCACGGACGGGGATTTGATAAAGTAAAATACAGCTGTGACTTTTACCTCACAGTTTACCTCAACAGCCTGTTGTAAATATTATGTACGAAAATTGGTGAAGTAGAGGAAACATCTCGACACGCGTCATACACTTTGGGGGAGATGGCTTCCTTAATTGTTAGCCAAAACGAGGAAGGAAGGATTAAATTAAAATACCGCTGTCTAAAATATACAATATATTTTATAAAAATAATAAAATGAGATTGGGCATTGAATAAGAACCTGTAGGTTAAGAACAAACAACGTGGCTGAATGTAAACTATTGAGGCAACACTTCAAGAAAAATAAAAAAAAAATTATGATCTAACAAAAACTTATTCATTGATAATCATCTAAACACGCTAACTTTTATGAGTAGGTTTTAACCACAATTTATTTTTTTTAATTTACACAAAAAGTAATATTTTGTAGCAAGTCATGAACTTATTTCACTTCTGGATGTCAAATAATTAATAAAATATATTTATATTTTAAATTAAATATAAAATAATAAATTTAAAATAACATTAAATTGATAAATTTATATTCATTTAAATGAATTTAAAATCACTACATTTACTTACATATATGACAATGATGTATTGTAACTATATAAGTAATGAAGATTACAACAAGACCACGAAATGAATTTTACGACCTCTACAAGCCAAGAAAACAACGTTTCAAGTAATTTATAAGATTTTTTTCTTGAACTTATAAATTAAAAAACTTAAAATTTGTAAAAACCTATAGAAAATATTCCTCCCAACCAGTTATTAAAATATAAATGCACTAAATGAACGGATTTTTTTAGTAATAATGGTGTACATTTGATGTACAGTGAAAACTAATGAAAATTCTGGTACTTTGTACGTTCCAACCAAGATTAAAATTATGAAAACTTATAATAAAATTTAAAGATGCATATGTTATAACGCACAACTAAACAAGAAAACGTTTATATGGTTGGAATTTTCATAGGCTTCTTAGTCTTAGTGAACAACCTTCAAACTCGGGTGCACATAATTTATGCGCAGACAGTAATACAGTATTATAAATTACAAACTAAATGAATATCTACAGGACAAAATAAAGCATCACTTAACTGATTAAACAGTATAATTAAATACTGAAGCAACAGTAAAGTGTAAAATTAGTTAAAACACGAGGCTCTATTGACAATTTATTTATTTATTTCTATGAGACTGTATTTTTATTGTAATGGTGAACACATACAATCTATTCTATAATAGTTTCCAAATAGTAGATCATTTCCTAAATGCATATTGTTGTTTATACATGAAGACTACACTAAAGTTCTAAACGGAGACGTCGGTTATTGAAGCTAAAAACTCCAGCCAAGATATGGCTTAGCAAATAAGTTAGAATTTATTATAACCCACTTTCAACGTTTCAGTTCTAAAGCATCAATTTATGCAATATAATAGTGCTAGTAAAATTGTGGCCTCCAAAAAGTGTATAATAGAATAAATTATTAATATATTCCAAATAGTTTTTTATTAGCATAAGACGTGTTGGTACAGATACAGTACAAGTGACCAACACACAAAGTAAGTTAAAATACAAGTATTCAATGCACAAATATATACATTAAATGTACATTATACACAAATAATTTTGTGGATATCTCTGGTCCGAGGGAGGTAAACGTGGTTTGTCGAAATCGATCACCTTAGTATTTGTGTATTTTGTACTGTACCAGTGCATCCATCCAAACTGAATCCCTAAATGGTGAGAAGGAATTAAGTCTGTACCATCAATAATTGGAATTGGACGTTTTAAAAGCAGTTTTCAAATGTTTTTGAAAATACAGGAAGAAGTCTTATAGGCATATAAGAGGACACTTGGTGAGAGGTGTTTTTAGGTTTATTTATAACTATAATTTGGGATAGTTTCGACTGAGTTGGAAAGTATTCTAGCCGTAATACTGCATTGAATATAGGGTTATAAACGTGTAAGCTTTGCCAGGAAGTTCTTTAAGGACCCCCGTTATTGTCATATCCTGGCGATTTTCTTGCATTTAAATCTTGTTGAATAACCGACTTTACCTCATTTACAGTTACCGGATCGATTGCAAGTTCCATTTGAGTAGGTGCTTTAAACAGTTCGTCATGTTCATGGCTAATACACCAATGTCATTAGACTGCAAGAAATTTAGTAAATATTTGCGCATTTTGAACTTGTGTTGTGTGACGTTTACTTGTACTGTTATTACCTTTTAACAACTGTCTTGTATTTATTAGTAAGATGTAAATTTCAACGTCGTTGAATCCATCATCAGGTACATGCAAGTTGAAATACAAACATAAATACATCAACCATCATGTTCAAAACGTTCACAGCTGGTGTTAAACTTATGATATATAATTTGATGAAATCGATATGTACAATTTAAAAATCGAACAAAATATAAGTTGTTAGAAAGTGTATTTTTGTCATTTAGTTGTAAATTTGGCTTGTTCTTTATACATGTTTTAAATTTCCAAGGCGTTCTAAGGTCGAAATTAAATTACATGTTTGCATAAAAATGTGTTAAATTTCTAGATTTCTTTCAATACTTGTAAAAGTGTGACCATGTTTATTATTTTGAACTTGTGAAATGAACATATAATGCCTAAATATGTTCATAAAATCAAAATTGCCATTTGATATCCATAATTTATTAAATTTGCATTAATATTTCATTGATGATTTGTTTTCCAATAAATTCTGATGAAATGTGTTTCATATAATTTCTTTTCTTTTAGTTCAATTGCTTCCAAATCATTTATTAATAATATTTATTTATTATTTTATAAACTTACATCTGCCTAATGATGGCTGCAATGAAGTTAAACACTAATGTTAAAGTTTCAAGTGAGGAGGAGCAAATAAAAATCCAAGTTTGGGATAATATATATTTATAAGTTTTTCTTCGTAGGATTTAGAAACCTCTTTCAACAAGTTGCTTGAAGGGAATAATAAACTAACAAAATATGATAAATAAAAATAAATGAATAAAAAACAAAGAAAATATGTAACATTAAAATCTTTTATGTATGTATAGTATATTATAAATGTTTCACATCATCAACTCAAAATTATGACAGTAAAAATTTGTCATACATTCACATAACACGTATGCTAATTTGGAATAAAAAAAATGGCACTACACACGCTGTACACACATTTTTCAGCACAAGGTACTTTCGTGTCAGTAAAAGCGACGAAGCGACCACCGAAATGGGCAACATCAGCGGAATGGTGGTGAAATATTTTACATAGCACTTTTCCCCATTCTTTCTGGCTGAGTTTTAACTATTCCGAAAAAATCTAATTTACTGGAGATCGTTATCTGCAATATATGTAATGTTTCTTATCACATTATTCCAGTAATGTAATTCATCTAGATTACACAACTAACATTTAGTTCAGAATCAGAAAAAAATACGGACAACTCACACAAATTCCACGACTGTGTGACCGTTATTACCATTATTAAGACCAATTTACCTTATCAAAACGACCTTCGATAAGCCAATTTTTATCCATCCACTGTTTTTCTTAACTTTTCAAATCTCATAACACTTTTTTTGCCTGGCTACGTTTAACTAAACAATTACCAGAAATTTATATTTTTTACATGACGATGAAACTTGGTGAATTATTTTATACGATTTCACTTAACAGGGCTAACATAGGTTTGAATGACCATAACTTTACTAGAGAACAAAAGCGTATATTAAACAATATTGGCGATTTTTTAAAACTACCTAAGCATGATGAAATCAACAGAAATAACAGGATGTTTGAGATTCATAATTTGTGGAGTGTGAGAAGAAAATGTTTCCATTTTCTAAATAAACGACTCTAAATCTTTGAAAATGGCTTGAATTAAGTTGAAAAGTGAGTATAACGGAATTTTACTTATGAATATTACTATAAACAGGAATATTTATCATGGCGGCAGAGATTTAATGGGGACTGAGAAAATTGCAATTAGAACCAACTATAAACACTAGTATATTAAACACTGTAAAGGTGATTAAAATATTAAATGTAGACGTAACAAAACTTTAACTTAATATTTTGAAAATTATTAAGTGATATTTATGTTTTTAACGGAATGTCGTCGAAATTACGAAACAAACATTATTTATTTAACCACAATTTTACAAAAAGGTTAAAGTTAAATGGATAAAAAAGTAAACATTCAACTATTCCAGTAAACTTTATTGTATTTAACAAGAGCAGAACTAACACAGATTAAAAACAAGGTGAGAAAATCTGGTGGAAACCTGATTAACTGCAAATAGAAAACAGCAAAAAGCCACAGTTCTGTTTGCATTTGTAATCTACTTGTGTACTCTCGAGGAGAGAAAGGAAAAGAGACTTTTGTTTACCGTTTGAATGGTAACAATTGTTTCGATGAAAATATTGTTTAGCTATTATTTATGGTCGTAAAGAAGTATTTGATTTATTTTTTCACTTGAAAACAATATTCATTGGAATCGTAAGTTAATATACAATTAAGATTTTTTTTGAGAGAGGTAGGTTTTAAAAATACCACTATGTAATAAGTAACGTGAGGCCGTTTTTTGTTAACTTAACTCCCTCTTATTTCTTCATCGATTTTGACGATTTAGGCGAAACAAATTTTGCTTATTTGTAGTTGAGTAATACGATCTTAATATTTAATATTGTTATCCTGAAGAGAATGCGAAACCCTCAAAGTACGTTTTTTGACCATAAGAGATAACATGGAGAGATTTAAACTACTCAAAAAGTAACAGCTGTTCTAATGTAAATATTGTTGCTTATGAAATTTTAACACCTGTTGGAAGATTTTATAAGAATTGTTTTATTCGCACCCGGCTAAAGGAATATGATCCACTGACCTTGAAGATTTAAATGGTAATATAATAAAGTTATTTTATATATTTAATTAATCATCACCTGTTAAATAAAATTAAAGCTTTTGAAATAGGCTTAGTAATAAAATTGAGAGATTACGTTGAGACTATTTTATATAGATTGCAACTCAAGCGCAGTGAGTGAGTCACTGTAAATAAACTGATGTATTATGATTTTACTAAATACAGTTTAACCACGATAACCTTTTTGTCGTCAAATGTCACATGCCGAGGCCAAAGGCTGAGGTGTCACAAGCGCAGCGTGACGGGGTTTGCACGTGAAGCGTGCAGGGTGCCCTTTAGTGTATAATAAATACTATTCACAATTTACTATATGAAAAAGACTTCAAAAATTACACTAAGAAATTGAGTTTATATTGAACAGTTTTCTAATTGGATCAATATTAAATAGAACAGTCTATATCAATATTATATATACCAGGTGTTCAAAAAGTCTGGAACCCTCTTAGTTTTTACTATATAATATTAATAAACACAGAACAATGAAACTCTAGGATTACTTCCTCCCTGTGGTTACTGACTTTTTGGCCATCTTAACTGTCATTTTCGCTTTGGGGGGACGTCCTGTGGAGGAAATCTTAAAAAATCTTAAATGTAAGCGTAGGTCGAGTTATACCTTATTTTAAAGGTCATTGTTAGAGAAACACATTGCCGCAATCCCGACTAAAAAATACTGTTCGTTTGGAAATAGCAGCCTCTCAAATTTCCAATGAGACCAAACTTTTAGAGGCTGTTATTTCCAAACGAATATGCATTTTTCAGTCGGGGTTGCGGCAATGTGTTTCTCTAACAATGGCCTTTAAAATGAGGTATAACTCGACCTATGATTACATTTTAGATTTTTCAGATTTCCTTGCCAGGACGTCCCCCTAAAGCGAAAAAGGTCAGTTAAAACGAACAAAAAGTCAGTAACTACAAATAAAACGTAATCCTAAAGTTTCATTGTTCTGCGTTGATTAATAAAATAAATATTAAGGTGGTTCCAGACTTTTTGAACACCCGGTATAGTCTAAAAGGTTAATTTTTTATTAACGAAATATTAATTTTACCACGATATCTTATTTGATAGACTAAGTAATATTTACTTATCAGATACTTTGACTCCTTCCAGCACCAATGAACTCCCAACTGTTGCCTGTACAATGGTATTGACCTACTCGCCCACCCATACAAGTACAGTGATATTGACCCACCCGCCCGCCCATACACGTACAGTAAAATTGACACACCCACCCACCCATACACGTACAATGATATTGACCCACCCACTCACACATACACGTACAGTGGTACTGACCCACCCGCCCACCCATACACGTACAGTGATATTAGTCTCGTCTAAACGAACCAAATTGTGTAGCACTTACTTATTTAACTCACGGAAAAGACTTTTCCTCTGGGCTGTAAAGTTCTTTTGTTGGATTTTCTTTAAAATTTAAACAACAACTACTATTTTCATTGAGCAAATAGAAGTTCCTAAAATGTATGATATTAATTTATAATAAATATTTCTTTGAAGCTTACTTAATAAACTTAGGTATTTTGATCTTAATATAATCGTAACTTAATTACATTAGTTTAACTCAGATGTATTAATTAAATGTTTTATAACAAACAAAAATATTTTATATTTATTACAACAACGTTCATTGTTTCAGAACACCGAACAGTCCTTGGTAAATTCCAAGTGCATCAGTTAAATACCTTGAAAATATTCAAAGTATTATTATAATTGAGTTTAACAGAATCTGTAGTTCCCTTAATTGCACTGGCTACTAGCCTGTTAATAAATGCCAGTTAAGAACTTCTCTTAGTATTTTAAAACCAGTTAAAAGGCGTACCTTAGTAACAAATATATCAATATTCTTTTATCTAAATCTGTAATAAATTAACAGGGCTTAGTTAACCTCAAAGTGTACAAATTAAGTGTTTTACGCCAGTATAAAAACATGTTTAGTGATATAAAAACAAATGTAACATTTCATAATTATTCATTATTCCTTATTCGTTTCTAAGACACCGATCGTAGATATATGGGTGAATAAGATGGGTGAATGAGTGTGAACGAGTGTAGTCATTGTTACTATCTGAATTCGACTTAGTTCAGAAAGTGATTGAATATAAAACAAACACAGCTTAGTTAAATTAAACTATACTCGCCCTAGTGCACCGATTAAGTGTATAGCCCTGATTCATTATAGTTGGTGTCGATCAAAGCATAATTTTTATGCTTTTACTACGCAAGAACATAACCAAGTGTACTGAGGCATAATGAAGTACTTTAGTGTCAAACAAAATACTATTATTAATAAATTATTTGTGTAAGCACTTCACAAAACTAAAGTTAAAAGTTAAAGATTGTCTTATTTTATCAGTGGAAGTTAGGGCTATGAAGCCCTCTCTAACATTTAACCATTGGAACAACAGCTTAAGGGTGACTTCCGAACCACCCCCTGTGACCGGACAGGTGGGCTGTGTGTAAGGATGGGATCGCTCAGACAGTCACCCATCCAAGGGACAGCCATACTCGATGTTGCTTGACTCCGTTATCTTGTGATAACATCGGAACCCTCCGGTCAAGACCACTGGCATCGATTTTAACAGTGTTCTTCAGTGAATAATTTAGTCACAGTCGAGCCTTCATCGATTTTAACAGTGTTCTTCAGTGAATAATTTAGTCACAGTCGAGCCTTCAGCCTTCAGCCTTCAACCTTCAACCTTCAACCTTCAACCTTCAACCTTCAACCTTCAGCCTTCAACCTTCAGCCTTCAACCTTCAACCTTCAACCTTCAGCCTTCAGCCTTCAACCTTCAACCTTCAACCTTCAGCCTTCAACCTTCAACCTTCAACCTTCAGCCTTCAGCCTTCAACATTCAACCTTCAGCCTTCAGCCTTCAGCCTTCAGCCTTCAACCTTCAGCCTTCAACCTTCAGCCTTCAACCTTCAGCCTTCAACCTTCAACCTTCAACCTTCAACCTTCAACCTTCAACCTTCAGCCTTCAACCTTCAACCTTCAACCTTCAGCCTTCAACCCTGGTGTTGGCTTTGGAACTACTTGCAACTCTGACGACTATTAAAACACCAGTTGTCGACTGTCCATTTGTATCCAAACCATTGTGTAATTTGAACAGTCGTGGCAGTTGGCTCACCTTCCTCGCTTGACAACCGGGCATTGCGTTTATCAGTAGCTGACTTTATCTAACTTAAAAACATTTCACGTTTTTATTGTTATTATCTGTATTAAATATTTTAATATGCATAATAGGATATATTTAACTACACTCCCTAACATTTTATTTCTAACTTATTTTATTTCATTAAAAATATTGCATAAGCACAACAGTTTTTAGTATTTAAAAATAAGTAAGTGGATACAGTTGAATTCTGATGTCTGAGGGCTCTAGACATTTGTGTTCTTTTAAAAAAGGTTAAGTATAAAATTATACGTTAATAGATAAAGTTGTCATCCTTTTTTTTAAAGTTAACATTACCCTTGAGCAGAGTGACAACCCACTATGGCAGACTATTGAATAAAATATTTAATATAAAAAAACAAAAATAATATTTCCATCCTCACTGTGGAACAAAGTAAACTAATTTTCCATAAAGTGGGAATGCTAGGAACCTTTTCTGGTTTGGTTTCATTAAGGGTTCCTGAAATTCCCTTTTAAATGAATTAGAATAAAACTATTGAAACGATGAACAGTGATTACTGTCAGGTACTGTTGCTGCAAGTGAACGATGAGTGTTCTGAAGATGAAAGAAATATATTTCTTTTTCAGAACATTTAAGATAATAATTTTGTGTCAATCGCTGTTTTAAATTAAACCTTTTCGTTGGTATTAAAACCTTTGTTTATTATAGAATCAATTTAAACAGATATAATTACATATAAATAATGATTTATACTTATATTGTAATATACTTTTCTTATATACCTTTTAGTAAAATTATGAGATTAAACTACTACAAATATTTCTTGTTATAAGGGTTATCAGTGATTACATTATTTATTATTTTGTTTTAATATACAAACATAGCCAAATAAGAATTTTTTAGGAAAATTAATAACGCCACGATTAAGCATATATTTGTGACAGAATTAATTTAATGTAGGTCAGTCTCATATTTGAACAGAAGTTCGTTATTCTAGGATAAACTTACTGTACTATTCGATTTATTAAGGCAGATAGATATTTAAACTACTAGAATATGTTTACCCAATACGTAAAAATAAAATACAGTGGTCCCTTCCGATTTTAATGATTTTTTGTAACTTCTCTGTTTAACCTTTAAAAACTCAAATCCATATGAATTACCCCCAATAATAAAAAAACATATCTTACAAAACATTTGAGAAGTATAACAACTATTTTTTTTTCAGAAAAATGATGTATGTCTACTTTACATGAACTATAAGTTGTTTATCTTCCAAAAGACTAGTATGAACGGTATTTAAAAAACGATAAAAAATAAAAGATATTCCAAAAAGTTCGGTTAGGTTTGTTTAGGTTAGGGGGAATTGGATTAGTTTCGTTACAAGTTAACTAGTACTAACATTAAACTGTACTAACGAAAATACTAGGTAACTAACCTAACCTACCTAACATTATACAACCTAACACAACCCAATTTAACCTAGCACACTAAAAATCGTGAAAATAGGATGGGAACGCTATACTATTCCATGTTTACTAAGTTATATTATTACGATAACTAAGCCTACGTTCATACTGATAAATAATTTAAACAATATAAGCAAAAGAAATAAAATTTAAGTACAGAGATCAACTTGCATAAGTATTTCACCATTATTATATTTGACATAAAATGATGAAAACATCAACTTACAAAACATAGATTATAAATCGAAAATTGATATTGGTGATCTGCTAATTTTTATCACGAACTCTTTTCGATGTAACAAACTTGATGAATTTACATTATGAATTATCATTACTTTAAGACGTAAGATTTAATCTAAGAATTAGAGGACATTGAAATGTTTCTTGGTGGATTGCTTTACACAGGAACAAGCAGTCTAAACATTTTGCATAGCAACACAACTTTGTTTACACTTTGAAACGGAATCGTCTGAAACTGAGCTGTCTTGGCAATGCATAAAGCAACAAACTTGCCTGAGAGAAAACAACTATTTTGATCAAGCAATAAATTCTCAGGATGAAAGATCCTTGAAAAAATACGAGGTATGTGATGGAATCGTATTACATTTTTAGTATTAAACTTTTATATTGATACTGCTATAAAATGAAAAGGTAAATATGGAGTAGAGAGATCACACTTCGTGATTTTTTTAATATAATCAATATTAAGGACCTTTTTCATTAATTCACTACCACTACACTAGTTACGTTTATTTAGGTTGTGTTATGTTAGGTTCGATTATATTATATTAGGTGTGTTTGGGTTATCTTACGTTTGGTTGAGTTATGTTAGGTTTGGTTATGTTATAAAATTATGTAAGGTTTGTTTAGGTTATGTTAGGTTATGTTAGGTTTGTTTGGTTATGTTATGTTAGGTTTGTTATGTAAGATTCAGTTATGTTATGGTATGTTTGGTTTGGTCATGTTAATGTTAACCTAAAATATGTTTATGGTAGTTAATTAACGGAAAAGATCCAATATTAACTCCACAAACACTAATCCATTGACTATTTTGGCGGATATAAAGATTTTTGACAAAATATTGAAAAACAGAAATCAAACTTTTACACCAAAATCGTTGCATATTATTTTAAACTTATTTAGGTTTTTATTCTAAACATGAATTCGACATTAATTTATGCACACGACAAACAATTACTCAGATATTCAACATAACGTGTGTGTTGGTTTAGTACGTGTTGACCGTGAATACATATTGATAACGTAATGTAACCTAACTAAACAACGTAACCTAACTATAACCATCCTAACCTTATTTAAGTGTTTTGTTAGATTTCTCTGATTTTATTTGTGGTGGGAAGAAATGCACGCCATATTCGTGTTCAAGAAGCGAAAAATAACATAACAATAATTTATAAAACTTAAATAGTTTTGGTATATGCAATATTTATTTTCTTTATTTTTAATTTTTTTATCTAAACTCGTTATCTACGCAGAAACATTTCTATGTATTCATGTTTGTCGGGTTCATATTGACTAGTTAAAACATCATAACATTCGGGTGGGACCCCTACATTCCACATTTACAAATGAAACTCAACCAGCACAGTTACATAATTTTGTAACGCACCTACTTAGGGGTTGTATTTTAGGAGTTTTTAGGAAGATTTTACGAGATTAACTACTTATAAAATGATAGATTCTGTTCCTAGTACACTAATACCGACTAGGGACCCACTCCGCTCAATTGTTGCTATGGGCTCATGCAGTTCATACACTGCTTAATAATATAGGATGCTAATGCTAGGTAGAGGCACAGAGATGACGGAAACAGAGGTCACAGCCGATAGTTCGCCAAATGTGTGTCGACTAGTTAACTCTCTAGTATGTCATGTGATGACAAGGTCAGTCTCTCTTTTACTAACCCCAAATCCTCAAGGACAACTTAGTAATTATTACTACATATGTATAAAAATGTACATCAGTTGTAAGCTGTTAACTACTTATAACTGCCACCGTGGCGTTCGCTGCAGCCATAAGAAAGTGATTTCTGTATCTTTTTCTCTGTGGTAGTGGTTAAGCTTTAGATGTTCTCCAGGTTAGAAGCTTATCAGCTGAAATTAAAATCAATACTCTTGGTTAAGATTCCCATACACGTACATTACGACTGTACGTGTATGGGAGGGCGGGTGGGTCATGTTGAGGGTTTCACTACTTGATAAGAAATGTAACGACTTACAGTAATTGACCTAAAGACAATTTTAGAAAAACTCTTAAAAAGGGGCTATTGGGGTGTTATGAGTGAGACCCTTCTTGACACTGCGTATAAGTCGTTTCAGATAGTAACCAGACTACATAGGTCATATGAACTCATTTTCATAGTAACTCGTACGTAATCTATATAGCCTATTGGCTTATATATTACTCTCCATAATAGGTACTTATTACGGTCTTCGCAGTGGGGGGGGGGGGGTCATTGATAACTAAATTTACGGTGGGTGGTTGGGATATGGGATAGATCGTTGAAGCTCATATGTTCTACTACATATTGTGTAAACGAGTCCCTCAACATTGTAGTGTATTACATACTCATGTAGAGAAGTATGTATTGGAGTGGACTACATAAAATGCAATTCATGAGAAGTCGGATTGTGTGGGCAGTGGGAGGAACTATAGTTCTATGAAAAGGGTGGAGTGGGAGTTATTAGTTAATTCTACTTGCACTGATTGGAGTTGGGAGTAATTATCAATGCAGACACTGATTAAAAACCCTGTATGGATATATCCGTGTACAGTCTTTTTTATCTGTGTTGTGTTTTGAAAATAGAAAATAATTAGAGAGACTAAATATTCCATTGTTATTGCCAGTTTTTTTTAAACTTTCCTTTTTGTGCATATTATTTTTATAATAATCACTTTGTAGAGGACATATAGATATCATTTTCGAGAGTTTCATGTATTATTCAATATACTAAATGTTTTTGAAATTAGCATATTATTTATTTTAGTTTTACATACTAATATAAATACCATTACTAAGTCTTCTTATTTAATTAACATTGATGTTGTATGCACTTTCGCAAACAACTAGACGGTTATTTATATATGTTAATTCTACATCAATCCATAGATTAATATTTTACAACTGTTAATTTTATAAGTCTAAGACGACGGTACCCTGCGAGCTATCTAGATTTAACTTGCCACCCTGGTTGCCAAGGCGACAACAAAGACCTCTGATTAAAATAAGAGGAATTCCTTTATGAAAGGGAGTCAAGTTTGGAATGTGCAGGTATTAATTTTTAAGCAGCAGAAATTTGCTTGTTTTGCATTAGATGATTAAATTATATTAATTAAAGTGTTAATATTATTTTATATTAAAAACCCTCTGTAATATAGTAAGAAACAGTAAATATATATTTACTTTTATTGACTTACGTTTGAAAGAGATGTGAAAAAATTGTATTATTTTACAATTCCTAAGATAAAATGATAATAATAAAACGTTAAGATTTATTTATAGAATATGTATATTTTAATTTGTCCAATATATGAAAATAAAAATCTTTAAAAGCACAAAAAATAAAAATATTAAATTTTTAAGGAATAATTCTAACAGTAATTAAGTGATTAAAATTCAGCACATCAACTAATATGATTTTTATATTAGAAATGGTTATATTAAGACTAATTAGACATTTCTATTAGAAATTGTTACCCTAATACAAACATTTTGTAAGAGCATTATATACTGTTGATAATATGAAAATCTACACTGATTAAGTTAGTAAATTGTTTAAAGTAATAATAAATAAAGTACTAGAACAGGCATAAAATGATATAGAAAAAGTAATGACACTAGGCAAAAATTAATTCATGGAACAGATAAAAAGTAAAAAAGGGAAATTCCAGATATCTTGGATATTTTCACGTAAGTTACCATTTAAATTATACACAATACTATTAAAAAAAACAAAATTGTTGGGGTTTGAAAATGTTGGAAAATGTTGTTTAGTACACCTTATTTAAGAATGATGCAAACCAAAACTAATTTCAAATAAAAATAATCCAACATTAATGTAATTTAATACAATAATGAGCTAAATAACAAAACATTACAGTTTGACTAACGTAAATCAACTTTCAATGTGCGCATGCAATTAGCTGTATTTAACAAGGAAAACTTGGAGGAAAATAGCAATTTAATGAGATGGCAACCTGATTAACTGCAAATAGAAAACAGCAAAAACCCACTCTCCTAACTGCTCTTGTAATCTACCTATCTAATCTGGGAAGAAAAATGGAAGATACTTGTTAATTCTGCAATAATGGTATGGATAAATAAGGGATGTTCTGAGTCTTTAGTAATATTGTGAATCCATTCAAGTACATTGGAACTTTATTTTTACCCTTCACAGTAAAGCCTAAAAGACGATTTTGGGATACCTATGTATATTTTTGAATTAAGTGAAAGTATTAAATTACGAAAGAAAATTATGTTAACAATTCAAGGTCCCAACTGGATAAAACAATGGCAACTACACACTTCTAAAACCGTTATGGGTTGGTTTTATCCAGATTAAGTATTGAAGTATTAATTGTTGAGTAGTAAAATATGATGAAGTGATTTTTATTCACTCTAAGGAATTTAGTTCTAGATTTTATCGCAACTGCCGCTAAAAGAGTAGTACAGATCCTGACTCACTAACGAACAAGCAATGTATTCCCCTCCCAACCCTCCCCCTTATAGCACCGTGTGATACTGAAAAAAACCAACTTTTATAAAAATTAGTATTTTCAAAGATTTTTGTCATTTTATTTGATTGTTTAATGCTGAACACGAATATATAATTGGGTTTTCAATAAAATTAATTTTCTGCCCGAAAAATACACTTTTTACTTACCTTACCAAACATAACCTAACTTATCCTAATTGTCTACGTACTCAACAAAAATTCGTATTTTCCATTAAATTCGGGAGCTTAGCCTCGGTATGTACGAATTTATTTTTGGTGGCCAGTCATAGCTCCTATTAACATTGTAGAAATGGCCACTATAGGTGATGTGCCACGAACGTAGTTTTTCTGACATTTCAAGAAATAGTTTTATTTATGGACCAAAATAATTTTAAAATTCGTGTACAGCACGAAAAACTGCATCAAATAAAAAAAGATGAACAAAATCACGAAAAATAACATTTAAAAAATTTGGAATTTCGATTTTTTTGTATAAAACTTTATTTCCATGGATTTTTTTTTCAATACTCGCATTCTCTTAAAATATAGACATGATTCTACCCACTGGTGGTAAAAAAGTCAAGATTGACGAGGCGTCTATAAAGTGCATAAATAAGCTTATTAAATAAAAAACCATAATGTCTCCAAGTATAGCAGACTCTAAAAATTTCGAGTTCAAAAAGTACAATTTGTAGATTGAATATTCAGATGGGTATCATAAAAATTATGGATTAAAAGTTCATTTCAGCAATCTGGTCTCAGTTAACAGAATCTTTGGTTACCTGCACATTGATTGGAATTCACAAAGACTACGTTTATTGAACTTCAGTGTATTTGGGTTAGTACTAAATTTGAAAACAAATGAAAGCAAAATAGGTTACTCAAGTAACAATAGAACAATAAACTAAGTGTGATGAATACGAGAAGGATATAAATATTTACAAATTGTCTATCCATAGTTTCGTTGCAGGAGTTGGAAATAAATTTATTAATGTTATGGGATGAACTCAAACTCATTTTCAGTAATGTTTTGAGTAAACAAAAACAGACCTCACTGAGGGAACGTGATATTGTTTTGACATAAAATATACGTCTTCAGTAAATTATTCCAGTGCCCGGGGCTACACGAACTCGCTTTTGTAATTCACATAATGAGTTGTGAATCTATCATTTCTAAAGCCACAAACATAATGCGCTGCAGAAGCCATCAAAATTCGAAAGTGAAAATAAATACACATCATAATATCTATATATAAATTATATCAAACTATAAAGTACACGCATAAATACCATATTAATAGTCTATATATTATACTTGAATAGTGATAATTCAGTAGATGAAAAACTCGAGCTTCTTTATCAAATTCCAAGAGTATTAAACACCAATTAAGAAGAATAGACATAAAAATCCAAAAATTTAAACAATAAACCGTTTTAAACAAGCATGAGGATTATAATTCTCAGAAAGCATTATGGCAGGGACTTAAACACCAATTCAAAATCAAGCCCTAATGAAACATGAGTGAAGAAGTCATTATTACTGCCATACTTTACATTATTTCATTTTTAAATGTAAGGGAAAAATCCCTGGCTCAACAAGTCGTACATCAAAATGCAACCTACTTACTCTATACAGTAGATAGTTAATACTCGTATATGGTAATTTAGAAACTAAACATAACGTTTATTTTCTCTGACGTATGCACCGTAAAAAATTAAATATTTCTAACATTATTTTTACAGCTGTCATTTTACACAGTAAAACAATTTTTTAGTGTAAAGAAAATGTGTAAATTTTATGTCTTTCTTTATGTAAAGAAAGTGAGTACGCAGGGAATGTAATAGTTGTCAGACAATGAGAGGAGTAGTCAGCCAAAGGGGAAAGGCTGTAGGTGAGAGGGGAGGCCACATTCTCGTCGATCCTTCGCTAGGCCTTGGCCAGTTGGCAACACTGATCTCTTGTTACAACTGGAGATCTTCACAAATATTTGAAATAAAACTGTTTAAATAAAAGTTCAGTGATTACAAGAAACCCATTGGTATGTCAACAGATTTGCATCAGTTGAGATGGCTGACTGCAACTACTAGGTTTTATGTATTTAGGCTATTATTTTTAAACTATCCTGCATGATCCTTTATTAGTGTAGTTTTAGCGTTAGAGATTAGTGTATTCGATTATCGATTTTGATAAACCACGCTTACCTTCCTCAGACCTTAAAGATTGACAAAGGAATTTAGGATTTAAACTATAAATTGAAATCAATCGATATAATGTTTCATACATTTGGTACTTTTAGTATAATACATTTGTGTTGTGTGATGTTTAATTGTTTTGTGTAGCAATTGAAAACAAAGAAAAATATGGATTTAATACTTTTAAGCTCGTTCAAAATAATAATAAACTAAATAATTGAGATCCTCTAGTGGAATATTTTTAATTTGTTTATATCTTCTTTCGAAAAATAACCTTACCTTACCAAAAAGTGGCTACTCAAACCTAAGGTGGGTTTTGCCCTTGGAAACAACTCTTCGCTAGACGTCTCGACCAAGCATATATGTGGTGTTAAATTCAGCCTTTTCATGACTTACATTATTTGGACTCCTCGACGTAGTCTTGGGCGTGTACCTTGAGGAACACTTTCTGTCATGATCCTTAGTATAGAGTCCAGATGGAGATCCTTTCTCTTGATTTGGCCAGCCCATCTTAGCCTTTTGATTTTAATTTAGGTAAAACTCCTTTCTCTTGATGTGGCCAGCCTATCTTAGCCTTTTGATTTTAATTTAGGCAAATCTCCTTTCTCTTGATGTGGCCAGCCCATCTTAGCCTTTTGATTTTAATTTAGGCAAATCTCCTTTCTCTTGATGTGGCCAGCTCATCTTAGCCTTTTGATTTTAATTTAGGTAATTCTCCTTTCTCTTGATGTGGCCAGCCCATCTTAGCCTTTTGATTTTAATTTAGACAATTCTCCTTTCTCATGATGTGGCCAGCCCATCTTAGCCTTTTGATTTTAATTTAGGCAATTCTCCTTTCTCATGATGTGGCCAGCCCATCTTAGCCTTTTGATTTTAATTTAGGCAAATCTCCTTTCTCTTGATGTGGCCAGCCCATCTTAGCCTTTTGATTTTAATTTAGGTAAAACTCCTTTCTCTTGATGTGGCCAGCCCATCTTAGCCTTTTGATTTTAATTTAGGCAAATCTCCTTTCTCTTGATGTGGCCAGCCCATCTTAGCCTTTTGATTTTAATTTAGGCAATTCTCCTTTCTCTTGATGTGGCCAGCCCATCTTAGCCTTTTGATTTTAATTTAGGTAAAACTCCTTTCTCTTGATGTGGCCAGCCCATCTTAGCCTTTTGATTTTAATTTAGGCAAATCTCCTTTCTCTTGATGTGGCCAGCCCATCTTAGCCTTTTGATTTTAATTTAGGTAAAACTCCTTTTTCTTGATGTGGCCAGCCCATCTTAGCCTTTTGATTTTAATTCAGGCAAATCTCCTTTCTCTTGATGTGGCCAGCTCATCTTAGCCTTTTGATTTTAATTTAGGTAAAACTCCTTTCTCTTGATGTGGCCAGCCCATCTTAGCCTTTTGATTTTAATTTAGGCAATTCTCCTTTATCTTGATGTGGCCAGCCCATCTTAGCCTTTTGATTTTAATTTAGGCAATTCTCCTTTCTCTTGATGTGGCCAACCCATCGTAGCCTTTTGATTTTAATTTAGGTAAAACTCCTTTCTCTTGATGTGGCCAGCCCATCTTAGCCTTTTGATTTTAATTCAGGCAAATCTCCTTTCTCTTGATGTGGCCAGCCCATCTTAGCCTTTTGATTTTAATTTAGGCAATTCTCCTTTCTCTTGATGTGGCCAGCCCATCTTAGCCTTTTGATTTTAATTTATGCAATTCTCCTTTCTCTTGATGTGGCCAGCCCATCTTAGCCTTTTGATTTTAATTTAGGCAATTCTCCTTTCTCTTGATGTGGCCAGCCCATCTTAGCCTTTTGATTTTAATTTATGCAATTCTCCTTTCTCTTGATGTGGCCAGCCCATCTTAGCCTTTTGATTTTAATTTAGGCAAATCTCCTTTCTCTTGATGTGGCCTTTTGATTTTAATCGAGGCAACAATGTCTTGGTAGATATCTCTAAGTTCTTTATTGGTTCTTATTCTCCAAGTTCTTCGGTCATGGACTAGGCCAAAGATAGTGTGTAGTATTTTACTTTCAAACATTATATGTATCTTTAAAAATTGTTTACTGAGTGCCCAGGTTTCAGTTCCATATAATATAACCGATAATATCATGCGTTTGTATTATCCTAATTAGGTAGTTCTTAAAGGATTTTGCTTCTCATCCGTGTTTGTATTAATAACCTCTACTACCCTGAAGCGTTCTGATTTTAACGTCTAGCTCTTCATTGCTATTATCGTCTATTGTGACTCATAAGTATTTGAAATCCTGGCACCGTTGGAAAGTATAGTTAGTGAGTTAGGGAACATATTCGGAATTTTGAATACAACTAGATATTTAGTTTTGTTGTATACACTTGATGGAATAACGTTGGTTTTAAAGTAGAACACATTTTTAAAATTATTCTACAATTTTTTATTTAAAAAATTAATTTTTTAAATAAATTTTAGTATTTAGTTTTCTCTTTGCTAAAAGTAAGTCCGACTTTTACAGCTTGCATGATGAGTCTTCCCCAGGGTTTTAGGCCATTGTAATCTTCTGATATTAAAGCTATGTGATCGGCAAAAGCCAGAATATTTATTTTTGGTCCCAATTTTATCCACATGTGAAACTTCTCTATCTATTTTAGAGTCTTTTCTAGGGCTAAATTGAAGAGGAGAGGTGATAGGCCATCACCCTATCTCACTCCTGTATTTATGTTGAAGGTATTACGGTATTCACCATAAATACAGCAATACCTTTATAAAAAATAATTCTATACTTTATAAATCTATCACTATATTCCCAAAAATCTAAAATTATGAGTGTTTTTTATAATATATGAAATCTTTTCAATTAATTGTTCTTGTAGGTATTTTTAGAAAACAATATTTTTTTTAGTTTCATAATAAATAAATTTATATTATATATTATTTTGAAATAATTTAATATAATTTTACATAACTGGTTTAGATAACTGTATTGAATTACGTAAATTAACTGAATGAATAAATAGTAATTGTAGTAATTTTTAATATGTAGTGATTTACAATATCTGGTTCAAAAGTGCACAAGAATAGTACATGATACTACTACGAAGTTAAAGTGAGTGTAATACAAAACGCTATTTACTCTTTATTCCAATAAGTTTTCAATATGTTTTTTACTTCAATAAGTCCGCTTCACAGTTGTATATAACACAACAGCAATGCAACACAGCATATACAATCCTTCTATTTAAACATTCTACCTGTGGCTAGATGAATATTTATGTCTAAAAACGGTCCAGCCAGATCGACCAAGACTAATTTGATTTAATATGAAATGTTTTGTCGGTTTTACCTGGCTAATTATGTTCTGCATATTTCATAGTGAGCTTGTTACACTCGTGGGCTTGCCTATTTCTACAATAACTCTATCATTGAGATTTGCTTTAGCTTTATAATTTTCATAAAACATCGAACATTTGTTGAAACTGTTTTCTTTCTTAGCTTTTCACTGATTACTTTACACCCGTGAGGTGAATGCTAAACACACGTATCTGTGTCATCATATGAACGAATTGAGGACAAATAACTTATACTTAATACTGAAATATTTTCTCTTATTCGCGAACACTCTTTTTACTCAAATTAATTCTCAAAAAGCATTTATTAAAATTAATCAATAATTAGAATTCATATTAAGTGTAATAAAAATTAACATTTAATACATGGCTTCTTTTTTAAAATGTTTACTCAACATTTAAAGTATACTCAAAAATTCATAAACTTTCATATATTCCTTTGACTATATTGAAATTTAAAATGTTTGTAATATATTACAACTGTATTCTTTAGTCTGGTATAATTGTAACTACAAACCTACTGTGTGATTTAAAGAGTACAACAAATATAACAAGTTATTACCGTTAAAATATTATGAACAATATTGAATAAACAAATATAATATTTTGCTAACTAAACGTTTTGTTTTTCAATTATTTCAATATCTCAAAAAATTTCAAAGTGAATATGATAATTAAGGGACAATTTTTATACATACATTTCTGTTTTTTTCCCAGAAGTAATACAAACTGGTATTTAACTAACTAAAGACAAACAAATTTGCCACCGATGCTGAAACTTATTTTCAATTGATAGTAAATTCCACATTTCACAATTCCACGTAAAAGATATTAATAAGTAGCTCTTTCTGAGGAACAGTCGTCCCTAGTTAGTAACAATGACTACACTCCTTTATCCAAACTCATCACACTCATTCACCCCTCATCATAATCACCGATATCTTGACGATCGGCGTTTTAATAATGAAGAAAATATATTGAAATAATTCGAGTCTATCACAAAAGTAAACTTTGTGCCACAAAATATTATTATTATTACACCTCTAGTCCTACTTTAGTCTACAATCAGTGATGAGAGCCACGTGCTCTGACTTATCTTTGTGGACGCTACTAGAGAAGTCTGGGGTGTCTATGTTGGATGGTAGTCAGGGTTCAGATGTTGTGTAAGGAAGAGAACTGAGTGTCATACTTGTTAGCTGACAAAATCAGACCAACACTACGTGGTTCGGATTCCACGTAAATCTGTAGGTCCCATACTTGCCCTGGCTATTTGACTATCAATAAATAGTCCTTTCCAAACAAGTCGAACTCAACAACAAGTAGTAACAATGACTCCACTCGTTCATCTAGACTCAACACACTCATTCGAAATCCATATTCGCCCATATATTGACGATCGGCATCTTAAGAATAAATAAACAAATAAATTACTAAATTAAACCTTCATGTTTGTCTTGGACCATTAGTCATCTATGTTCGTGAAGGTTCCCTACCACAGAGTGTTAGCCAAGACAAAAAGTCACACGATAATGTCTTGTTGCGCTGAAAATACTACCGTTCCAATTAAGCACACATAACCTCATAAATCCATTTCTACATCACCTACGAGACAAGATAACAAATGATGGTAGAAAACAAATGACAACAACAGCGACACCAGGCAGCCCGTCCTACTGGCTCCATCACAAAGTCATCTTTTATTTACAACGCCCTCAAACACAGAAAACATTATACCACTCTCTATTTATTATTCAAATCTGTTGGCTCTGTTAAACTAAAGTTCACATTTCAAACCACCTGACTGTTGGCACTTTTATCTAAGTTACATAAATGAACACTGCAATATATTGAACTTTCATTAAAAACACAACATTAAGTGATTTTCTTTACCACACATCATAAAATGGAGTAAAATGTAGTATAGTTGATTTTAAACAAAAATAAAGTGTAGGAACTCATGTTTTTTTTTTTTTTATTTAAATGTAAAGCTCTAATTGAACAATTTCAATAGATTATAAATATAAAAATTAGTTAACGATAGCGCATATAAAATCTAACTTTGTTTACGAAAAATTTACTCTCAAAGTAAAACAACAATCATACTTGATATATTTACAATATGAAAGTTCTTCTGGTTTCGAAAACATTACTAAATCTCAAATTACATTATAGGCAAAGTCCAACGTTTGGAGGTCACTGTTGTCGATTAACAGTGGTAATTATATAGAAGGTAATTCGTAACACAAGGACCTTATCGAATTTTTGGGTTACGTTTGTTTTTTCATAGTAAATAACTAAGAAACACGATATTTTTTCCGTAAATATAGCGTTGTGGGTACTCAGATAGTGCGGAACGTTGCCCTGACAAATATAGCAAGGTTTTTGCAATCTGACGGTTTTTGAAATTATTATTAAGTGTATTTTAGCGCTTTAAATGTGTCGGTTCAGTAAGTTTATGTTTTTACAGAATAAGCCTAGGTTAGATATTGTTAGGTTAGGTCTGGTTAAGTAATATTATATTAGATATTTTATATTGTTATGTTTCTTTTGGTTATGTTGGGTTTGGTTAAGTCATGGTATGTTTGGTTATGTTAAGTTAGGACTGGTTAAATTAGGTCAGCAAAAACTAATAAAAAACCTAGTCTAACCTCTCAAAAACCTTACATAACAATTACTAACCTAAGAGAAGTAACCTACCTAAGTTTTGTAACCTACCTAATCAAACAAATCCAATCCTACCTTAACCTAACCAAACCCTGTCCTAACAAAAGATAACCTTACTTAGGCTTAGGCACATTTCCAGCGCTAATGTGCTTAATAATTGTGAATCCCTTGCCATTTTCGAAAAAAGAACAAAATTACGCACAATTTGAGAACCACATCACATATATTACAAAATAAATATTTCAGTTTTCTTCATTTTCGTAATTTTTCCAGCTTTTCCGCTGAAAAAGGATACTATTCGTGTTTTTTTAGTTATTTATTTACAGGGGAAAATGTCTGTCAAAACATTGACAAGGCCCCTGTTTCATATTATATAAAACTAACTTATTTGGAACAATCGTGGAAGTCTACCAACGAAAGTCACGAAAAACGTTCAACCACAATATTGCAATATTTAAAAGAGAAGATTCATTTATTACATCGAAATTGTTAACGTTGTGTGGAAAGGTCTGTAAAACATCGTATGCAAATAATGTGGGTGGCAAAAACTTGCATCACCACCTTTATTTTGAACCAGCTGTTTAACATTTCATCTAACAGCAGAAGTTTGACGGTTTTGTTATGTTTTTAATTATTGTTCTTATTAAACTCACACCTGTTAGAATAATAATCCAATTGAAAAGTGAATATTAGGGAAAACTAAATACATTTAATACCTACTCTTGTTTTTTTTTTTTTTTATTTATTTTATTTTTTCATAAGACGGCGATCGTTGTAGTTGACATTTGCCGCTTACGTGACATTGGTAATTATTAATATATCAAACCTTTTCTGATACAAACTTTTAGATAAAATAATGTATTTTATAGTTTTACCTTGTAATATTGGATAGTAAATAGTCAAGGTTCAGATGTTGTGTAGAGAAGAGAACTGAGTGTCAGGCCTTACAGTTAGCTAAAAATCAGACCAAAAATACGTGGTTCAGATTCCACGTAAAGCTGTAGGTCCCTTAGTTGCCCACGCTATTAGGCTATTAATAAACAGCTCTTTCTGAGGAACAGACGATCTTCGTTAGTAACAATGACTACACTCGTCCATATAAACTCATCACTCTTTCGCTCCTCATATTCGCCCATGTCTTGACGATCGCCATCTTATGAATGAATGAAAAAATGAATAAATATTTAAGATCTGAACTGTATGCACTTAATAGATATTCCGAAACTTACAGAACTGTTTGACATAATAATAAATATTTTTAATAATTTTAATTTTCAACAAAGAGGTTTCAGTAATTAACCATGGAAATCGCGTAGTTTCAGTTGCATTTCAGTAATGTATGTATGCGTATTTTTTATTTCCATTTTAAAAAAATATTTAAAATAAATAAAATATATATTTTAAAACTTGACAGCCACGTGGATAGTTGTATACAAATATATTTGACGATAAAAAACTCATATTCTAGCATTAATAGTCATGTTAAAATATCACTTTATAGCTGTTATGTTTATGTAACACATTAAACTAACAAATACAGATTTAGAAAGGCAATTGTAACAAAATACAAGAAACCATACACGTGTCATAAACTTTAAAGCAAATAATAAAACATTCACAAACAACTATGAATGAGACAACAAAATACAGAATATTACATTTACGATTGTAATTATAGACATTATGAAACGAGATGGTTTTTATTGGAATTATGTCTTTTACTTTTTACAAGTATTATTATTTTTTACCTATATTATTAACTCAGATTAAAAATAATTTTAAACTAGTTGAACTTCTAAAAGAAATTGTAATGATTTTATTTCCCAAGTTTCAAACACTCACTGTTTCAAAACTACCGTTATTTTACATTATTTAGTTACAGTTTGAATCTAATAAATATTTTCTTGCTATTAAAAAAATTGATATTTGTTGGACTAATTCAATCACTGCTGAAGAGTTAATAAAAGACTGGTAATAAATATTTCAATTGTAATTTTTAACTGAAGTTAAAATGGTAGTAAATTATATGAATTTTTAAAATGGTAGTAAATTACATAAATTACGTAACAAAATAAAATTAAGATGTTAAAGAGTGAAAAAAAACATTGAAATAAAACACCATTAATTAGTCAGTTGGTCTGTATCATTACGCGTTGCATTAATACAATTTAATAATCTATAATGATAATTTATTTTCAATTAATTTAGAGATGCAATTAATTACTGAGTATTTAAAATCATTTTAAATACCTGTATCAATCCCTACTTAATTTAATAAGAGCACTACACAGAGGTAAACATTGTCTATTATATATAATGAATTAATTTTAATTGACATATCAACATATTTGAAAATTACATAAGTATAAAATAAAATAAAATGTGATAACTTAAATGATTTATTTTTATTTAGCTCAAAGAAAAACTATTTTAAAATTTCTATACCATCCTCTCCGAGTAATATTATCATCGGTGGAGTTTTAAATATTGTAGACGTATAACCGACCTTTTTTACATCACATGGTCGTTCGTGTAGTTGAAATATTCGGCGAATTACAAGATTTCTCTATAAAAAGTTTCATACAAAAATTTTCATACAAAGATTTTCATACAAAAATAGGCGAAAGACAGTCCTACCAACCTATACTGCACTATGTAAGTACAACACATCTTGGACCCACTATAAATGCATAGTTTTATGACAGTTACTCTTATATGGACATGTATATGATATTTGTCTAAGACACTTATAAAACATTTTTGACCACAAAATATATAATACGATTTCCTTAATACAGATTTCTACATGAAATGGAATTAGAAAAACTGTTTATCTTATTTTAACATTAAGTATTCATGTGAATCGTAAAACAGTTAAGCTAAAAAACTACTAACAAATATATATTACACTGAATTAAAATCCTTAAAAACAACTCTCTTGTAAGCAATTTCAATAAGACGTATTAAATTGAGGTTTCGCCTTGGGTTTTTTTTCACCAACGTTATTTTATGCATTTTTATTTTGATAAATAACAATTCATAACATATACTCAATAATTATCATTGATTTTCGTCATTGTTAAACCACAAATACTAGCGTCATACATAGATAATATAAAATACTAGCCATATACTGAGGCGTAATACATCAATATGTAATAAGTAAGAATTGTTCTAAACATTTTAGATTGCGTACTGTAACTTATAAATAAGTTTTTAACTACATCGAAACAATGAAAAAGTAAAAGTATTGAGTGTCAATTATCCTATCGTATTTTCCCCAATTAATTAAAGCTGTTTGAATTGAATATCACAGCACAGAGGGTACAAAACAACGCAACTGACAGTGGACAAGGATTTACAATTATCCGGCAAATGGCGACCGATGAATAAGTAATGGCTGTCCGATGGACAACAGACAATGCGTTCCAGCACTTCCAGCTCCAGCACCTGACACCGTCACTGATTCCGATAAATAGGTGAGTAACATTATTACATTACAAACCAAACAGTTCTTAAATCAGTGAATAAAAAAAAAAAATAAATAAATAAATTACTATACGCTTTTTACAATTAATTAGAATAGCAAGGGAGAAAATTTGTATGGTTTCGCATAATTTTTTTTATAGACAATCAAAACTTGTTTTCCAAATAAAAACTTAATCACTAAAAAATCATTATTTTTTAAATTTATTGTAAAAACACTGAACTGAACACTGACAATTAGCGGTATAAAATATTTTGCAGTGAAATTATTATTTTGCACAAAAACACACGTCATCATACAAATCTTCAACATGTTCTTCACAAAAATTCAGATTCACGATTTTGGGGGCATGGCCTACTCGCGCAAATATACATAAATTAATATTTGTTGGTCATTAATGGCCGGTTAAAAATATCGTGCATATAGGAGCGATATGAGAACTGTCATGGAAGTAGAAGATTGTCTGCTTTCACGAGAAAAAAAATACAACAGACAAATTATCACATATAAAACACTTAAAAAATTATTAAAGTTAAGGATATATGTCAAAATACTAACAAATGAAAAATCGGGTTTTCATGCTGGAATACCTTAATGAACCTATTTATTGAAAAGAAATATCTTTTGTGAAAATGTTGCACATTCTTGGCCAATTTGATAAATATTGTTTGAATTTTATCTGGTGAGTATACAAGCAAGATACCAAATAAGCAAGTCCCACGGTTATAAAATGTACCCACCCACCTACTCATGCACAGGGGTATTACCTACCCACCCACCCATAAACGGTGGTACGGTGATATTTATAATATGTATTAAATATTATATAAAATACGTTTACCCCACTAATTTAGACCCGATGTGGATCGTTCCTACACCCTAATAGTAATTTTTTTTTTTTTTTAATTGATATAATTTTGAAATTCTTAGTTGCTTACTAACCGTTGGAGATATTTTCGTGCTGCACATAATCCTTTTTATTTTTGAAATAATAAATATTTACAATATTTTGTTTCAATCATTAAATGAAATTTGTTGCCAAGCAAAATACTTGTAGGGAAGTTTTAAGACAAACTTAAAAACTAAAAACAAAATTAAATAAATGCCAAGATGTAGTATGCTGATTAAGAAAGTAATTATAAAAAAACTTGAATGCCTTGCTTGATTTCATTACACATAACTTTTATTATTTCACCATGATTAGTATAATTAATATAGAACTTCGGTCTTGTAGTCTATAGCTAACGTTTTTAATGATATGGGCCATTAAACACACGCATTTTTATCTTACTATTTAATAAAAAATCACTTTTCCATGCAATAGAAGTCAAACAGAAATTAATAAATTAAAATGAATTACTGTTTTTCATGTAATATGAATTATTAAACAATGTAATAAAGAAAAATAACATAACAATACCAAACAGTTTTACGAGATCAATGTTAAAAAACTCTAACGAAATATTTCCGCACTGCTGAAGCAAGAACCTTGTACTAAGTTATACAGAGATGGCGACTACCTCATGCGGAATTGACCTACACTCTAGGATTGTTATTGAGATGAGCAGTGCTCAAGTCTCATTGTATATTTTCCAGCCAGCTCTCACCGGGGAGCACGGACTGAGATTGAGACTTCAGTTTGACAAAAAATATGAAGTTGAACTACGTCACCTGTCTCTTGGTTACTCAGGCAATTTGTATTGAGAATTACTGATAACATATTATCACGGTAACAATATTGCACGCAATTTGTACTTTCTTAGAGTAGATATTGATGAATTACGGATTTAACTAGTTGCCTAATTGTATACATACGATTATGTTTTATTTTCATTCAGTATAAAACCACAATCGAGAAAAACTGACTTCAGTTTGTTTGTGATATTTTTAGTGTTCCAACCAGTTGTGTTTTATGCATATAAAACAATACTGCAAATGCCTTTATAAAGACTAGGAGGCTGATAAATATAAATAATCAGCAGAATTCCCAGCACTGAACCTTGAGGTACACCATATCTTATATCCAAGTTTGTTTGAACAATATGTTACGTTGTAAGTACCAGGATCCTACAACTGTTCCCTCTCACGCGTTAGCCACATTGTGCTTTAAGAACATTTATTCTGATTATTCTGATTGTGTCCTGTCATTATTATATTTTTTCCTCGTCCAGGATGGTAATTCCTTCCTTTATTTAGATGTACCTTTATTATAGCCTGTTTATTTATAGGTGCTGCTTTTTTAATGGCTTAAATGCTTGATGTTAGACACTCTATCTTGGTTGAAATATGATCTTATAAAGACTAACGGTATTTTTTATAGATTTGTTACAAACAAAAGCAACTTTAATTTGGTCTATTACAGGTATTACTCATTCCATGGAATACTGGCTGTACATTGGATGGGTGACCGGACAGGGATCAAGTTCTTGTATGCAGCTCATCTGCGTTGGTGGTTTGAATGTCCCTTAAGCACCCTTAAGCTGTTATATAACCGTTGTAGAAAGGGCTTCGTAGCCCTAACTTCACCTTTTTGTAAATACTTTTGTTACAATTAAAGAAATGTTCTATTCTATTGTATAAATTGTAAGAAAAGTATGCACTCTCTTTATTCATTTCTTCTTAGAGTTCTTTATTGGAGATTGTTTAACTCTTTAATCTATAAACGATAATCAAACATTGCTTTAAGCAGAGCAAATGTTTGAAGCTTAAAGAATGTTCCATTTTCTTTGCTATAAAATTTATTGAAAAGATCTAGTGCAGACAATACTAGAGGAAAACGTTTCTTGTCTGAATACTTATGATATTCTTTACGAAGAAAGAACAATTGTGTCTTGTATTATACAATAATTTTATCTTGGAACCAAGATTTTGTCATGACATTCATATCATGCCACGTCGGACTATTATTTTTAAAATATCAACAGCTCATATGAAAATAAGTTTAATATATGCTTTACGGAAGTACAAGGACAGAGGACACCGCTAAAATATCAAGAATTAGTTCTTTGAGGGAATTTGAATTAAAATTCTGTATCAATTTTAAATTTGTACAAGTGTCTTTACTTGTGTGGTCTAGTTAACTATTATTTTGAACTATAATTAAATCAACCAAGGAAATATTTAAGATAAATAAGAGCACTTTAAAAAAACAGTCAATCCCAAAACTATACATTAGTCTATATAATGTAGTATACTTCAATACTAAAAACGGATACTATAAAATATATAAATAATTCCTTGTCATATTGTAATTCCGAGGATACCCTGAGGGTAATACGGCTCAGGGATGAACACTTCTGAGTTTTCCAATAGTTTTCCCGCCTTCGCTGCAGCTCCCACTTGCAGTTTAATTCTACTGATAAGCTGTTTTAAACTGTAATGTAAGTGCAAAGTTCATTGCTTAAAATCGTTTAGGAAGGAAAAAAAAAACAATGAAAAAACAACAATATTACTACGCCCGCTGAAATTACTTACAATATTATTTGTACATTTTGTACTATATTGTAATATATTTCAGTTGGGTGATTTTCACTCGTATGGTATTTCTAACAAAACGTAATATTCTGACTATTTCCCAAAACTCCAAATACGGAAGATGACGTTAGCCTACTTGATCACTTGAAGCATCAATTAGGTAGTAGCAATTTAGGCAAGTCATAACGTAAAAACAACGATTAAATATTACGCTTGATTAGATGTGTCGCTTAGCTCAAGTTGTACGAAGTCGGAATTTGTGTCAAGGGGATTCACCGTTGAACTACACAAACACATATCAGTTAAATACAGTTGTGCTGAGTTGGGATTTGTGTTACGTGGGTTTACCAATAAACTATTAGAACACGCATCGGTTAACTCTAGTTGTGAAGAGTTGGGATTTGTGTTACGTGGGTTTACCAATAAACTATTAGAACACGCATCGGTTAACTCTAGTTGTGAAAAGTTGGGATTTGTGTTAAGTTGATTCACCGATGAACTACACGATATTATAAGTTAGCTTCAGTTGTGCTGAGTTGGTATTTGTGTACGTGGATTTACCATTGAGCTACTACAACACGTTTCAGTTAACTATAGTTATACTGAGTTGAGATTTGTGTTACGTGGATTTACCGTTGATCTACTACAACACGTTTCAGTTAACTATAGTTATATTTAGTTGAGGTTTGTGTTACGTGGATTTACCATTGATCAACTACAACACGTTTCAGTTAACTATAGTTATATTTAGTTGAGGTTTGTGTTACGTGGAATTATCGATGAACGACTACAACACGTATCAGTTAACTATAGTTATGTTGAGTTGAGATTTGTGTTACGTGGATTTACTGTTGAACTACTAGAACATGTTTCAGTTAACTATAGTTATGTTGAGTTGAGATTTGTATTACGTGGATTTACCGTTGAACTACTACAACACGTTTCAGTTAACTATAGTTATGCTGAGTTAAAATTTGTGTTACGTGGATTTACCATTGAACTACTACAACTTGTATCAGTTAACTATAGTTATGCTGAGTTGAGATTTGTGTTACGTGGATTTACCGTTGAACTACTACAACACGTTTCAGTTAACTATAGTTAAGCTGAGTTGAGATTTGTTTTACGTGGATTTACCGTTCAACTACTACAACACGTTTCAGTTAACTATAGTTATATTTAGTTGAGGGTTGTTTTACGTGGATTTACCGTTGAACTACTACAACACGTTTCAGTTAACTATAGTTATGTTGAGTTGAGATTTGTGTTACGTGGATTTACCGTTGAACTACTACAACACGTTTCAGTTAACTATAGTTATGTTGAGTTGAGGTTTGTGTTGTTACGTGGATTTACCGTTGAACTACTACAACACGTTTCAGTTAACTATAGTTATGTTGAGTTGAGATTTGTGTTGTTACGTGGATTTACCGTTGAAGTACTACAACATGTTTCAGTTAACTATAGTTATGTTGAGTTGAGATTTGTGTTACGTGGATTTACCGTTGAACTACTAAAACACGTTTCAGTTAACTATAGTTATGTTTAGTTGATATTTGTGTTACGTGGCTTTACCGATGGACTACTACAACACGTATCAGTTAACTATAGTTATGTTTAGTTGAGGTTTGTGTTACGTGGCTTTACCGATGGACTACTACAAAACGTATCAGTTAGCTATAGTTATGTTTAGTTGAGATTTGTGTTACGTGGATTTATCGTAGAACTACTACAACACGTTTCAGTTAACTATAGTTATGTTTAGTCGAGATTTGTGTTACGTGGCTTTACCGATGAACGACTACAACACGTATCAGTTAGCTATAGTTATGTTTAGTTGAGATTTGTGTTACGTGGCTTTACCGATGGACTACTACAACACGTATCAGTTAAATATAGTTTTGTTTAGTTGAGATTTGTGTTACGTGGCTTTACCGATGGACTACTACAACACGTATGAGTTAACTATAGTTATGTTTAGTTGAGATTTGTGTTACGTGGCTTTACCGATGGACTACTACAACACGTATCAGTTAGCTATAGTTATGTTGAGTTTAGATTTGTGTTACGTGGATTTACCGTTGAACTACTACAACACATATCAGTTAACTATAGTTATGTTGAGTTGAGATTTGTGTTACGTGGATTTATCGTAGAACTACTACAACACGTTTCAGTTAACTTTAGTTATGTTTAGTCGAGATTTGTGTTACGTGGCTTTACCGATGAACGACTACAACATGTATCAGTTAACTATAGTTATGTTTAGTTGATATTTGTGTTACGTGGCTTTACCGATTGAGTTGAGATTTGTGTTACGTGGATTTACCGTTGAAATACACGTTTCAGTTAACTATAGTTATGTTGAGTTGAGATTTGTGTTACGTGAATTTACCGTTGAACTACTACACCACGTTTAAGTTAACTTCAGCTATACTGAGTTGAGATTCGTGTTACGTGGCTTTACCGATGGGCTTTTACAACATGCAACAGTTAACTTTAGTTGTGCTGAGTTGGGTATTACTGTAACACCGTATTTGCCTTAGGAATAACCCTGGACTTTCTTCAATAAAATAATTGCAATACATATACTGGCTAAAATATTCCTTGAAAATTAGACGTTTCTTCAAGATATAAATATACCATGTAATCTAAGATTAAACTAGAAATAAATAAATAAAGAAATAAAACCTAACAAATAAAGTTAAGCAAGGTGTTATTTTAAGCAACTTATTATGTATTATAAACACAATAATTAAACTACACTACTTATAGAACAAAGATGGCATAAGTAGAACACAGTAAAATATTAGCTTCTGTCTTCCATCTTGTCACACCCACACTTAAGAATTAAAAATGAGTTCTAAGGACAAATTGTATCAAACACGCCGTGGTAGCTTCATCACTAACTCCCTCCGTACCCATGCCTCCAGATTCCTGACACCGTTAATCTGTATCTATTTATTATTCAAATCGGTTTGGCTCCCGATGAGAAGAGACGCATTTAAATGTGTCAGATTTTTGGCGATCCAACCCGGCAGCTTTAATTGCGCCACATTTTGCAGTGGTATGACCTTACTCTAGAAACCGCATTTACATAAATTGAACACGTTATTTACGGTTATAAACTATGACTGGTGCTCTGTAAAATTAAGTAAGATTTTTAGTTAGCGAATCGACCAGCATCAAAGTGTCCGTTGTTCCAACACTATTTAAAGCTCACTAAAACACCTCGTGTTATAAAAACATTTTCACTCTGTTCAAGAGTTCTTATCGCACATTTCACAGTTGGTAGTCTACTCATACTAATTTCAATATAACAAAGATGATACAATTATACAGTAATTGTCATAGACTTAATGAGTATTTATTTACGTACATCGTACACCCAGTAGTGAAGAGTCCCCATACAACATCCGCACGCTGACTACTACCCAACATAAACACCCCAGACTTCTCTAGTTGTATCCGCGCCGATAAGATCATTGTTGTTATACACCTTTGGATGTATTCGTGTGTCATACAGAAGGACAACATATTCCATAAACTCTAATATATGAAAACAAATATCCAATCTTTCCTAGGAGTTTGAAATTTCGGGGCTTTCTAAAAAAAATCTTGTATAAAAGCACTACGTAGAATTGGCTCAAAGGGATCCAATGACTAGTTATGAGATGCACAAAAGAGTTACAGAATGGCTGTTTAATTTCCACAATTTTAACGTGACAAACTGCAAATTAATTCAATTAATATATGAAGGGCTAAAAGTTACGGTTCATTAACGAACACGCTGGTATGTTGATGAGGATAAGAAATAAGTTGACAGGATGGAAGGAAGACAGTATTTAGAATGCGATTAGAGATGTAGGAGTATGTTAACAGATAGGAATGTGATTAGAAATGGATGTGATGGATGCGATGAAAAATACAAAAGGATGAGAAAAAGTGAGTTTATTAAGTTCATATGATATTTGGTAGTATGGTAGTTGGAATTGAGGAATGGAACTATCTGGATATAATGTACGTGTATGGGTGGGTAGGTGGGTCAATACCACTGTACATGTATGGGTAGGAGGGTGGGTCAATACCACTGTACATGTATGTTATGGAATGTATGTATGTACAGATGTTATGGAAGATGATGTTTTGAATACATTGAAAGGAGTCATAGTTTGTTAACAGGATTGGTTGTTTAGTAAAAATGTATGTATAGTTGGGTATAACTTTATTGGGATAGGAAATGTCCGTTGTTTAGAAGATAAAATATGGGGTTCAATGGACGGAAGAAAGCTTTCTCATAAGCTTATTTAGTTTAATTGCAAATTATTTTCACGTGATTAAAAAAAATTCTATTATGTTATGACAAATACATTATAAAGAAATAAAAAAGTTTAAGATTACAAAATATAAAACATAAAACAATTGACTATACTGCAATTATGTACACTACTAATAGCTACGTTGATATCACTAATAATTAACATTATCCTTCATCGCTGTATTTGACTCCTCGATATGTATAATAATGCATGTCTACTGCTCGAGGCCAAATCAATGACATGTGATTACGTTGAAATATGTTGTCTTTGATCTTAAACGGCTTTAATACAATTTGACATTGGATTTAAATTAATTGATATCTTTGGCTAACTTTGACAACTATGTAGTTGAAACACTTCCTAATAATCTACGAAATAAGCACGACAAATTTATGTTAAAATTTCAAAAATATAAAGAAAAATATTTAAAGTAAATAGTAAACTATTATAAAACTATACTTTATAAACCTGTAACGTTTTAATCATTTAATCAGGTCAAATAATAACAAATAACGAAAACTTATGGTAATTAAAATATATGTTGCAACGAAATTGAACATGACCTATACCTAGAATATAATCAGATGATTAGCATTAGAAATATTTGAATATATTAAAAAATAAAAAAATGATAAAGCTAAAACTACAAAACTATTTGTTTGGTTAGTAAACCCACATATGCTATAAAGATAATTTACATCAGACGCCTATGTAAATAAATAATCATTCAAACGTTTTCAAGTTGATGTATAGTTCTAAAGCTAAAATAAATGAAATACTCTATAACTTGGAAATACACTCTAAGTATTAATGCATGTGAACTTTGGAGACTATTTTACAGAAAAATATGGAATGCATTAAACAATGCTACATCCTTTTTTCCTAGCAGATGTACGTTTAACAACTTCATAAATTGGATTGCATAAGGAGAACGATTTTTGAGATTGTATAAACTTATTTTAGAATATTACCAAAACATTACTATTTTAAATATGTAAACTTACACATGGACTCTATATTTTCTTAACAAGCAAAAAGCAAATAAGGCAAGAAAACGTACTTTAATTTGATTGTAAGGAACCGTCTTTCAAGTAGTCCAATATTTGTGAGGGGAGTGGCTATTTAAATATGGAATACAAACCACAAGGTATTGGAGCATTCAATTGTTGCCTATTACGCACATTTGAATATGATTTCCTTTTCAAAAAAGACTAAAGTATTTCCGAACACTCAACCAGAATAACTAAATGGTGAAAATAATTCTGTAAAGTTAAACTAGTAATTTAAATGTAGATGATGATCATTGAGCGTGAGTTGAGACTATAGATCAATAATCTCTTATATATTAGTACGTGCTAGTGGAGGAAGTACGTGAGTGGTCCTCGGGTTTTGGTAATGGTCTACCAGGGACTCATGTACGCTGAGAGGTTACAGTCATGTTCTACCATTGAGTAACATGATTGCAGCATTACTCTACCTAACCCAAACATCAAACTACCTCCAACGGTTACTGAGGATGTGGTTGTTCTACGAATACATCATTCAGCCATGCATCATAGTGCAGATACAAAACAATAATACATTTTTTTGGATACGTGTCTGAAAGGAGACGAGAGTTATCGGTTGAAAATTACAAAACACAGTTTTAGCACCTTCCGGTGATGAACTGAAAGTTTATGTCGATCACATTGTAACATTCATTTAGTATATACTCTTTACAGTTGAACATATCTAATAACACATAATTATAAAAAGTTATCTCTGAAATACTTTTGATACTAAGTTTTGAAAAATGAAGTACAATACTCTAAGTTTGACACTATTGATATATCAATGAGTTGATTGTATGGGTGATGAGTCAGTAGGGTAATACTTGCAAGAAATATTAAAAATAAATGTCGGTGGTGATTTGAGAGGGTGATAATCGTAACACAAAAATTGAATTTTGACTGGAGTTACATATAGTGTGTTTCATAATAAGTGTCTAACATGAATTTGGACAAAGATTAGATGGGGTGGGTATTTTTAACAAATTTCAAACGTAAATTGGAGGGCCCTCGGCTTGGTTCCATTGAGTATTTATTTATAACAAAGTAAACTTCATTAGTGAGATTGTAGTAGTGTAATAAACCAAGGAAATGATATATTTGCACAAAGATTTAAGATAAATATACAGAATTATACAAAAATAAAAGCCCTGTGCACAGCTAGTTAGAATCTAAATTAAACACTTTTTAAAATATGTTTTGAGAGTTAATTGGTTTGGATTGGTCATCTACGATAGATTATCTTTAATATTCTCTAGCTTAAATTTAAATTCTTGGAATCTTTACTCACATGGCAGAATATAGTATTTTATGCTGAACCGAAATCCCAGTGTTTACGAGTGGTAAGTTACTTTATGCATAAAATCAATGTACGTATACATTTTAATAATATTATGACTGTGGATTTTTCGTCAGTATATAAAAACTGTAAAGAGGTGCCTTTTATTATTCCTCTATTCACATGTCAACATTTACACTTACACAGTATTAAACCAAGTTTATTAAATAAGTTCGTGAAATATTTTGTTCTGTTCGTCTGATGGGTTTAAAAATACTTAATGTTCCATTAATGATGTACGAGATTCTTTCTTCTAGTGTATTTAAACTGACGGCCATATTAAGCCAAAACATACCAACGACGATAAAAGAAATTCGCAGTAGCTTTATGTTCCACCAACCGTATTCAAATAAACTTTAAAAAATACAATTTCAGTTTTTACCACAGACCCGTCAGCGGGATAAAACATGCTTTTCTATTTCAACTGTACGGTTCGTTTTTATTATTATTATACGTTATAGTGGACACTGTATGATTTTTATTAAATGTCCTATCTTGTGGACCGTGAGTTGATATTATAAAAATTTTAGTTTCAAATAGTCATGAATAATGTATAAATGTTCACACATTTAACTATACAAAATTATGAAAACATTAATTGTTCTTCAAAAATAACCTTATGGTCCACTAAAAGAGTCTTCAATATTAAAATTAAAGTTCACGTATTACGATACGGTTATTATTGAAGACCATATCCTTGAAATAGAAACACATTTTTGTCGTTTTTCGAGAAGGGAAACAACCCCCTAAAAATACAGGATGGAAATGATAAGATAAATACCTAAACAAAAATTTAATGGTTAAATAAAATGCATATTTTTATTTATTAATTTGAACTCTAACATTATATATTTATTTTCGATTTAATATCTTCTCAGTTATTTGTTTTAATTAATAAAAAAACATTATATATAAGGGACAAAGTCAAATAAATACAAGCTTCTAACCTTTCTTTACAAAGGAAATAACAAAAATAGGTATCTTACAAAATTTATTATAATAGGCCTTTTACTTTATTAAATCACGTTGCGTAAGGTTAAATATGTTAGTTAGATAGTTGTTTGGGTTCCATTATGTAAGGTAGGCCATGTTATAACGTATCCCTGTTATTGTATTTTGTCTTGTAAAACATTAAAAACACATTTGTTCCTGTTATTGTAAAACATTGCTGAAATGTAGCTCAAAAGAATCACGATTTGTAATTGAACAAAACAAAAAATACAAGTGGAAAAATAACTTTCGCATAATTAAAAACAAAAAAGAATTTATCTACTATTCGAATATTACCTTATCACCGCCAAATATTGCATGGACCATTATAACTATCACGGAATGAAACAGCTGATTGAACGCACAAATTGTTCAGCAACCCAAACTATTCTCCAGAGAGAAATTGGTTGCAGGTGTATTGTAATAGCGAAGTTCAAGTGACCTAAATTGTTGCGATCAACACTAAACAGAGCTAGCAAGACTGAACTTGTTACCTACCCAAGCAGACTTTATTTAGTTTTATTAATAATGCATTATTTATGTGTGATCCAGTCTTTACTACGTACCTTGTTGTGTATATTAAAGGAAGGTATACAATAATTATTTTGGGTATATATAACAAAGTTGAATGTACGATCATACAATGTTCACTATCGAAAAGAAGGTATAGCGTTCACAGGTACTTGTAGAATTATTAACCTGATTTAGAGCGTATATTACCTAGCTTTATATAATATAATTACACCTTACGTATCGAACTCGTAATAAAAAAAATATAGTCCACTGGAGCCATTTATAGAGGAGCTTAACGATCTTAAAAATATTTATTCACACAAAAATGTTTCCAGCGTGGTGGCTCAGTGGCTAAGGCTTAGGACTGCGGAGGGCAAGGGTTCGAATCTCCACTGAGCCAACGGTCGGTACTTCATTCGTTGAATAAAGTTCACGCACAGCCCTGCAGGCCCTTGTGAACTGCCGAGTGAAGTTTATAAATTCAAAAAATAATAATAATAATAAAACTCTCTTTAAATAATGGTATGAAATGAACTTAAAAATTAAGGGTGCAATTATATAGTATTTTAAAAAGTTTCATTTGAATATTTTCTGTATCATTTGTATTTTGATAAATTTTAAAACTAATTAGCTATAACACCATTAAAATAATGTATTTATTGATACGTTAAAGATAAACAATTTTTTCAGAATACAGGCATTCTGGAAAATGACGGCAACTGTTCTTGAAACCGTTCATAAATATATCTATAAATCACTCAACTGGAAAAGCCCCCAATAGTTCAATATATAGACTTTGTATTAATTTTGTTCAGAACACAGGATTTCCCATTCAAAACACGTAGCTGACTGCTCACTTGAACATTAACTTATAGGGGGTTATGAACATTACGTACTTGTCACGCACTACAGTACAAGGCGTGTTTTGTCCGTATGGAATCTATCTTCTACAACAAGACGATAAATGGTTCTGGTTGCACAGTAAATTATGCAATATTTTTAGCTTGGCAGAAAACATGACAATTTTTAAAAACATTTTTCATTTTTGTGAGTTAATAAAAATTTCGTGATATTAAATGCAGGCCTAAAATTTCCTGATTTTGATATAAATAAACTACTCTGTATTCCCACTTATATTATCCCAAAATTTCATTACCTACGATTGTAAGATAATTAAGAAATAGTTTCAAAGAAATATATTCATAAACAATTTTTTATGTTTTAGTTCATTATTGGAGAAACCGCAAATTAAAAACATTTTTACAAACTATCGAGAAAACTGGTGTCTCTCGAGGCCAGCTTTGTTCTCACCATTATAAGTGACGTATTTTTACATTTTATTGAAGTGGAGATCGAAATACTGTATACAAATCATGACTAGACAAAGTGAATTGCCTAGAATGCTATTGATTGAATATCACTTACACTAATACACATTTATAACGATTTAGTAATTTTAACTAATACACATTTATAACGATGAAAGAGATTGTCTTTCATCGTTATAAATGTGTATTAGTTCAAACGGCTTCTAGCAAACGATGCAGTCATATTAATAATAGAATATAACCAACAAAGGCATCAATATTTTAATATTATTTAATCATTTTTTTATTTAATTTTATTATGATAAAATTAGTTGATCTCTCAAATAGCTATATGCTAGAGAGATTAAAAAAGACACTGCAATGTAAAAATAAATTTAAGAAATAATAAATGATTTTGAATTGAATTGAATATGTGTAGCGAACGATGTCTTAAATAACTAAACTACAATTACAGTGGGAAGTCCTATACTGGTCATTTACTTATCTGTGGCGGGTGAAAATTATGACAATCATTCAGTTTCTTAGAAAAAATATGTATATGGAGATTTATTATACAATAAAAACAATAAATACAATGGAGATGCTTGAGTACAACATGGATTATTTGACAATATCGAAGTTCAATTTTGGGGACAGCTTAAATACTTCAAATATAAATCCAGCTAAGTGACACTTAATTTACGGAGGCCTAAAAGAAAGAAAGAGAGGAAAATAGAAGAGCCCATTTCATTACCATATGATTCGGCAGTATATATTTGGAAAACCAAAGGTACACTCATTTTTAAGTAAACCAGTGAAATGTTAGACATAAAGTGGTACAATACATGTCGAACGTTGATTTTTTAAATTTATTTTTATTGAAACTATTATTATTTGTTAACTTCAAAAACCTGAATATAGAGTACCAACACTGAAAGATTTAGTACAAACTCAATAATACTGTATCTGTTTGACATGTATTGTACACATCTATGAACAATCCCACACTCTCTGGGCTACATACAATAAATTCAATACTAAAACATTACTGTACCAAAATTGTATTAGATTTAATACAGTTTTGTTTGTGTATTTTGTCTTTATTAATGGAATTATAACATTTATATGTCAGTGAGAATCCGCACTTTTGGACTAAAGCTGCATGCTAGTTAGCTTGTAATAAAAATATAATTGTCTTTAATGCTCTAAACCGTATTTCTGATATTATTTAATGGTTTCGTCTCGAGTCCATTAGTTAACACGATTCAGTGAAATTACATGGTACCTAATGTGAAGTATACTTAAAAAGATGATAAGCCGTTAACAATAATACAAACCACTTCTGTGAAAAGAACGAAAAAGCTACGCTCGCTGATTTCAATTATTCTCTCCAAAACATTATCATCATATGCTGTACTTTTCTGTGTTTAATCATTTTCGTTGTAATGAAAGGCAGTGCAATTAAAATGCAGGTTTCTTTGGTTATGTTGTGTGAAAGCTTTTAGGCTTACTGTTTTCTCTCTTGAATTGAAAATACTGTAAAAGGTCTGTCTATAAAATCGTATTTTATTTTACGCTTACTGTAATATTTAATGTTATAAAACAACTAATTTCATGGAATTATTTTAATCATAATAAATAAATGGGTATAGTGATTACATACTCCTTTCTTTTCAGTCTGTCAAACATAAACAAATACAAAATGTTTAACAAACAAAACTATTTGGAATGTTTTTATAAAAAGAGCATAAATTGTCATCTAGTAAATAATTTGCTGTCTGTTCTCTGATGGTAATTTTATGTTTTTATAGCCACTGTTTTTTAGCAAAAGAATTTTGTTAAAAATATATTTTCTACAAATTCACCAGGTAAATCAGCAATAAACAACAATAATATTTAATAAGTGTAAAAATATCCATTAATACATTTGGTATTAATGCTTTGGCATCTGAATGAAAATAAAACCCACAGCAAGTAAGTTTAATATTCGTATACTGTAAACAAGCTACTTGGAGGCATTGATGTGGAGATTATAAGTGATAATTTCTATACGCGGTCCTCCTAAAACAGAAATTATCGCGTATAAAAGGAAACTACTGGGGTGTCCATGTTGGATGGTAGTCAGGTTCCGGAAGAGAACTGCGTACCAGGCTTGTCAATTTGCTGAAAATCAGACCAACACTACGTGGTTCGGATTCCTCGTAAAGCTGTAGGTCCCTTAGTTTCCCAGGCTATTGGGCTGCTAATATATTAAAATTAATTAATTAGTAAATTAATTAATTGACTGTTCCTTAGAATAAATGGAACAGTCGATCTCAGTTAGTAACCAAACGACAAAGGTCATCCACACTCATCCTATACTCGTGTAATCGTTCATACTCGTCATACGTCAAAATGAGTTCAAAGGTGTGTCAGCGTCTCATATCTAAGAATATGCAACGGTTTCACAGAAATATTGCTATCGTTATTTTTCACACAAGAAAAGTAAAGTTCAGAACGTTAGTAAATTTAGTAAGTTGTATTAACTATATGATATTACATGTTTTTATTTATAAAATGCTCACAAAATATTTTAATTTTTTTGGAACTAATTTATTCTTTGCATTGGTTCTTCATTTATATCTGACAAGGCACACTGAGCCCGTTTTTCGATATCTAACAGAAAGGACCACTTGTAAAATAAATTAAATCTAGAGTTTATTCTAGATTGACATCAGCTTTTACAATTAAAAAAACACAATTTTCTTATAAGTCGCTGAAATATTCAGTTATTTCACAATATTTCGTTATTTCTTATTGAAATTAATTTCCATGGATGATATATGATGTTTACGGTAATAAAAAAACATTAATGTTGTAACAAACGACCCTATTTTAACAACATTCGGATTATTTCTACTGATTAGAAACTAGTTAAGTTTAATAATATAACACATTTAAATAGTAAAATGCTACATTGTTATCAATGCAAAATAAAAAAAAATAAAAAAAACGAACAACATACCAAGATAAATAAAATTATTATCTTATATACATTCGCTCATCAACACTCATCACAATCATTTGAAATCCATATTCGCCCATATATTGACGATCGGCGTCTTATGAATAAATAAAAAATTAATAAAATAAATAAATAATATGCATTTCTATTTTAAACTTCACCGGCTTTGCATATTAATTCTTATCAAACTTATTTACATTATTCTCAAACTTTAAAAAATATTCCGACTTTTTCAACAGCTTTAATAGAAATAGCATATTTTGAACTACAAAAAACTTAGTTTTGGTACTTACCGTTTTTTTATGGTTTCATATCTATTCTGTAGTAAAAACAGCCAATAAAACTGATATTAAATTATGCAACTTTATCATCAATATGTCAACCGAAAATGAGAAATCTAATAGAAATAGGTCACTTAATCGATATTTCAAATACAATAAAAAAAATGTTTGTTGAAAAATCAGAAGTCAATGTTTATTTTATTTATTTACTCACACTGAAGTAACGAAATTTTGACAATGGTTCCTTCATTTTTAAATTAACAATTAACATACCAGAATTGATATACTTACAGAGTTTCGAAAGCACGATGGTGAAACTACAATAATTCGAAATGAAGACTCACCTGCAAAGAAAATAATTGTTAGCGAAATAATTTTTTAACAAAATTTTTATATAATGACATATAACCCAGTCATAAGAAAAACAAACAAATTGAATGATTTTCTTCCACAAATATTTTTAATTAAAATAAAATGCTGTAGTGCATTCTGTTTGAATAGCCTCGCCATGTTGAACTGGATATAAGAGCAGAGACACTAGACGTTTTAACGATGTTTCCTGTTATATAAATATGTGTTTTTACATTGAATTAAAACTTTGTAAAATAATGTTACCATAATATTTGTTTTAATTATAAATTGTAAATTTCCCACAAAGAATGAATAACTATTTTAGTGTTTAATCAATTTTAAAACACTGCTTATATTGATTAGACAGTTCATGAAGAGACCTGCAGGCGTTGAATAAAAGATTCGAAGTCAATTCAAAGAAAGGGAACACTATAGTCCATGAACGCTATTTACGTAAAGTATTCAGTTAAAAAATAAAATGTTAACTTACTGATACACTCTACATAGGAATTGGATTACTTTAGGAAATATTCAGGAAGTGTTCAACTGCAATGCATTCTATACAGGAAATAGCTTACTGTTTGGATCTGGCCAGGGATTATGTTTACCTGCCGATAGATATGTTCTACATTCTCTATAAAAATTCGATGATAATTTTGGAATAGTGGTAAGGAAAATTATACCTCCTGACATTCTACATACAAAATTAATGCTGGAATTATCGCTAATATTTTGTTAATTCGGTTATAATATGTGTGTTTCAGTGTACAGATGCACGCTAAACTACTTGACTTTCTCAACTATTGTTTTGAACTGCTATTTTGTTTGGTACAGTTCAGTGCTAGAATTTCAGTTTTAAACTCAACTTTAATTGAAATGGTTGATAAACAATTTGATATGTAATGTATTTATTTTTTGAGGAAAAATATATTATTACTATACATTATACATAAGAGATATAGCCTATGAAAATCAAAAATACCTTCGAGGATGATGTCATAATGCCATAAGTATATCAATAAATTAAACTATAGGATTTCTTCCAGCAGTCTTATTATCTTCTGTTACATAGCTGCTCTGTATAAGGTCCCATCTCATTAGGGATTGCAAATATTTTCAACATATCGATATATCACAAACAAAATATCGATCTAACGATAATATCGAAAGAAAAATATCGATATATCGGGTAATGGATAAATCGAATTGTAAATGATTTATCTGTTTAAGATTATACACTAACTCTTATGTCATGACCAAAAATGCACTCTTGTTTAGCTGTCACTATTTAGAATAGCCTTCTAAATGTAAAAATGAATAAATTTATCTACGCGAACAAGTTGTGATCTGTGAGTTGAATAAGAAGACAAAAATTCAAAATAAGAATAATTATACCTTTCATTATTAAGTTAATTATTATAAAAGAATAATGGAATAATGGTTTGTAAGACGACTGGCTAGGCATCCTAGAGTCAGCGTTGCCAGCTCACACACAACTGGTCTACAATAAACTACATTTAAGTGCGTTAACCTCACGTAAAAAAACGTATTAAAGTTACTTTATTATATAATTGTATGTTTTGTACACATAAGAGGCAGTTTAAATGTTTTTCCGAATCGTGATGATTTTGAGTAGAGAGAATAACGTCAATATTTAATGATATCATATATAACGGACCAAAATATCGATATGGCTGATATTATCGAAATAAAATATCAATACTAACGTATCGATTTATCGAAATGTATCTATCGATATATCGAAACGTATTTATCGATATATCCGACATATCGATATATCGTTGCCATCCCTACACCTCATTGGTCAGACCTGAGTATGTACAGAACGGACAGCCAAGGGCAGTAGGACACACATATACTAATACACATATATCACTGTCAACCTCCAGGCGTGTGAGGGAGTAATAATTAATTTACAACCGCTGGAAGGTCTGAAGACAAGGTACAAGGGTTGTTAATAATGTAAAGCCTTCCGTATGAGCCAGGGCTGTGTTAGGATTTGATTTATATATCAAATATCAAACAATTACCCGGAGACGCAATGTATGTCATTCCAACCACCTGACTTCACAATGACTAATTTATATGATATATAATACTTTGCAATGTTAATGGCACTAATATATATATATATACAGGGCGTCCAGCTTCGACTGTCGCATATTTTAGGTGATTGTTTGTCAGGTCAGTACAAGCAAATAATGCCATATAACATGTGTCCTATTTCGATTAGTTTTCTGTCTGTTTGTCTGTATGTGTAAAAAAAAAAAAAAAAAAAAAAAAAAAAAAAGAAAAAAGAATAAAACAAAAACCGTTTGACAACACTGAATTTTCGTACGAAATTTGAGCTTAAAAAGACACATTCCATAAAAAATCGGTATTTATAAAATTATCAGTTTCAAAATGTGTCGGCTGTCTAAAAACTGCCATGTCAAATATAAAAAAAAAACACATGTTTTACCCAAAAATATTTATACATAATTCTTGTAGACTACATTATGCCAAATTCAATGGTATGAACATTTAACAGATGAGTAAATGAATAACAGAGAAATCTTATTTTTGTGACTGAAAACATTCTTATCTGAGTACTCTTCACCCAGATAACAATGCTTTCAGTCACAAAAATGGTTTCTCTGTTATTTATCGACCGATCTTTTAAATTGTCATATCAGTAAATTTGGCATAACGCAGTCTACAAATGTATGTAAATATTGTTGGGCAAAATGTGTAGTTTTTTTTATATATTTGACCTTGAAATGTTCAGACAGTCACCATTTTGAAACTGATAATTTTGGACATTCATCCTTTTTACATGGAATGTGTCTTTTTAAGATCAAACTTTTATACAACAATTAAGTATTGTACATCAAACAGGCTTTTGAGATATTATAATGTATGTAAAAAACACATACTGACACACAGAGAGAAAACGAATCGAGATAGGACACAAGTTATCTGGCAATATTTGCTTGTATTGACCTGACAAACAATCCTCTAAAACATGCGACAGTGGAAGCAGGACACCCTGTATATACAATTTATTTATATTATGTATTTAAACGGATTCAATATACCAGGTGGAAAAAATATGAAAAAACACTTTAAAACAACGTTACTTTTTCCATAGATAATTTGATAATTGAATTTTTTGGATTAATCGTGTTCCATAAAGAATAATTTTTATCAGAATAATTGACTTAAAATCGTTAAATAGCGGAGAAAAATTATTGTTCAAATTAGTTACTTTGAAAGTCAAATGACCACTACTCTGGAAAGAATAAACCTTTCGAAGTCCGGTTTGCAGCAATTTATTTATCTTTAATTTACCTTTCATTTGATACCAACTTCGACCTAGGATTATAATGAAAATTTTCGTTCAACTCCTGGAGGGCCGTCCCGTAGAAAAGATGAAATGTCGCTAATGATGTCAACAAGTATGTACAAGAGTTCACACAAGTTGTGAAAGCGTTTTCACATTTTGTCCACCCTGCATATATAAATCATTTGTTGTTTTACTTCCTACAACCTAATATATAAAAAAAGGAACACAATCTTCTATTTAGTTACGATCAACTATTGAATTTAATAAACACAACATCATTGTTATACACTCTAGTTTGTAATCAATAAGTACCATTTTGGCAGTTTTTCCTTTTCCTTTAACTGTGTTAGTTAGGGGGTTTGGAAGAGGCCTAATTATGGACATATAAAGAATGTCACGTGACTCCTTGACAAACATTACATAGAGCTTTACAATACTTACTTGCTAATTGATCTCAGTGGGCTGAGATAGGTTTAATTATACATACTAATTCAGTTGTTAGCAATGCATACGTAGAACCCAAACGTTGTTAATGAGTCACATTTTGTGATATGTTAACAATCAAACTTCTCTTACTCATCGTCATAAAGGAAATTGCTCAAATACTATTTCCAGTTATATTAGTTAAAGTTTGACCTACAGAATGATTTATTCTTTATTCAATATTAAGACGCCGATCGTCAAGATATGGAGGAATATGAGGGGCGAATGAGTGTTATGAGTGTAGATGAACGAGTGTCGACTGTACTTCAGAGAGATTTATTAATAGCCCAATATCTAGGACAACTAAGGGACCTACAGTTTTACGTGGAATCCGAACCACGAAGGGTTGGTCTGATATTTAGCTCACTGACAAGCCTGATGGTCAGTTCACTTCCCTACACAACATCCGAACCTTGACTACCATCCAACATGGTCATCCCAGACTTTTATAGCAACCATTGAGCGGACGCCGGGTCAGTTTAAGAAGACCGAGCAATCTACTCAACATTTTGTCCCCAAGTAGCTGGGTTTACAGCACTGCCCCACCAGTGCCGACTACGAGGTTCTTCGTAAACAATTAAAGTTGATTTAGGGGGTTCGTCACTAAAAATATATTTATTTTGTTTATAGGTCACTTCCAAACAGAGACACAAAAGGAAACACAGCTAAATTAAATAATTGAAACTAACACAACAGTATTCCAGCTTATGTTATTTTAGTACTAGTTTACTGAAGATCAAACTTTTAACTCATAGGAACGAGTCAGTTACAATGTAGTCATAAAATCTGTTAAACGATTGAATGTTAAAACAATAATACTTAATTTTGTACGTGCTGAAAGATAAGGCGTAATTTAATTTAACCAGAGATCAAGACGTTTAATTTAGTTGTGTTTTCATTCTTTCGTGTATCTATTTTGGTGTTGGACCTAAACACAAGGGAATCCTACTTTTTCTGTAAAATCTTAGGATCCTCTGGAATATTTACCCCTTTTTCTTTCACGTTTTAAATGTCGGAATTTTACGTAGGACATACAAAGTGATTTTTCTAATGGGTTTTTCCTATTCGATTAATTTCCTATTCGTTTTTAGAGAACAAATTTAAAATGGAAAAGTTCTAGCGATAGATAGAACAGTTCCCTTCCTGCCAAACACAATTATGCAGATTGTGTTGCATCAGATTGCGTGTCCAGCCGGGCGCGGGAGATTTTGTCACCCTGCGCCGTCCATCTGGTTAATGGCCAGTATTTTTCGCCTGGAACGTATCAGGTTGGCATTGGAACCACTCAATCTATCCAAAACACATTTTCAACATTCAAATATTCAACGTCGAACTTTTCTAATTTAATTTTGGTTAATAACTTCACATGATTAAAATTAGGCGGTTGAAGCTTAAGTATTAGCCTTGGTTATTTACCTAGAATAGATATTCCATCTAACACAATTAATGTTTCCCTGTAATTTGATTAGTCAGTGAGGTCTGATACTAAAGCTGATTAAAAAACTGCATTACATTGACATGGGAATACAGTAGCGCTCCACAATGGAGCACAAAACAGCTGATAATTAATGTATACGTGTAAAATCAATGACATTAGTAACAACTACTAAACTGCGAATTGTAAAACATATGTGTTACACACGAACCTTAATTTATTCAAGATTATGAATTGCCGGCTTGGTGGCTCAGTGACTAAGTCTTCGAATGCGGAGGGTTCGAATCCCCACTGAGCCAACGGTCGGTACTTCACTCGTTGAATACAGTTCACGCACAGGCCTTAAGGTCCATGTGAACTGGCGAGTGAAGTTTAAATAAAAAAAATTAATAATTAATAATAAAATAAATAAATTATATACGCTATGAATGTATTGAATGAATACGCCGTTAATAATGTGAATAAAAAAGAAATGGTCAGCAAAGATTATCATTTTGTATTCTGATCTATATACTAAATAAAATTTAGAATAAAACTGGATAAATGTAACCTAAAATGCTTAAAAAATTACACAACTTTTATATTTTTTGTGTATTTGAGGTAATCACTAAGACACGAAATTTGATTATAGTATCAAAGATCATATGAATTATCTCTTTATATACTGTTATATTGAAAATAATTAAAATTACTTATATTATTTTTAGTCCTTATTCTTATCAAATTATCGATAAGCAAACAAATACGCCAGAGAATAAAGAAACAGTGGTTGCATCAAATAGTGCGCTAAATATGTGTCGAATAGTTATTTCTCCAGTTTGCCATGCAGATTGCACTTTGTCGGCCCTCCTTTATTCCTAAATACTCAAGGATAAACGTAGTGACTATCAATATGGAATTATAAAAATGTACATTAGTTTAAATCTATTTATAACTGCCCCTCAGGCGTTCGATGCGGCCACAAGAAAACTGTTTAATATTATTTTTGTTTCTTTCTTTTTTGGGTAAGCACTAATATTATATTTTAGGTACATTTCATTGCTGATTGATTTAAAAGCCAATCGTTTTACAGAATATATGTATTTATTGCATAATATTGAGAACTCACAATAGAAAGGTAGAGAAGTAAAATTAACATATTTTTAACAAGTTTTGTTGTATGTAATTTACTTTTAGTCAAATGACTGCAGTTAGTTAGAGAAAATGCAAACAAAATAATATTTATATAATAGACAAAACAATTTGACAACAATGCATTTGTACATAAATAAACAATATCCTAATATATTTCCAACTAATGTAGTTTGTCCAACAATACTACTACTTCAACCTAATAACATATACATATATATATATATATATATATATATATATATATATATATATATATATATATATATATATATATATATATATATATATATAAAATTACAACATTAGAGAGGAATGATATATATAAAAAAAATAATAATAAATAATAAAACAAGAAAAGCAACAGGAAAAATACATAAAAATGTACCCCACCATTATAAGCTGATAAGCCTCAAGCACCAATTACGTTCAGTAGAGAAGCGGAAACCCAAATGAGTCCGCAGAGTAGTGGAGTGGAAGTGGGGTGGGTGGGGGGTTGAAGAGCGAAAGCGAGGCGTGAGGGCCATCGTCTAGAGATGAGCGACCGCAAATTGCGTAATGGCCGCTTTCATTCCGACATCTCAAGATCCACTCGTCACCATTTCTCTCACCGAACAATTAATTACTTTACAATTTCGCTATCATCTGGTCCATTACATTAAACTGTAGTCTCACACAGTTTAAAATATATTAAGGGTCATACCACCCACTCTGTAAGGCGATAGCGTGGGGTGAAAAATACAAAGAAATATTATCATGAACGATGTATTTACTAAACAAGCAATGTAAGAACTAAATAAACAGGTTAAGTGGTGGGGCAATGAAAAATTAAAAATTTTTTAAACTACTCTATATGATAGCGCATTATTTTATATGGTCGTGTATAGTATTATTTTTTTCATTGCTTTCCACTGGCCACACAACTGGATCAAGTAACCTAAAAAAAGTATCCTAAAAATACTATTGTAAACTGTCTTATAATTTTGATTGAGGAAATAAATCGTTGATTCATTTATTTACGAAACCTTTAATTCTATCTTAAATTAATAAAATAGATTCATGTAATCATACATAATTTTAAATTTTATTTTGTGTTTAATAAACGTAACACACCACCGTTTATTTATAATTGAATAAATATGTAATAGGCCTAAATCATAGGAGGTCTATACGTTCCACTTTGAAGCTATTCATATATTTATTACATTCTTCTTTGATAGCAATAAATTTAATTTTTGTAATGTCAATTTTTATTATTTTACATATCACTTTGAATTTAGTGAATTTATTTAGTTTTCATAGAACGTTTATCTTTGAATTCAATACCGTAATAGATTTTCCAATGTAAATTGTATAGTTGTACCACAGATTAATATATTAACGCAGTAGCGAAGCTCAGCTGTTTTACTTTTCAAACAAACGATGCTAGCGATCCTAGCGCTGTTAAAGCAAACATCTGGTGCGGTAAGCAACTAAATTATTTGATTGGAATATTTATACTCAATTAATTGTAATGGAACACAATTTTTACACCCGTGTTAAATCAGTTTTATAAAAAAACTGTTGAATAATAAATTTGTTAACTTACAAACTACTATCAACTGATAAATCCCATACTTCTAAAATGTATCCAACATATCCATAATAAAAACAAATTGAGGTTAGGTTAATTGGGCAAAATCATGTTTGAAAATGCTAGTTTACGACAGATATAAATTAAAAGTATATCCAGCCGAAAATATATAATTTAGTGCTGTAAAATGCAATTTAAAAATCAACCCAAACAATCTTAGTTTTACAGTAATATCAATATTGAAAACGTTAAGTATGTGATGTCGTAACAGATGAAAAAGGGTAATTGTACCTTGGTATAAGCAATCCTTAACTGAATAATGAGAAATAAATTCACGTTCCTCCGAATTTGTTACAGAAAAGCACAGAATGCAATATTTTAAAGTATGTTTAATAAACTCCCGATAGAACAACAGTTTTTCGTAGCACAACGTTTATCAAGTGGACTGACCAACCGGAAACGGAAGACGGCGTGATTAGCTTTGATCCACACCAGCTGGAGACAGTACAAGAGAAATAAGGTAGGTCACTTAACCTAACCTATAATGTTAACGTTAGTTAAACGCACCATCATGAGGTGCCAAGACTAGTTGTATTAAAATAACGTTTTGTACTAAGGATAAATTAAGTAATTCATTACCGGTACTTTTTATTACAATTAACTAAAAAATTCATTGCTAATATTTCCCTACATATTTTTACGAAAGTTATATTTTCGTATTGTAAGAAAATAAAAGTGCCAAGAGAATATTTAAAATAATAAAAAATTTTAGTGTTATAGACATGATTATTATAAAAATTGGTAATTATATTTTTAGGAACAACCTTCATAAATATTAAATAGAAAGGTAGGTTAAATTTAAAATTATTATTAACTAAAAAACCGATATATTAAAAAGTACTAAAAAAACACACAAACTAAAATAAAATAGTTGCGTCTAATTTAATTAGGCAAGACTAAAACTGTTGTGATCCGATTTTCTTACTCTTAATCAAACTGTAATTTACTTGCGAATTGAAAATGGATTACATTTTTTAAAGTCAAAATGAGGCTATTTTTTGTTTAAACTTATTACAGTTTAAAATTAAACTATCTTAATTGCAGAAGAATACTTGGTTACTGATTATTTATTTATGTATTCGTAAAACGCTGATCGTTATAATATGGGAGAATATGGATTTCGAATGAGTGTGATGAGCGAATGAATATAGGTAAAACACGTTTTCAATATTCAAATTAGATACAATAAGGGGAACCTGATTTAGAAATAATTTTGTATGATTGAGATTATTACGCAATTCTTTAAAACAATAAAAAATAAAACAATCTAAGTAATCAGATGTATTTACAGTTCATTTTGATTTTACTAAAATTTTACTCATTAATGTGTACATGAAAGTTTCTAACCTCAACTTACCGGTAATGACATTGCACAAAACCCAAATAAAGTGAACAACAATGCCACAATGTAAATCATCTGATAGCCAAGGAAGAAGAAGAAGAAACTTGTAATTATCTTAAACCTTCATTTTCTGTACTTGTAAATAGGTTTGCATTTAAAAAGAAACACCCTGTAATTAGATTTAAAATATTTAAATAGATATAGCAGTAAGTAGCAAAATTAAATTAAATATATAAATGTAAAAAAACATTTCATATATACAACATTAAAAAAAAAACATACATGAAAAATAAAATATAAAATAACAGAAGTGCTTAAGAATTTTCAGGAAAATAAGGGTTAAGTAATGGTTTTACTTCAACAATTTATGTAAGAGCAAGTAGACTAAAAGGTGTTTATGTTGTAAGCTATTACCATAGTTAATTTGTATGAGAAGATCCGTTACGTGCTTGGAACAGTAAACGAGATGTTTGCTCGTGAAACACTCGTGGTTCATGCCGAGGGCACTGATAAAATTATGCGCTCATCAAATTATCTCCGAGTATTATAAAGAACAACCGATCGATAGTTTGTGCTTTCTTTGTCATTACGTGAGGAAATGAGAGACGCAGTGATTTCAACCTGGCCGGAGTCTGATTCTATAGGTTATTTATAGCGAGTATGTACTAGCTGTGGATGTTATTATTATTCATTAGACACTGATGATAGAGCTAATGTGATGGCCGAACGAGTGTGATATGTGTTGATGAACAAATGTAGTCATTGTTACTACCTCAGGTCGACAGTTCCTAAGAGCCCAATATCTATGAAACCACAGGATATGCAGTTTTACGTGGAATACGAACCAAATAGTATTAGTTATGTTAGTATTAATAGTATTGGTAGTATGTTAACAAATAGTATATTTTGTCTTGCCGCTTAAATATGACGTCATTTAAATTACATTCATTATAAAAAAACAAACTTTTTAAATTTTTTAAAACAGAATTTTTTAAATGAATAATCTAATAACTTTTGTAGATAGTTTAAAAAAAGTTAAATTCTATGAATTCATTTCTTGATAAAAAATTAGTGTTTTATCAGGTGAAATTTTACGCAAAGCATCCAATAAAAAAATTAAAACGAAATGTTTCTCTTTTTTTTATTATTATTATTGCCTGAACTGAGTGAATAATGGGAAAGTACATGTGAATGTCCAATGTATTGAGTATTCGAACACGCTAAATTGTGATTGTTAGTTTTTACTGAAGAAAACAGTCTAGTTTGCTTTGAACAAAATTTATCGATTTGTATTACAAATAAAATGGGAATATTTAAATTTCCACTGATAAAATTAACAAGGCCATTGATATTTGAGTATAACAATACTGAAATTTACCTGAAAATAATGTATGCAAATCATTTACACATTTTAAAAGGCAAACATAATTTTTTTCTTGAAAAACAGTTTTGCTCCATTTTCATATTACTGTTTCTATATTTCATGGAATAAGATAAAATATAATGATTTTTATTTAAAAATCTAAATACAGTAGTTATAATTGTTTATAATAACCTCTTGAATTATAAAAGGTATAACTTTTTTACTTTAATTATTAAGTAACTTATTTAAAATATTAATTTCACAACTCGTAAAAATAAATGTTAGGCCTATATAAGATAGGATAACATTTTATCAATAACAAATATGTATTACTAGTTTTTTTAAAATAATCTTTAAACTGACCATTTTTTTAAACTGACCAAAAATATATATATATATATTTTTACAAAAATTTAGTTTTCATTGGGAAAACATAAATAAAGGAATGTTTATTTTATAATACTTTATACATACATTACATGACAAATATTGTGTACTTATAAAAAAAGATTTTAAAAAACTTTAAAAGTATTTTATTATAAAATAACATTTATGCTTTCGTATTTGTTACATGCTTACTTAATTTAAGCTTTTTTGCATTAATTTAAATACACCCTTTTTGAAATTTAATTAATTCATACATACATTAAATCAAACTAGCTTTTAGCATGCATTTACAGTCAGATGCTTCAGTCGGCCAATTTCATGCTTTCAGGTTAATAGATTCAAACCACTTAGGATTTCTTTTACTTCACAATTTGTCCATACAGCTCTGCATCAGTGATGTCCACATGAACATGTCGTCGTCAAAGTCCAATTTGTTTTATGAGAATGTCAATAATAACTTGGTGGGTTTACATTACCAATATTTTAAAAATCCAACTTGATAGTTGAAAGCCAAAGAGTACTATTGTAATAATATCTATAATATGGATAATATTATAATATAAAACATATTATTCTTTATTTTCTTTTATTCTAATACTGTCGATTTTTCTTTTTTAATTTCATGTTTCTGAAAATATAAATAGTATGGATTAGTTTTTCACTCTTTTAAGAATAATTTATACATGTAAAATATGGCCGAAAAAAACAATAATTTATAAAAATTTATTCAGATATCGATTTAGGATAGGTCACACTCATCTTGGTTGTTCTTATATAGTTGAAAATCGTCAGGTCAAAAAATAGTTAAATATGTAAACAGTCATATATGTAAATACCTAATGCAGCTCCCGTAACTATTGCTGATTAGGTCTGGCCCAGTCTAACCTCACTCACCAAACTTAACCTCAAATAATTAAATCTCACATTACCTAAACTTGAACAATCAAAATCAACCTCGAATAACTTAGTCTAACTTCACTGAACCCTGAATAACCAAACCTAACCTTACCCAACTGAACTTAACCAAACTTACAGACTAACTCAACCTAACCTCAATTAACCGAACCTATTGTCGACTAACTAAACGTAAGCAAACCTATATTTGAGCAACCAAACATCTACCGTACTAACTCAATCTAAACTAATCGAAATTTGACTAATCTAATATGACCTAATATGACTTCAACTAATCAAACATATTGTCATTAACTGAACATAACTCAACCTTATTTTAAGCAAACAAACATAACCAAACATCTAATAACTCAATCTAACCCAATCCAAATTTGACTAATCTAATATGACCTAATATGACTTCAACTAATCAAACATATTGTCATTAACTGAACATAACTCAACCTTATTTTGAGTAACCAAACATAACACTGAACATAACTCAATCTTATTTTAAGCAACCAAACATAACCAAACATCTACTAACTCAATCTAACCTAATCCAAATTTAACTAATCTAATATGACTTCAACTAATCAAACATATTGTCATTAACTGAACATAACTCAACCTTATTTTAAGCAACCAAACATAACCAAACATCTACTAACTCAATCTAACCCAATCCAAATTTAACTAATCTAATATGACTTCAACTAATCAAACATATTGTCATTAACTGAACATAACTCAACCTTATTTTAAGCAACCAAACATAACCAAACATCTACTTACTCAATCTAACTAATCCAAATTTGACTAATCTAATATGACCTAATATGACTTCAACTAATCAAACATATTGTCATTAACTGATCATAACTCAACCTTGTTTTTAGCAACCAAACATAACCAAACATCCAGTAACTCAATCTAAGCCAATCCAAATTTGACTAATCTAATATGACTTCAACTAATCAAACATATTGTCTAACCCAACCCTCGTCGAACTGAACCTAACCAAACAATACTATCGATTAACTCAACCTAACCTCAACTAACCGAAGTTGACCTAACTTATTGTCAACTAACTAAACATAAGTCAATATAACTTTGAGCAATCAAACATAACCTAACATATACTAACTTAACCTAACACTATCCAATCCAATATGATCTTAACCAATCGATTATAACTCAATCTATTTTACTCTCAACCCAATCCACTTTAGTTCAGTATTTCATGTCTTAACAGTTAAAAAGTCTAATTTTACCTTGGTATAAGCAATCCTTAACTCGATGGTGAGATATAAATTCATCTTCCTCCAAATTTGTTAACCAAAAGCACTGAATGCAATATTTTAAAATCTGTTTAATAAACTCCTGATAGAATAACAGTTTTTCCTAGCACAACGTTTATCAAGTAGACTGACCAACCGGAAACGGAAGACGGCGTGATTGGCTTTGAGTCTTGCCAGCTGGAGACAGTACAAGAGAAGCGAGGTGAAGTATGATTTTGCAAACAGTGGCCATATATTGAATCGGACTTGCCGTGCAATGTTATCTTTTACAGACATACTATCTAACTTAACCTAACATATAATATTAAACGCACCATCATGAGGTGCCAAAGCTAGGTGTTGTATTAAAATAACGTTTTGTACTAAGGAAAAATTAAGTTATTCACTAATTTTTATTACAATTAACTAAGGAATTTATTTTTAATATTTCCCTACATGTTTTCAAACGTTCGATTTTCGTATTGTAAGAAAGGATAAGTGCCAAGGATACAAAATAAAATAATACACAATTTTAGTGTTATAGACATGATGATAATGAAAAATGGTAATTGTATTTTTAGGAATAACCTTTAGAAATACTAAAAATAGAAAGGTAAGTTAAGTTTAAAATTATTATTATTATTAAGTAAAAATACACAAATAAAAAAAATACAGACAATCTAAAAAAAATAAAAAAAATATATATAAATGGTTGCGTCTAGTTTTATTGGGTAAAACCAAAGCTCTTGTGAGCCGATTTTCTTACTCTTAATCAAACTGTACTTTACTCGCAAATTGAAAATTGATTACATTTTTTAAGACAAAATATAAATTTTCATTGTTTAAACTTATTTTGATCCTAATCGTTGTAGACTACTTGGTTACTGAGTAAATACACGTACAGCACGTTTTAACATATTCTTATTTGATAAAATAAGGAGAACTTGATGTATAAATAATTTCATATGAATGAGATTACTAAGGAATTCTATAATACAAAGTAAAATAGTTCAGATGTATTTTTACAGTTAATTTTGATTTTACGAAAATGTTACTCGTTTATGTGTACACGAAATTTGTTTTTAAATAAATTATTACTAAAACAAAGTTAAAAAGAAGTATTATTCGATACCACCATGCGTGTCTGTGAGGTAGGGTGGTTTAATATACATCATTCAAGATTGGAAGATTTGTTTATAACGAAGTTTTTTTAACTAAACAAACTATTTTTATAGTGACTCTTTCTCGTTGTTTACTGTGCAATAGAACCAGTAGGAAAATATTTTTAAATTACCTTTAATAAATTCAAAATTAACATCTTGTGTTTGTATACTTAATGAAACATTATGTTATATAAAATTATAAACAATCGCTTTATAAAAACATTAGTAATTCAATTTTTATTACATATAAAGAGACATAAAATTAAAACAATAGTATTTAAAAAATATCTAAGGTAAATTATATTATTTAGACGTATTACAAGCGTTTCTCAGAAAAGAAAGTTTTATAGACGTTCACGATGTGTCAGATGCAGTTTTCAGATTGTGACAGTTTAAGCATATTACATGTAAAGGGATTGGGTTGCGTTTGAACAAATAAAATATTCTAAGTGTTGCAGTTAAATGCAAAAATTAATATGGTTAAGTATTCCGGGATGATTCATAGCTATTAACAATCAGAAATATAACGGCGTAGGTGAAATATAATTCTCTTTTCTGTTAAAAATATGTCAGTTTTCTTTTTAAATGTAAAAGAAGTTATTGCATACAATCCAAATATGTTTCACCTTGATCCACGTGAGTCTTGCATTCCTATACGGCAACGGCATGTTAAACACTACATAGACACTCCAAACCATCCAACGAACCGGTCTAAGGCGTTTTAGTCTGGCCAGGATCAAATCTGAAGATCGCTAGTTCGAATCGAGCTCGGGCTGGCATTTTTTCCAGTGCAACTGTGGCACAGTAGTTTAGGAATCACCCTAAATAAACGGTGGGGGATACAAGATAACGGGGTCAGCGGTTTTATTTTATTTGCACGAAACGCCGTTTGCTACAATTTACTTATGATAAGAGGTGGAGGACATGTATTTTGTATTGAATGTATATGTAATTCAATAAATAAAATCGATAAATACAGGGTGTTTATTTTAAAGTGCAACCCATTATTTGATATACAAATGACTAACAATATACAGGTTGTAACTGAAATACTTGAACAAACTTCAGGAGGTTGTTCCTGGGGTAAAAACAAACCAAAAAGTTCTTGTAAAAATATGTGTCCTAATATGCACAGTTTTCTGTCTGTCTGTCCGTCTGTGTTTTTTACATTATATTTTTTTCTCAGCAAACATAAAAGGTAGAGTGTTGAAATTTGGCCTAATGTATGGTACTTTCTTTAATCTAGGTACACTTGAAGAACAAATATTTAAGTGTAACTAGATTACAGAAAATACCAGAAATTATGCATTTATTGATTGTTTTCAATAAATAAGGCACTGTTACTTTTATAATACCATTCCCTACAATTTATCACTTTTATGTTTTTTTTTTTATACAGGTCGTTGTTTTCATGGAATTTAAAGTCAAAGTTTTTAACTAGCCACCATTTTTTTAAATATTCCAACGAATTTTCTTTCAGTATATTTTGTAATACATTATTACTATTATAGCATATGTGCCAATGTCAACACTCTACCTTTTGTGGTTGCTGAGGAAAAAATATAATGTAAAAAACACAGACGGACAGAAAGACAGAAAACTGTGCATATTAGGATATATTTATAAGAACTGTTTGGTTTGTTTTGATCCCAGGAACAACCTCCTGAAGTTTGTCCAAGTATTTCAGTTACACCCTGTGTATATATTACACATTTTATTATTATTAAAATTTATTAGTACTATTTACATGATTTTAATGACATTTTTGTTTAGGTTTCGGGTTTCAATAAACCAGCATTAATTTTTATACAACATTCTGCCCTTTTTAGTACATTTCTGGATACCTGTTTCAAAGTTTGCTCAAAACCATGTTTCTAATCTCAACTTAATGACACTGCACGAAACCCAAATAAAGTGAACAACAATTCCACAATGTAAATCAGCTGATAGCCAAGGAAGAAGACAGAACAGGGCTACCAACCTTTGAACTTGTAATTATCTTAAACCTTCTATGTCTGTACTTGTAAATAGGGCTGCGTTTTAAAAGATACAACCTTTAATTAACTTAAAATAATTTAAATAGATATAGCAGTAAGTAGCAAAATTAAATTAAAAATTTAAATATAAAATAATTTGATATATAACAAATTATAAAATAATAGAATTCATTGAACATTTTCAGGTAAATGAGGGTTAAATAATGGTTTTACCCTAACAATTTACATGAGAGCAAGTAGACTAAAAGGTGTTAATATTGTAAGCTATTACCATAGTTAATTTGTATGAGAAGATCCGTTACGTGCTTGAGATAGTAAACGAGATGTTTGCTCGTGAAACACTCGTGGTTCATGCCGAGGGCACTGATAAAATTATGCGCTCATCAAATTATCTCCCAGTTTTGTAAAGAACAACGGATCGATAATTTGTCATTACGTGAGGAAATGAGAGATGCAGTGATTCCAACCTAGCCCGAGTCTGATTTTTAAGTCAAAACATTTATCACAAGCATATTTCTTCCATAAAAATTTTTTTTTTTTGAACATTAAAACTTACGTTGTACAAAGTCAACACATGGATCTATAGGTTATTTATAGCGATTGTGTACTAGCATGTACTAGATTGAATAATAATAACATACTAGTGTGTATGTTATTATTATTCATTATGACGCCCATTATAGATATGAGGAGTGAACTAATGTGATATGTTTTAAAGAACGAGTGTGGTCATTGTTACTAACTCAGGTCAACAGTTCCTAAGAAAGAGCCATTTATCAATATCCCTATAGCTGTAAAGGCACCTCACGATATGCAGGTTTACGTGGAATCCAAACCAAGTAATATTAGTTATAATAACATAAATAAACATTTAACTATGAATAAACGTAAAATTTATGAAAATAAACGTCATTTACCGTCTGTCTATTTATATATCACGATAATAAAGTTGTATTACATCTATTCAGAGTTAATATACGTTTTAGTGAAAAGACAATGCTAAAAAATAGTTACATTTGTTAGTCTTGCTGTTTAAGAATGGCACCATTTAAGGAACATTCGTTGACTTGTAAAAAACAAATTCGGAGAAAACAGAATTTTGATAGTGAACATTCTAATAATTTTTGTAGATCGTTTAAAAAAAATTAAAATTCTATGAATTTATTTCTTGATAGAAAAGCAGAGTTGCGTATTTTTTCATCCAGTGAAATTTTACATAATGCATCCATAAAACAATTAAAACAAAATGTTTCCCTTTATTATTATTATTATAGTCTGAGCTCAGTGAACGACGCAAAAGTACCTGTGAATGTCCTATGTATTATGTATTCGAACACGCTAAATTGTGCTTGTTAATTTTTGTTTTGACAAACAGTCTAGTTTGCTTTAAATAAAATTTATCTATTTGTATTACAAAGAAAATTGGAATTTTTTAATTTTTGCTATCAAGATTATCAAGGTTATTATAAGTTGTGTAGAAAAATACTATTTTTTTACTACTACTGTAGTTCCCTGAAATGACAAACTGTATATAAATTATATTCACATTTTAAAAGGTAAAAATAATGTTGCTTCTAAAACAGTTTTGCTCCCTTTTCCACGATTACTGTTACTATTTTTCATGGAATAAAAGATTTCATGTTAATGATTTTTATTTAAAAATCTACATAAAGTATTACTGTTATTAATATTCTTTATAATAAACATTTGAATTATAAAAAATGTATCATTATTAAAATTGTGATTATTCAGTAATTTATTTAAAATATTAATTTCTTAATAATATTATATCATTGTTACTTCAATATTACATAATATAACATTTTATTTGTTGCAAATCTATATATTTTTTGCTATGGTTTAGTATTCATTAAACTGACTACTTTAATAACTATTTTTTTACCAATATTTATTTTTCATTTGGAAAAGATAAATAGAGGAATGTTTCTCTTTTAATACTGTAAAAAGGTTAAAAAATAATATGGAATTGCTTTCACACCAACGCAATTGTTACCATAGATAATTTGATAGCTTAGGATTTTTATAATTGTATTCTATAAAGTATAATTTTGTATTAGAATAATTTACTTAAAAACGTCAAATAGCGGAGAAATAATATTGTTAAAACTAGGTACTTTGAAATTAAAATTACCCCTACTCTGGAAAGAATAAACCTGCGAATTCCGGTTTGCGGCAATTAATTTCTATTAAATATACCTTTCATTTGATAACAAATTCGTCATAGTCTTACGTTGAATATTTTCGTTCAACTCCTCGTGGGCCGTCCTCCTGAAAAGATGATATTTCGCTAATATCGTCAAAAAGTACGTTCATTATAACCATAATCATGTACAAGATTTCTATTTTACAAATGAAGTGATACAAAAGTTGTGAAATCGTTTCCATTTCCCCCCCCCACTCCCCACAATATACAAAAATAAAATAATAATAAATAAAAAAAAAAAAAAAAAAACACGACTATTTTAAAAATCTGTAACTAACTATATTTAAACAAGAACGTTTGTTCAGTATATTTTATTATATAGCAAAATATATGCTTTCGTATTTTTAAATGCTAATTTATTAAAGTACGTTTGCTTCGCTTACTTTTGACATTTATTCGATTTAACTTTAATACATAGATAAAATCAAACTAGCTGTTAGCATGCATTTCCAATCAGATGCTTCAGTCGACCAATATCATGCTTTTAGGGAAATGGATTCAAACCACTCAGGATTTCTTTTACTCCACAATTTGTCCATGTAGCTCTGCATCAGTGATGTCCGCATGAACATTTCGGCTAGGTCCAATTTGTTTTAAAAGAATGTCAATAAAAATTTGCTGGGTTTACATTCCCAATATTTATAAAATACAATAGGATAGTTACATAAATATTATAAAAAGCCCAATGAGTACTGTTATAATATTATCTATAGGTACTTTATCTTCTATTTTTCATATACTTTTGATGTTTGAAAATTTTGTTTATGAAAAAGTAAGCAGAATGGATTACTGTTTCTCCCTTTTAAGCATAGTTTGTACACACTATAATATCATCTTTCTATGTGAAATCATACCCGAATTTAAAATAGGTTATGAAAATCGATTAGATCACGACTTACGATGGGTCACGCTGATATTGGTCGGTATGACATTGTTTTTATATAGTTTGAAATTGTAAGGTAAAAAAAAAAATAAATAAATAAATACAAAAAGGTAAGAGTAAGACAAAATTTAGCTAAATAATTATAATTATTCAGTAAATATTAATGATTAAGTCTGGCCCAATCTAACCTCAAATAACTAACCTTCACATAACCTAACCCTGTATAACCAAACTCGAATAACTTAGTCTAACTTAACTGAATCCTAATAATCAAACCTAACCTCATCCAACTGAACCTAACCAAACTTACAATCGCCTAACCCAACCTAACCTCAATTAACCGAACTAAACCGAACCTATTGTCGACTAACAAAACATAAGTCAACCTAAATTTGAGCAACCAAACATAACCAAACATCTAATAACTCAATCTAACCCAATCCAAATTTGGCTAATATAATATGACCCAATATGACTTCAACTAATTGATTATAACTCAATCTATTTTACCCTCAAGCCAAATCCACTTTAGAATAGTGTAAACAAAACAACACAATTCTTTGTTTTCCTCAGCAAAATGTATGGATTTTTGTATAAAAAAATAAACTTCATATATAAGAGGCTAGCCCTTATAAAAGTATTACAGTCTAGATCTAATTTCTTCAGCTGTTCCTTAAACTTAAACAATTTTCTATACAAATATATTAACGAAAAGTAATTAAATATGAACTATGAAGGATTAAATGTAAGAATGTTAACACTTATTTTATCTTAATTAAACGGTAATTTTATTTTTTTAACACATGGACCAATGTATGAATATGTTATAAAAACATTAAGGTTATGTCAGGTTATAAGGTTAGTTAGGTTGGTCCGGTTGGATTAGATTTTGTCACGTTGGTCAAATTATTGTGGTAGTTATTGTTAAAGATAATAGTTTAGGGGCAGCTATCAGAATTTGATCTCTACTTAAGTTTTGAAACATTTAACAGTTATACTAACTAACTAACTATTTGAAGCTTCAATAAACATAACGATAAAAACTTTCAATACAAAGTACTTTACTGTATTAAATGAATATTCTGTCACGAACTCTATATTAAAAGAGATAAACTAGTTTACTAACCTCAACGTTTAGTCAGAATAACTCTCACATGAACACGGGAAGGCTTAACGGCTTTACATCGGTTATTCGACTAATAAAGAGTCTTGAAACCCTCATCTAAATTATCCAAGCCGCCTTTCACAGCCGTTCATTTATTCAGCGGACAGGCGCGGGTTGACTCACCCCTTCGCCACTTCAAGTGACCAAGACTACTGACTTTCTTCCCTATACCTACAATTGTATTATGATAGTAATTTACTTTTGTAGCAATTAAATATAGTTAAAAAAGGCTTATTTATAAATAATTTAAATATTATTGGAGGTACAAATTACATAAATATTATATTATTCTTATTAAAACATTACTTAAATATATGTATTATTTAAAATTTTTAAATCTATTATTCACCGCTATTACTTGCAGTTAAATAAACACATGATTGCCTTTAATAGAAACAGTACCTTAATGTTTATTATTGCATTATTAAAATTACAATTCTCCTGACGTAACTAGACTCAATCTACCAGTGCTATATGTCCTAACAAATTAACGGTGTCTGACATGGGGAGGGAGTAACTGGATCAGATTCTATCATGTTTGCACGGAACTACACCTGTTTAGCTGCTTTTTACTTATAATGACACTTGGAGGACATTTATTTTTTCTTTTATTGATTATTAATGTTACTTAATAAATAAAATGGGCAAGTAATTAACTTAAAAGCACAATAGTCAATAAGTCAAAATAACTAAATCAAATATTGAAAAGTAAAAATCATTAATTACAAATTATCATAAAAATAATTTGCAAAATATGAATTCGATTCATCTTAGGACGCGAACAACAATCACCATAATTTTATTAGGTTAGGTTCAGTTATAATTAAACGGTTTTAAAGTTAGAGGGCTTATTAATTTTGATATGCGGACTATAAAAATTGTATATTTTTAAGAACTGGTAAGTTAGGAAATGTATTGCTATGATATACAATTATTTCTCTCCACTATTCCGTTCAATATTTAAGATTTAATATTCTGTCAGGAAATGATTTAAATATTATTTAGTTCGTTGTTCTCATTAAACCATCGAAATTATTTTGTGTGTATGTGGGGCGGGGGGGGGGAGGTTGGAGAAAGTTAGTTCAACTTCGGTGAAAACCAAAATAATAAACTGATGAAAATAATTAATCATATGACACACGGAACACAGCCCCGCTTATTGGACAGTGTTCAGTCATGTTATTTCTCTACGATTGCGAGGCTGACATATCAGTTGTATTTTCACTACGAAAAGCAATTGAAACCAATATTGGACCGTAGGCTACAGAATATTGGTGATTGAAGAAGCTAGAAGGCCCGGCCACCAGCCGATATTAAATGTGGCCGCGCTGGAGCGCTTTCCCAATACCGTGGGCTACAAACACGCTAACAACCTCTATCCCGAATACGACTCGGAGTTCGGACGAGACGACGCCTTTTCTTATTCTTACAAAAAACAAATAGTAATTTGATTTAAAATACATTTCACTGAACACACAACTATTTATTTACAATTCAATATATTTATTATAATAAGTACTTTTCAACAATAGATAAATAATTAGCAAGTATTTAATCAACTGTAGCTATAGTTTCCAAGTAAATTTTGAAACAAACAGGTTATTTTACAAATATTCAACTCAAATACATTATTTTTTTCACTAAAACTATTATATTTAAGAAGGCGTAAAAAATGCTACAATAGTTTCTTAGGTTATATTTAACGTAAACGTGTCGGTATATAAATAATTATCTTTATTTAATTAGTGTTTCTTTAAACTGTCAGACGAAAGGTTTTGCATAAAAAAGAGTTCTATTGCTAGTGGTTTCTGCTATTGCACTGTTTTACAAACCTGCAAACTAAAATATGGAATCCTTAAACTCGTTAAATGTAGCTTTTTTATTTTGTTTGATGAACTTCAAAACTGTAAAATAAGAGCCACTTGAATTTGATTAAAGGATGCAATTTATATTTATATAATGTATATGTTCTTATCTATATATGTTATAATGTATATTCGTGTAAGGACAGTATACTGTTTAAGTTGTCCTTTTAATAAAAGCAATAATTTATTCTTATGAAAACGCTTAAATAATGGTGCTTTAATCGGCAGGATTATAATAAAAAAATTTAAAAAACCACAGTTTACACTACTGTTTATGTGTATATCAATAGTTTAACTTCACAGTCAATTAACGAACCTCAATTCGTTAACCTCAAACTTCACAGTGAATCAAAACAATATGTAATGTTTTCAAATTGTTAAACTGTAGAAATGGACCCTAAAATAGCATAAACATACTATTTATGGTATAAAACCTATATCAATGCAAGTTTCACAACCTTTCAAGCTGTAAAAATGGTCCCTTAAATTGATGATATTACAGACACAATATTTAATATAAAGACTTTACGCTGAATAGAATTAATTACATCTAAGTTGTGTTAAAAACGTTCAAAATATACAATTGGAACTGAAAAACTTTTATAGATACAAATTGTTCTACATTGGATTAATAAAATCTTGTACTATATTCATGTAATGTTAACACACGTAGTTAAAAAAAACTTTCCATACGCTTTTTTCTTTTTTCATTCCACTTGATTAAAGCAAATAATTCGAAAAGGAATAATAGATTGGATTTTTTAATTTCATCTAAAAAATTAAAAAAGAAGATTTTCTTCATTTACACATCATTACATTGTGTAACAGTAAAAAAATATGTAAATAATCTCTAGTATTAAGAAAAATTTCTTTTTTACTGTTTTATAAAATGAATAAAAAAAACTGAAATGTTACAGTCAATTAAATTCTTGGAAAATATATAAAAAGCAAATACTGACCTTAACGAAATAACTATTTCTATTTCGTAATCTATTTTAATAATAATTCAATACAGAGGTCTAGATACAATAACAGTATATTTAGTACATCATATTTGTAATCAAGTGTTCGGTGAGAGAAATGGTGACGAGTGGATCTTGAGATGTCCAAATGAAAGCGGCCATTACGCAATTTGCGGTCGCTCATCTCTAGGCGATGACCCTCACGCCTCGCTCTCGCTCTTCAACCCCCCATCCACCCCACTTCCACTCCACTACTCTGCGGACTCATTTGGGTTTCCGCTCGTCCAGCGGTGCTCTAAGTATCCTTAGTTTAACATCCTAAAAAGTTCAATTTTACAGAGTTTTAATGCGCCTAATTGTATTACCTAAATGTTTTTATGTGCCGTTTTCTTTTACTGCTTGGATTATTTAATTTTCGTTCGAATTCTTAATTTATTACACATTAAAAGATTTTTTTTGTTTTATATTAAACGTTAACAAAAAGGTAGAACGATTCACTTCTAGTGTTTTATTTAAAATAAGTCACTTTACCACAGTTAAAGATTAGCGTACGATTTTTTTTCATAAAATAAAAACTTCTAACATTAAGTTAAGAGTGTTAACACAGTTAAAATAAACTTAATTAACATACGCAAACTTTAATTTCTTTAAATATATTAACTTTCTAAAACTGGGGACATATTTGGATTGAAAGATTGGATTAAAATTAAAAACAAATAACTGATTTCTATATACATTAATTTTGAAAATTAAACCCTATTACTAAAAAATGAGATGTACAGGTAATTTTAATTAATTGGTAATTCAATAATATTACAGCTAAAGTTTTATAAAAAGTTTCATTTAACAAGTAAAACACTTAGGACCACTGACTTCATTGCAATCAGAAGAATATTATTGAGCATATTCATTAATTACGCCAAACTTGGTCAGATTTATTACTAAAAATGACAGTGATTAACAAACGTTAAATTAATTCCCACCTTTCTCAGTGTTGAACTATTTTCAGCTATAACCTGTAAATATTTCTTTATTATGTTTTCAAATTAATGGAAGGTATATCAATGAATATACATCTATAAGTAGTAAAAAGAGATAGGGAAATAGTCAGACATCCTATCGTAGACGACACGAGCTTAGCGCGGCTGCCGATACACAGCGCTGGTTGAGAATTTCTGTCACGTACGTATACTTCTTCCAACCCAATACACTTCCTATTGGGCCTTCTTTCTCTCTCATTCTCATAGCAATTTCTAATATTCCCTCTCTCTCCATGCGACTGCGCTGCTCTCTCTGTCATTCTCTGTCTCACTCTAGACTGCCACGCAACAAACTCAACCAAGTGGCGGCTGTGCCAAGATGACAAAACTAGAAAAAAATAGTCCTCTTATGGATGTGTATTTATTGGTATGTCATTGTGGGATGATAATCATCTTTATAGCGGTGGGTGAATATTACTAGCATATGAGTGTAATTAGTAAGCCTCACGAAGGAACCGGTTTAGTCTTTGTTATTGATTAAGATAAACGGTCCTGAAAAAAATGGCTATTTATTAATTGATGAACAGCCATAGCAAATTAAGGAGCCATATTTTATCTTGGAATCAAACCACTTTAAATTGGTGTGGATTCTAGTCGTCACGATTGATACTCAGTCATATACCACAATACTACTATATATATATATATATATATATATATATATATATATATATATATATATATATACTACATACATATATACTACACTATATATACTACACAACATCCAAACCTTGGTTATCATCCAATATGAACATCCAAGACTTCTACATTAGCATGCACACTGATGATAACCATTAATCGGACGTTGTGTTGATATAAAGAGGGCCACCATGCCTGATAAGCAACTTTTTATAACTATTGAATACTTTGCTGGTTACACATTTCTCTTCCCTCAGTATGTTTTACATGAGGAAACAGCATGAAACGGTGGTTACATAATATCTACACTCCATCCCTTAGTATAATACACCAAGGGATGGTTTTTAATTTGTTGACAGGATTCGTTGTTTAATATTTAAATACTTGAAATTAATTATGGTGGTTTGTTTTATCTTAGTATTTTATATGTGTATTTTTAATTTTATTTTCCCTTTAACTTGTTTTAATATTTTAAAAGTTCATTTCTTAGCATAAGAAAGTTTCCAATGAGTATAATTACAAGCACTGAGCAACTTCTTTTATTTATTTACAGGAATATTTTTAGTTTAAAATAGTATAAATTTGTTGTAAATACTTAAGAATATTACTTTAAGGAAGATTAGGAATATAGTTTTGTTTGTTTGTTACTGCATTGGTCTTTTTGTTGAAATATTATTGTTGTAATGGAACCCCAAAACAGATCTATGATCTAAGGTGCCCTATTTATTTTCTCAACAGATTTACATTTAAATGGTACTAAACATATGTATGATACAGCTGCAGGTTGGGTAGTTGTGTGTACATGTTAAATCATGTATGTGTGTATATATTTATTTGTATCTATCTATTTCTTGTATAGGAAGGCAGCATTGGGAGTACAATTATGTTTGATTTTTTATCTTTGTATGTATAAAATGAGAAAATAAAATATTATTATTATTATTTTATTACTCTACGCCTATTTCCAATCGTTTATGAGGTAGGGACTTATTCTTTGGAGTAATTGTAGCAGAAAAAGTAAAATCAAGTTCCTTAAAATAAGTCTGTTAGAATTATAACCCGGACCGATATTATAGAAAACTGTAAGCCTTAATTCTTAAGAAAAAACTTTCAGACTGTTTTTAACCTACATTTGTAAGGCATAACGCAATGTCGTTCTTAATCACCAATAGTTGTTTTAAAAAGTCTGTAGTTACGAAATCCATAACAACATTATGGCAATAATAAACTTTTATGTGCTGAGTAAGTGTATATAACCTCATAACAATGTCCAGGGTGGAAAAACATGGAAAAGAATTCACAACAACGTTATTTTTTTCCATAGATAATTTGATAATTTAATTTTTTTAAATAATTGTGTTCCATAAAGTATGCTCTTTGATCAGAATAATTTACTTTAAACCCTTAAATAGCGGAGAAATGAAATTTTTAAAATTAGTTACTTTTAAATTCAAATAACTGCTACTCTGGGAAGGATGACTCTTTCAAAATTCGGTTTGAGGTAATTACTCTTGAATAAACCTTTCATTTGATACCAAACACGATCTAGGCTTAAGTTGAAGATATTTGTTGAACTCCTCGTGGCACATCCCCCTGAAAATGCTAACAAAAAAGTATGTTCTTTGTAACCATGATCATGTCCATTTTAACAAGTCCATTTAAATTTTACAAGTGAAGTCGTACAAAAGTTGTGAAAGCGTTTCCATATTTTTTTCTACCTTGAACATAAGAATTTACAGGGTGAGTTTTAAGTCAGTTACCCTCTAGATTAATATGAAATTAAATTATCATCAACCCACAGTACATTTAGAGTGTTTCAATGATATTAAAAGCACTTGGGGCTCAAGATCTAGGAGTAAACTTCAAAATTTTGAATAGTAACGTCGACATGTTATATGTCACTTAACTTCGCTATTTCAAGCTAAAACTGATAGTACAATCAGAATAAAAAATGTCGTTTTTTAGCATTGAATAAAGTTGTACTTTATTTAATTAACTTTTGCTTATGTATTGTCTCAATTATACTTACGTCTTTTCTAAGTACCCCAAAAACACAATAAAAACTAGTTTTCACTAAGCTTCAATTATACACTCATATTTTAATACGTTATAGACAGGAATTTGTTGTACACATTTCATGAATTTCAGATTTTAGCTTGTCAAGAAAAAAAGTTCTTATCAGTTTCCTGAAAAACGTTTTATTGACTTCTGGAGGTCGTAAATTTGGTTATGATGTAGCCCCTAGGCTGTTTAAAACTTTCTTTTTAAGAATGGCACGTTTAAAAAAGGGGAGGCAGTTGAATAAAACCTAAATTTAAATTTCCAAGTATATATTTAAAAAATGATCAGCCCTAATGTACTTTATTCTTTAGTGATGTTCAAGCAAAGAAGTAGTGTGTGACGAACACACAACATTAACTCAGCACTAGTACAATTTATACGACCTGGATAATAAAGCTTATTTTGATTAAATTTGTGTTACGAGAGAATAGTATTCGAACAAAACTAAAAAGCGATAGTAATCAATAAAATATATTTGCCATAGATATCAGTGTAACAGCATTTTGTTAGTTACAACTTCATAGGAAGTAGTAAAATATAGTTTCTATAAAATATTCCTGTGAGTGTATTCTTACAATACGATATTTTTGAATCAAATATGTTTGCCATAGATATCAGTGTAACAACATTTTGTTACAACTTCATAGGAAGTAGTAAAATATAGTTTCTATAAAATATTCCTGTGAATGTATTCTTACAATACAATATTTGTGAATCAAATATGTTTGCCATAGATATCAGTGTAACAGCATTTTGTTACAACTTCATAGGAAGTAGTAAAATATAGTTTCTATAAAATATTCCTGTGAATGTATTCTTACAATACGATATTTGTGATTCAAATATGTTTGTTATATAACCACCAGTTTGAACGTATTTTGTTACGATTCAATAGTCGGTCAAATAGGTTTACTATTAATATCAGTGTTACGTATTTTGTAACAAAACAGTGGTAATTAATCAAATATACTACTAAAAATATCAGTGTAAACGGTTGTTGTGTGGGGGAGATAACTGAGTATCAGGCTTGTCAATTAGCTGAAAATCAGACCAGCACTACGTGGTTCGGATTCCACGTAAAGCTGTAGGTCTCTTAGTTGCCCTGGCTGTTGGGCTATTAATAAATTGAGGAACAGTTGAACTCAGTTAGTAACCAGACTACACTCATATAATCATTCATATTCGCCTTAAAATACCTACAACGTTGTGTCGGCGTCTCATTTGTAAGAATGTAGGAATTTCGTTAGAAAACGATAGTAATTAGCAAATATGTTGCTATAAATAACAAGGTGGACGTATTTCGTTACAATAGGATAAAAATCAGTCAAATATGTTTGCTATAAATAACAGTGTTAACGTATTTCGTTACAATAGGATAAAAATCAGTCAAATATGTTTGCTATAAATAACAGTGTTAACGTATTTCGTTACAATAGGATAAAAATCAGTTAAATATGTTTGCTATAAATAACAGTGTTAACGTATTTCGTTACAATAGGATAAAAATCAGTCAAATATGTTTGCTATAAATAACAGTGTTAACGTATTTCGTTACAATAGGATAAAAATCAGTCAAATATGTTTGCTATAAATAACAGTGTTAACGTATTTCGTTACAATAGGATAAAAATCAGTTAAATATGTTTGCTATAAATAACAGTGTTAACGTATTTCGTTACAATAGGATAAAAATCAGTCAAATATGTTTGCTATAAATAACAGTGTTAACGTATTTCGTTACAATAGGATAAAAATCAGTTAAATATGTTTGCTATAAATATCAGTGTTAACGTATTTCGTTACAATAGGATAAAAATCAGTCAAATATGTTTGCTATAAATAACAGTGTTAACGTATTTCGTTACAATAGGATAAAAATCAGTCAAATATGTTTGCTATAAATAACAGTGTTAAGTTATTTCGTTACAAAACATAGTAATCAGTCAATTATGTTTGCTATAAATATCAGTGTGAACGTATTTTGTTACAATCTAGTTAAGAGAACCCTAATCAGCAAATATGGAGGGCTAACTTTGGCGCTGCTACAATATTCCGGCAATACGTTAGGCAGGCTGGAATGTTGTTTAGTATATGTACGCAATTACACTGATTGGTGCCCTCCCCACATTCACGTCCTTATCCTCCCCCGACCCACCCCCTCATGACCGTTCCGCCATGTAATTCTCTAACCGTTTATATATCAGCTGAATGTCTCCCGGTGGGCCTCCAGTAGTAAATGTATTATTACCATGCGTTGCACCAACTAACCACCCTCACATTGTCGGTCATATGTATTCATTACATGTTCCTGGAAACTAAATTGTTCGTTGACAAATTTAAGTACTCTTGTATATTAAAATGTGGCAGGTATCTAAAATTATTAAAGCTGTACGAAAACCAATTATAGAATAAACGTTTCTTAGCTTTACTACTAAGTTGTACTATCTGTACAAAGATATTTAAATTTTTTTACAGTAACAAGTCTAGGATATTTATTGTTAATTCACTACCATAAGCATAACTTAGGTTAACAACATAAACAAACCAAACCTAATATAACCTAAACAAACTTAACATAACATAAACAAACCTAACATATTCAAACCAATCCTAACATAACCTAGACAAACCTAACATAACTAAACAAACATAACATATTCTAACTAATCCTAACATAATCTAGACAAACCTAACATAACCTAAACAAACCTAACATATTCTAACCAATCCTAACATAACCTAGACAAACCTAACATAACTAAACAAACATAACATATTCTAACCAATCCTAACATAACCTAGACAAACCTAACATAACCTAAACAAACCTAACATATTCTAACCAATCCTAACATAACCTAGACAAACCTAACATAACTAAACAAACATAACATATTCTAACCAATCCTAACATAACCTAAACAAACCTAACATATTCTAACCAATCCTAACATAACCTAGACAAACCTAACATAACCTAAAAAAACATAACATATTCTAACCAATCCTAACATAACCTAGACAAACCTAACATAACCTAAACAAACCTAACATATTCTAACCAATCCTAACATAACCTAGACAAACCTAATATAACTAAACAAAAACAAACATAACATAAACAATTCTACCATAACCTAATCAAAGTAGAATAAACGAAAGAGGACATAAGTCTATTTACTAATTTCTAATTAATGTTTATCAATCTCCATTGATGGTGGATTATCTTCACCATAAAACCATGCACACCAAACCACAAAAATAAAAGATAACACGTTTTTTTAACGGTTTCTAAAGAAGTTGAACAAAGCTGATAATTACATACATAATTGAACTTTGGAAATGCTACCAAACGCATACAATGTATATTGATAAGCAAGCTGGGAAAAATGTACAATTTAAAAAGTTTATTTGTTTTAAGTAGTTATTCTGCAAATTATAATATATTAACTTGCTTGTTATTTTACTATTAAAAATCTAGTAGGTTTTTGTGTATTTTGAAATATTATTAAAAATGCTCAAATGAAGTTGTTACTGGAATGCTGGGACGAAAATAGACAAATAAAATATCATCACTATCAGAAGCATTTAAAGGGGACACGTTAACAAATGTTTTATTAATGCCATAGGGTACTCTCCTTGGATTTTCCCAATAAGAACCAATATTTTAATTGTTTCGAAATAATAAAGCGTTCTGAAAAAAAATATTTTGCACTTTTGTACACACAAAAATGAACTAGATAACGTTTTATTTTGAGGAAAAAAATTATGAAATTAAGTTCGTAAAGTATATTACAATAATTAACAGGACCAGGGCCCAGAAACGGAGACCGTGATTAAGGAATTTGACTATGGAAATATTTATTTATGGTCTGATATAGTTCATACAATTTACAAAACTCTATGTCCCTTATTTTTTACGATCATTTGAGTTTCAATTTACCATTTTAATGAATTTCAATTGAATACGAGAAAAATTATGTAGTGAATATACTATTGGTGATTTTCCATGTACTCTACAGTGGGGTGTTGTAGAGGCAAGGCAATAGTCGACTAATATCGAACCGAACCACGAGTCTATCGATGTCTGAAGAAGCTAGCTGGCCATCAGCCGATATTAAACGTGGCCGCACTGGAGCGCTTTTCCAATAGTGTGGGCTACAAACACGCTGCCGCTATCAGCCACTGGTTATTGACGTTGCCGTAAACTCACCACATCTCTCGACAAGGCATCGAAAACCCTCACACTGAACTAAACTCAATAATAAGCTGATGATAAGGTGATTTGAAAAACATAATTTATGATTAATTGAGGAGAGTTTTAAATTCATAAAACTCTCTCTACCAACTTTCATCTGTTTAATGTTTTCCAGCTGTTTATTCTATATTTTTTATATTAAAAAAACTTTATTCGTTCCATGGGCCTCTAGGCTTGTGCGTTAACTTAATTCAACAAGTAAAATGCCGAACATTAGCTCAGTTCTGACCCAGGCCCTCCACAGTCCGAAACTTTAGCCACGACGCTGTTTTACTTCCTTATATTTATTATATTATATTATATTTGTTGCTTTCCTTAGTATGCGTTAGAACAATCACTTAGCCATAACTTGTCACCAAAATTGTGTATTTTTACTTTCTACCGTATGCGTTAGCATAGAGAAAGTATTGTGATCGTCCAAAAGAATGTTTTTACAAGTTGGTCTGAAAATAGATTTTAGGGCCTCCTGAACCCAAAAAGTTTGCGTTTTTTTTTTAATTGTAATGTCTGTTCGTATGTGTACATATGCACTTTGCTGGAGACCAAACGGATGGATAGATTTTTATGAAAATTTGGTATTTAGGTATATTTAGCCAATATCTCCGCAGAATTCTTTCACTTTTTTGAAATTTTAGTTTTTTATTTTTATAGGCAAAAAACATACAAAAATGGAAGTTGCTCAGAAATGGCTCTAACGATTTTGATTCAATTTTCTGGAAATATGTAAATTACAATTTAAAACATTTTAGCAAAAACTGTATGTCCATACTTCAATAGTTTTTTAGTTAGAATATTTTTATGGGCAAAAACATTAAAAAATGAAAATGTTTAAAATTGTTGAAAATTATACTCAAACAAATTATATATATTTTATTTTATTTATTAGTTACCACCCCACAAAGTTGGCGCTGGAGGCCCAAGGCCGGAAGCCACAACTCAAGTTGTTGAATGTTGTTTACATAAAATCTGTAACTAATTGAACATCTGTTTTTAGTAAAGAATTTGACATAACAAAGGGAAAGGGAGAAAGTTTGTGACAGTTATACCATTGATTTTATACACAAATAGATTTCCCATTCAATATTAAATTTTGAGTCTCAAAATATCAGCTGTTTCTGTGATCCATTGTGGAGCTCTAGTGTAGTCTCATGTAAGTGTAATGCAGTTTAACTCATCTGTGTTGCGAGCCTCACTAACTAACAAGATTACAGGCAGAAATATTCCTATTAAATGGAATAGCTATTGTAGTTGTATATATATAATCAAGAGGAATACTTGGTACCATTTATGTTCAATGTAAATAGCAAAAAACTTTGTCAAGTGTTAGTCGTTAATTTTCGCATTTTATTAAACGGGGTGGGAGGTAGGAGTGTTAGTATATGAAGGCTACGAATGACAGGTGGGTTATGTGAGTAGTTCTCAATTGTGTAACTTCTACTCACACAATTGTGTAACTTTTACTCAAGTTCAATGTACTTAAGTGTGTACCTTCACCAATGAGATATGCAGTCACGAAAGTTTACTTATAGCCCCCTGATGACTTATAGTCATACTGAGTGATTATTTCCTTACACATATTTTTCCTGTGCTAGCGCATAGGCTAGTTAGGCTAACCCACGGTAAATGGCGAGTGGACAGCCCATGCGCGACAGATTCTGCCTCCCACCTGGCAGTCATTTGATGATGTACAGTCTCTACCCACAATCTCAATGTTATTACCATGTGCAGCAAAGTTTTAGGTTATAGACCTGATATTATGCTATTAATTAATCAATTTTAAGGGGACCCCAAACGTGTAATTTTTTTATCAATTTTGAGTTTTTAATTGATTATTAAATGACATCAGAATGTCCTGTTTACAGTGATATATAACACTTAATATATAAAACATTACAAATTACTTAAAAAAATGTTTTTATGTAGGCTTACATGCCTCAATCACTGATTTTCACATTGAAAAATTATGTTCCAACAGTTATTGAGCTTTGTTATAGTGCTGCTGCTTATTTTTCAGGCTTTTAACTTCTGTTTTGTTGGCAGTAGCTGACTAATGAAAAACTAATGAAGTAATTGACAGAAGTGTCTGTTTGTTGTTGTTGTCTGTAAGGTTATATTTATGTTTGTTTATAGTGTAAGTTCTAAAATAAGTAAAGTAGTGTTTGTATTTAGTTGAATTGTTACAAAGTGAGCTTATTTTAAAATGGGAAATAAAAAGAAGATTGGAAGTAGGAGTTTTTTATGTAAGAAAAGATGTAATGTAAGAAAGAAAAGTCAGGAAACTGAGGCTAGGCCTAGTCCAAGTAATGAGAGTAGGAAACCTTCTAGTTCTAAAGTGAAGGTAGGTGCACAGCTAGAGTACTACCAAAATAAAACAGACACCTTAGAATATGAAATTGTAGATATGAAAAAGTTGGAAAATGCTCTTACAAATGTAGCTGTCTGTAAGTTTTGTGGGCATTCCTTGAAATGAACAAAGAAATCCATCGTAGGACTAGCTACCGAATTTACGATTTCTTGTGTCAGTTGCGAAGATGTGGTCAAATCTTTCAATAATTGCGACCATATAACTGTTGAAACTAACAGCAAGTCTAAGGGTAATGCACTGACAACAATTTTTGATATAAATGTAAGACTTGTTTATGCTATGCTAGAGATTGGAAAAGGATACACTTCAGCTCGCACGGTTTGCGGAATTTTAAATATACCAGCCCCTCCGACTGTATCTTCCAAATATGAAAAAGTTTTAGGCAAAGCTACTGAGTTTATTTGCCAGAAGTCAATGAGCCAAGCTATTGAAGAAGCAGTTGTTGCCAATATAAATCCTGACAAACAGCCAAGAGATCTTTTTGTAGCTTTAGATGGTTCGTGGCAAAAGAGAGGCCACCAGTCCCTGAATGGCATTGTATCATTGACTTCTGTTGATACTGGCAAGGTTATGGACATACATTGTATGAGTAAATTTTGTGTATGCCCAGGCAAATTACAGAATGTTCATTGCCAGAACTGTACAGCCAATTACATTGGAACAAGTGGTGGCATGGAGGCTGAAGGTGCATTGAAGATTTTTGAGAGGTCTCTAATCCAATACAATGTTCGTTACACAGATTATCTTGGGGATGGGGACTCTAACGCTTTCAGTGCTGTTTGCCAAGCTATGCCCTATGGTGAGGATGTAAAAATAAATAAATTAGAGTGTATTGGACACATCCAAAAGAGAATGGGTACTCGATTGCGCACTTTGAAACAGAAGTCACAAAAATCAAAGCTCTCTGATGGGAAACCTCTTTCGGGGAAAACCATTCTTACGGATTTAGCTGTGCAAAAGCTGCAGATTTTTTATGGCCTAGCAATAAGAAGGAATTGCCACAGTCTAAATTATATGAAACAAGCAGTATGGGCCTCTTATTTTCATATTTTATCCAGCAATACCGAGCCACGACATGAACTGTGCCCTAAAGATCCTAGTACATGGTGTAAATTCAACATCGCACTAATTGAAGGCAAAGAGTATGACCACGACAAGCATTTCCACCTACCAGAAATTGTTATGGCAGAAATAAAGCCAATTTTCAAAGACCTTGCAAAGCCAGATTTATTAAAAAAATGCTTATCAGGTAAAACTCAAAACCCGAATGAGGCGTTGAACAATTTAATTTGGGCTCGAGTTCCGAAAAGGACCCTTGTTAGCCTACCTACATTAAAATTTGGTGCTGAAGATGCTGTTTTGTCATTTAAGGATGGCTATTCAAGCAAATGCAAAGTCATCGATCATCTAGGGCTTACAGTAGGGAGACACTTCATTGAGGCTATGCATCGACTTGATAAATACCGCATTCAAAAAAGTGGAAAGGCTGCTAATGAATTGGTAAAAAAGATCAGACAAAGTAGGACCTTATTGAAAAGAAGACTTGAGGACCAGTACCAAGATGCAGAGGACCCAGATAACCCATCATATGAACCTGGAGGGCACTAAATTGTAAGTAAACATCAAAAATATATTGATTTTTTAGTTTTTCTTGATTTTCCGAAAGTCGCGTTTTTTAAATTTAAATGTCACATTACTTAAAAGGTATAAGAAATAGGCATATGAAATTTTCAGGGTATCTTTAACATTACATAGGCTAGTTCCCTGTGAGATCATTTGGTTGTTAGTCCAGTATTTTTTTAATTACTACTTTTTTTGTTTAAAAATAACCGTAAAAATGTAGCACAGTTAAAAAAAAACTTGGATACTTTAAATAATGTCATAATTGCAAATCCTCCCACCAAGAACTAGTTAAAGGTGTATTCTAAATAATGTAAAAGTTTCAACTTTATACCTATAAAGGTCTCTGAGTTGTATGACATATAGCTAACATTGCGGTCTTATGGCGTTCGGGCTCCCTAATGAATTGGTTACAATGTAAATAGAAAATGAAAAACATTATTAACTGTAACTCACATATTTTATTCATCATAATGTAAACAAAATATATTTGTAAATTTTACATTAAATCAAAACAGCTGATGTAATTAAATTTATATTGCTTTGCAAACCAATGCAATGTCGTTTATGAGTTGAATACAAAACGCGTAACACATATTTAAAAGAAAAACTCTCCATAATTGTGTAAAGCAACCACAATCTTCAATGAGGGAGAATCGTGAACTGGACCTAAATATTACAGCATGCCTTGTCCGTTAACTTAAAAACTAGATTGTACATTAACGTTGGTGGAAGAAGTTATTCGTCTCTCTCACTTTTCCATCCCTACATGCCATTTAATATGTTTATGTGTTATCCATAAAGTTAAGGTATCCATCACTCAGCTTCGTAAATAGTTGAAAAGTCGTTTACTATGTAATCGGGACATTCAAATTCACTGTAGTTAGTCAAATGTGTATGGATACAATTACGTTAAACACGAAAGTTATATTTTGATGTTGCTCATAATGTGCGTGGTATTTAAACGCCTAGCTAAAATTCAACTATTCAATCCAAACACGTCAATGATGGACTACTACAATGTTCCGTTCTTGGTCCAATTTTATTTATTGTATATACTTAGCTCAAATTCCCTCCAAATAATCAAGACAATTCAAATATTACTAAAAAAACCAACATACGGACGTACTGAAAAATCACTCACCCTACAGGTCAATTAGAACATAGAAGATAAAGCGTAATCCAATAAAATTAAAGTAGTATTCTATTATCACAGTAATAAACTACCGAAACTAAATATGTAAAGCTTTCACACTGAATAAGTGCATTTTTTTTATCTTAAAAAAATAATAGGAACCACTAAAACTAATCTTGACAGCATATTGGAGATTAAGTTCGTTCATATTTATGAACACAAAAATATAAAATATCTCAGTTCTAACTGCTTATAATCGTTAGTCATTATTTCCTGTTAAACTTAAATCAACTATCAGAACCAAAACACTGTCCGTGATTTCAGTTCGGAACTACAAAGCAACCGAATATGATTGATTATTTGCTTATTACAGCATACGGGGATGATTTGATGAGCGCATAATTTTATCAAGCCGCCAACAACAAGGGCATTGTTCCAACAACATTACAGGGGAATGTACTCTGCCCGTATATCACGCAACAAAGCAAATTACCTTTCACGTAGATTGATTGCAATCAAACCTAACAAAACTTGTTAATGTTGCTGTATGACCTTATTGGAGTTGTTAGGAAATATATTCTGGATTCGAATCACTATTAAAAGACAAAACACTTTATTCTCCTCCAAAAACACTTATTTAATTTAGTAACGGTAGAGGTATTTTTTCACATTGTTTATTTTTCTACATATGTTTAGTGAGTTCTGTTTTATGTATTTTATATTATTATTACATACACAGAAGGTTAAGAAGATTCTGTAAAATTACTAATGTAGTTGAAAAATAAATTAAAAAAATAATGTTTAAATGTTTAAAACAATAAAAAACACAAATTTCTTAGAAAAAAGGAAATAAAACCCCTATAAAATTATTCTAATGTATTTAATACAGATGTACAAACATACAATATGGCAAAAACTCCAGTAAACTATTTTTCAAATAAAGTAATTTATATCATAGTATCAAAATAATTAATTTTATCATCGATAAAAATAATTGATGATAAAGACAGATGTTCTTGTAAAGACAATCTGGGTGTTTCAACAAGTTTTATTACTTTTTTTGTATTGTTAATGCTTAACCTAATTAAAATTTAAAGACGTTATCAAACTAAAATAAGGCAATTTTAGATTTGTCATACCAGATAATATAACTAAAACCCTTGTGGCTATCGAAGAATATTAGGAACACTTATGAGAAATATTAAAAAGAATTGAAAACATGCCTGTAGTTCTGCAGAAAAAAACAGAGTGGTGTCTGTTAAATTAAATATCTACTGTAATTCATATGGAATACAATAACTTCAAGAAAGGAATAATTTGTAAAAATAAATGTAAATTCAGATACTAATCAACGGTAAAAAAGTAGCTGTCTTTGTTGAAAAACTTGATCTCCCATCACACAGCTAGATCCAAGTTTCACAACCATTCAACACCTGTTTCTACAATTGAACAGATACGAGATGATCTCTAAAAAGAGCGCAATTGGCAGTCATTAACTATGTGATCCATTTTTCGATCCAGTTTCGAGTTTCAGAATTAAAATCGCCTGAAAGAAAATTTGCCAATTCTCACTTTTATTTTTACTAGTTTCACATTCCCACGCCGTTCGAAACCGACTGAACGCAGTTTATTCCTGACAGTTATTACAATTTCTTGTCCATTCTATGTATAAAGTTAATAATTAAAGTTTGCCTGGGGATAAAGCTCCCTTAAACTCTCATTGATGGACTACTACAATGCTCCGTTCTTATTACACTTTTATTCACTATTCATACTTCTCAAACCCCCCACCCCACCCAGTCAAGAAAGTTCATATATACAGTTAAGGTTGTTCACAAAATCCAACAAAAAATATTTAGAAAACTGAAAAATCTCCTACGGTATAGCTATAAAAATATTTTTTAGAACATGGAAGATAAATCCCAATAAAAAATAAAAAAAGAGGATAGCTTACTTCCATTTCAGTAATAGACTATTTAGACTAAAATGAATTAAGCATATCTAATGAATAACCAACTTACACTTTGGTTGACTTTGTGAAAAATTTTAGATATTGACTTATTACACAATAACTAAAGGCGTTTGTTGTTAATCTTCAGAAAGGACTTCCAAAAAATTATTGCTATTAGTTAAAACTATTAATCTAATATAACCTCAAGTTTAAAAACAATGTTCGTAAATATTTGCAGTTTGGGATCAGTTATCAAAAACTTTTGTACGATCTTTCAGATAGACAATTCTTGCAAACAAAGTGATTTTTATTCTTATTTTAGTTTTAGCAGTAACAGTTTAGTGGAATAACTATTATTTACGTTGAGTTGTATGAAACAAATAAGTACAATAAATATGGATTTGAATACACTCAAAAGAACTATAACAAATACGTAACTTTAGTACAATTAATTAAAGAATGTGATTTAAGAAATAACGTACGTGAACTTAAGTTAACAGTTACATCAAATAAATGCAATGACTAGATAAATATTTAATATGACTATGTATTCATCATAAATAACACGTTTTCAAGTTTAAGATCTCGACGAGTGAGAAGCTGCGCAAACAGGAACAAACGGTGCCCGGTCTTTTCACCTGAATAAACGAGCAGCCGTGAAAAGCAGACTGTATAATGCAGCTTGGCCCTCAAGACTCTTTATTAGTGTCGAATGGTAACTTCTCAATAAGGACCCTAAGGGCCGGATAATCCAGTCTTCATATACTTTGTGTGTGTAGTCTTGTGAGGGTTGCTTGTCGCTGGCTGATTGAACCATTGGGTGTTATGTAATTGATTTAATTACTATTAGAGAAATCTGGGGTGTCCATGTTAGGTGGTAGTTAGTGTCTGGATGTAGTGTAGAGGAGATAACTTAGTATCAGGCTTGTATTAGCTGAAATTCAGAGTAATAACGTAGAGTATAAACAAGGTTCAGATTCCAAGTAAGCTGTAGGCCCCTTTTGTTGTCCTGGCTATTGGGCTGTTACTAAGTAGTTCTTTCTGAGTAACTGTTTCTGAGTCGAACTTAGTTAGTAACAAGACTACAAATGTCATCCCCACTCATCCTACACTCATTTAATCTGTCATATTCGCCTTAAAATACGCTATAGGTTGTGCCGGCATTTCATACCTAAGAATAAGAAAAACGGATAACCGATAACTCCTGAAGGTGAAGGAGAGTTGTGAAATAATGCTATACATCATCACGGTGACTAGATATTATGGCAATCAACAATAAAAACTATTTGAACACATTTACGTTTCATTGACAAATCCAACAATTGTAGTAATCTACATGCGGTTCTTACTTTCTCATAACTCATATTAAACACCCTAGAATATTTGTCACAAACCTCTAACCCAGCCTCCATATGTACAACCTAGTAAGTTGTGAACCAATCTGGTACTATTATTTGGTATCACTTATCACAAGAAATACGTGAAGATACCAGGTGATTTATAAACCAAATAATTCAGTTGCTAACAATATAAGTCTTCTGCGTTGGATATATAATAATAATAATAATAATAATAATACATTCATATAATTAAATAAACAATAGACAAATAAACTTAGACTATAAGACTACGAAACTAAGAATTTTAAATCAATTTAATACAAAAATCGACGAGCCATTACATTACCATTTAATTATGGGAACGGTTTTTTTGTGTTCAGTGATGGTTTATAACACTGAATCAATATTTTTATTATATTTTAATTTTATATAATATTCAAGCTATTACTATTATATAATAACTATAATTATTGATACAGTTTTAATTTCTAAAATTTTCTTTAAACGCACAGAATATTTTTGATATTGATATTATAAAACGGTTCCATAATTCATGTCATATTTAAAAATATACTTTCATGCATAGCTAATTTTAGTACATGACCCATTACATTGTATAACATTGTCAATGTAACCACCTGATGAAGAGCACTAAGGGAGCTTCCTCTTTGTTTTCAATTTTGTCGCTCTGCAGTGCTCTAAGTTTTAATGCTCAGCCACCCCATTGTTATGCAGCAGTATTTAATTGCATTCTTGCTCTAGAATGATGAGAATACCGATAATTAAATAATTTAACTATCGGTTAAAATTTAATTATAACTAAATTTTAAATATAAACTTCATATTAAAAAAAAAAAAAACTACTTTCACCACATTATTTAAGTAAGGTTTTAAATATTCTTCGATACAGTAATATTTTTCATTCTGAAGTCCACTAAATTCTGTAAATTTCAATACAATAACATTCAATTTCATGTACTACCTTTTTATTGAATTCACTTACTAAAATTTTGATTATATTGAAACATAGTTTACCTAAAGTATACTAACAGAATTTTTAAAATCTAAAAGTAAAGTTAATTTAAAAACATGAAATTTAAATAGCATATGTATACAATTCACAGTGACATTTTCTTATTAATGTTGGTAGTTAAATTAGATTAGGATAATTACAGACCAATGAGCTTTCTTTAAGAATTTGGAGCAGTGAACCAAATGCCATAGACCTACAGGGGAAAAAGTTTTTTGTATAAACGGAAAGAAAGAATGCTAAGAGCATTGACAGTACTATAAAGAATGAGATTAGTACAAATATAGGTAAATTTTGTAAGAAAGTACGATAAATAGATGTATGTGAAAAGTACACGATGAATAAATATTTGCTAGCGATTTATTATAAAAAAACATCATTACCGTTTTTATTTATTTATTTATTAACAATTTGTTTACAGTTGTTTGGCCCCACCAAGTTACAAAAAACTTGTCGGTGAAGTCCATTTCTTACTCTTGAAATATACAGTATTTTTGTAACAATTTTAATTACTGTGGCGGTTCAGGGGCAGGCAACTTATCATAATTTTCTCTTTACAAGCAACTGCAGATCTATCCTGCTGCAAATAAATACCTAGCAATAATAAAGTAACATATGATATAAATAAATTATCAATAACAATAAGTAATATACTAGTAGTAATTTAGTAATACAAGGCGAGCAAACATAGTTAACAGTAACAATAAATTAATAAACTATTCCCTACATATATCCTGTGCTTGTCACCCAATCAATGCATAAAAAACAGATAACTCATCAAGATATATGCATGGAAAAAGAAGTCATATCTCTGTGCCTGTCTCCAGACGTCTTTGGACGTCTGTCCACCTCAAGGAGAAAGGTAAACAAGCCCTCTATCACAACAGCAACATAACCTCAAAACGTCAAAGAGGTTACCTTTTACTCACACAATCATAGTTTTACTTTTGGTGTGTTTCTTTACCCTATGAGTCAATATTTATATTATTTACTTGAATACCGTGCATGTTTAGAGTTGCCAACAGTGTACAAGGTATATGATCATTGTCTTTCAGGCTAGTCCTATGTCTCAGTGTCTGTGATTTGCAGTGCTGTATGGGTTCTATTATATACCTGTTTATTTGTCAAGTAGTTAGCCTTAGTGACTGATGTGTGGAGTAAGTATTGTCACAGTGTCTTGTGTTGTAAATTGTGTTTTAACCAGTGTTTGTATGTGTTTGTTTGTACTTAATCATTAGTGACAGTGAAGTGATAGTGAAGTAATAGTGCAGTGATAGTGCAGTAATAGTGAAGTAATAGTAATAAAAAACAGATGAATGAAATGCAGAAATGCAATATGTTTACGATAGACCTAACACAGTTTCGTAATGTAGAGAATGATAATTATAATAAATATACATTAATTGTTATATATATGAAGAACAACACTTAGCAATCTTTTTTTTGTGGTTTTAATGTTCAAGATCGATTTCTGTCTCGAAAGACCATCATCAGTTGAAAACAGAATAAAAATTTTTCTGAACAGAATAAAAAAAAAAAAAACAGAATAAAAAAAAATAAAAATTTTTATTCTGTTTTCAACTGATGATGGTCTTTCAAGACAGAAATCGATCTTGAACATTAAAACCACAAAAAAAAAAGATTGCTAAGTGTTGTTCTTCATATATATAAAAATATTAAGCAATCTAATAGCTACAAATGTCAAACAATACATTTATTGCTTTTAACATTTTTTAAAAATTTCCACTAGCTAAATAATTACATAAAAAATGTATGACTAATCAAATATAAATTATAAAATAATATTATACGATGATAGTTAAATTAAATGTATGAAAAATAAATATTTTGACTATTATATAAATATAACTTTAAAATATATCAGATTTTATAAATATAATATTTTATATTATATTTATATAAAATAAAATATTTTATAAATGTATCCTTTATTAAATGTCTATTAAGAAATTTTTGGTTTGTAGTAAAGTTATTTTAAATAATTTCTCAACTTTTAAAAACATTTGTTGAAATTGTAGTCCTCTTTGAGGTCAAATTATTAAGGATATTATTCTTTTAAAAGAATACTAATTATATATCAAATAGACCGTTTGTACAATAACCGACACAGAATAGAATAGCCCGATTAGTCGTATAGGATCAGTTCTGCGAGTGGTAAACATTTGTTAAAAATTACTGAATCATTAGACC